>JBBBDQ010000986.1:0-122500 GCA_037127315.1 Ascarosepion bandense
GGGCGTATGTTTCAGATTTAAATAATATGTCTAAATTATTAAAACATTATTTATTTTATTCTCGTTCAATAGAGCTTAAACATTTTTGTCACTTATGGGTTATTGCCAGGGCGCCAAAAACACTAGCATTGAAACCCGAATTCAAATTTTGCCATATTTAATGTCAGCTTCTGGTTATTACCTCAGCCCAGGGCGCCATTGTAAAATGCCTGCAAACAACAGAAAGCACTGTGAGTGAAATAGGCCAAAGAAACCTGCCCGTAAGACGTTGAAGGTGTTGCTAGCACAATAGTTAAAAGACATCGTGATTAATGGTTGAAGCGGAGTCGCCTTGCTCAAGCATTAAACTCGCCCGATGATGCAATCTACACACAGCATCGTTGTAAGATAAACCACAGATTAGTGCTGTGGATGTTAAGGAAACAGAAATGTTTTAGACAGGATCACACACACACACACACACACACACACACACACACACACACACACACACACACACACAATAAAAAGAACAAAAACAAACTAGCCGACTCTTATTATTTATATGTGTGATAATTATTGATGATATGTATTTAATCATTTCCTCTTTTCTCATCATTGTCGTCAACTTTATCTCGTCTCCTAGAATTTAAATACTTCTTTGCTGATCGCTTCTTTTACGATGATGGAGTTGATAACTACATTCGCTGCAAACGTGCAGGTTCAAGCCAGGAGCTTCCGGTTACACTATAACCTCCTCTCGTCATTCATTCCTCATCGACGTTTGGCTTTGTTGATGGAAAGTGAAAGGAAATCTGAGTAGAAGAACGTGTAGAGGGCCTGAATTTGTCTAAGGTGACCTCACCTTTCCCGGAAGTTATCCGCACACTTGATATCCTGCCATACCTTTACGGTACATATGGAATGATACATAAAATATCCCTGTATAAAACTGCAATAAAACTGCAATAAACTGTTATAGTTTTGAGTGGCGCCTTCTGTAGTTCATGGTGAACTGTTTACACTGCCATCCAATGTAATATATATATATATATATATATATATATATATATATATATATATATATATATATGTCTCTATGGGCATATCTCTGATTGTCGCTCCTTGTCGTGGTTGAGAGACTTGCGTAGTCAGTGATTCTGACAATTATTATGTATTATATTGAACGGTAAAAATATGATTGACAAAAATATATTCAGGACATGAATACTATCGACGGTGTGTAACTAGATAGGCTTGAAAAGAAATGGGCGACAAAGATATCATTGACACCAAGAAGAAGACAGGTGCAGAACAAAGGAAACAAAGAGAACAGAGAACACTCGCTGATTAACGATTTCCGTCGGCTGCCTCGTAGGTGCGAGATATCTCTACGGTTGACCATTACTCCACACCAGTGACACCGTCGTTGATGACAAAATGATCTTTAGTAGCCATATATTATATATAACACACTGACTCACCAGGGATTCTAATCTCCTGGTAGGGTAGCCTTTGTGTCTTTTTAATATATAAAGCGAATAAAATATCTAAAAAGTTAATAAAGCAAACATATTGTCTATTACATTATATGCATAATATTATTTGATGCAGTAAATATACATGTATTGCAATAGTAACTAAGACATTATATTTCTTATTAATAAACATTTTATGTTTACTGAAGAGATAAGTTTGGGTAGACAGCCCGGTTTTTCATAGTGTAATCTATGTCTATCGGTCAGTTAATTCGAGAGGTTGAATAAAGTATATTCAACCTTCCAGCATGGATATAACCTTCAATCACCTCATATGAGAAAACACCGTATAGCCCGTTTTTCAGATTCATTTTTTTAATATTATCCTCATGAGTGGTAATAATCAATATTTATGTTTATTTATGGCAGTAATATATATATATATATATATATATATATATATATATGTGTGTGTGTGTGTGTGTGTGTGTGTGCGTGCGTGTGTGTGTGTGTGTGTGCGTTCGTGCGTGTGTGTGTGTGTGTGTGTGTGTAAAAATGAAGACACACGCTATTCCAATGTTAAGCGCTGGCAGGGGCCTATTTTAGGCAAACCATCATCATCATCTCTCTTTATTGTACAGAACATTTTACAGGAACGGATTCGTGTAAAATCGTCTGTACAATAAAGACAGAAGCTGATGATGGTTCTTCTGATATAAGCCCAAACACCCGCTAAACCATGGAATAAGGTGTCTGTCTTCATTTTTATATATATATATATATATTTGCTATATGTATTTAGATACATATATATTTAGAGCTCTCCTAGAGTGTTATCCTAGTTGCCACTTTATGTACAGGACACTATTTTGGATTCTTCTATATCTACACTGCATGTTTATATATATATATATATATATATATATATATATATATATTGCGTTTCAACTTATTAATCATTTTTCATCCTATTCAAAATTACTGGTTGGAATTTAAGGAAATTATCATATAATATTGACAAAACTGTAAGATTGTAATGTTCTAGAAAAGGAAGAGATATTACGGTCATTTACGTAATTTACTTAAATTAATAGTGCATCAAATTATTAGAGAGGTGTAATAAATACCCCTGTAAAAAATTAAACTTTAATTGGTTCATTTAAAGATATTTGTGGATAGGTACAATAACTAACATTAAATTAAACCAAAATAAACATTAGACAGAGTTAAAAAACTAATATAAATATAAGGGATTTGGTTTATATAAGATATATGATGTTTTTCTTTAAAAATGACTCGGAAAACGCGTTTGTTTATCGAACATGTAAATTTCTGGAATTTCTCTGATGTAATTTAACGTGATACGCTGACTTTTTCCTACTATAAGTCATCCTTGTTTAAAAATTGGCGTCCATTCTCATAAACACGTCGCTTCAGAATGCTCCGTAAATTTTCAATTGGTTTTAAGTCTGGAAAATTGACAAGCCTGTTCATCTTCTGAGATCCGCATAAGCCTAAATTCTTCAGGCACTCCAAAAGTTATGCGATAGATGCGAAGGGGCATTATCGTGCATAAATACAAGAGTTCTAGAGGTGATGCTTTGATGCGAAGATTCCAGATACTCTCTGAGGATGGCTATATAAGCGTATCCAGTCATTTTCGTACTCTCTACGAATCAACCAAGATCCCTCAATGTCCAAATCATAATCGATCCTCCTCTTTCTTACCTTGTCAAGCGTTACTGACGATCTCGTCCATTTACGACCCGTCATCAGGGTTGCACAACTTTCATATGTGAACAGAACTTTCCAGAAATAAATCTTCATGTTTTCTTTTGCCAATTTCAAATGCATTTGAATAGAAGCTTCGTCATTGGTATCACTGATATTCCGACCTTACTCAGAATACAATAATGAGTACATATAGACACTGTAACTTCTCTAACGCTCCTGAAAAGTGCTCCACTGAGCAGTCCTTCGTTATTTACTTCACGTTTCATTCGTGACAAAGAACATGAAGAATCAATACTCGAGTGACCCTTATCGACGCCCTTACGTAGCGTTTTGGAAGATGTACAAATCTATTCAAATTTTGGTGATATCTTTCAACTATTTTTGATATTTTTAATGTAGATTTTGGAAAGTGGAGATGTTATATAATTTTGTTCAGTAGGAGTCTACTCACATTTGTGACCGATAATTGTACGATAATAATGACACTAGTTTATAGTCTTGGAAGCTTTCCTATCACGGTATTATTGTGAATTCCTACTGTGTGTTTCCTGTTGCGCAGAAGAATACAGTTTTATACAACCTACGCATATACGTATTCCCATTATTCTATGAAAACTTTATTAAATTCAAAACTGGTAGTTTTTGGACAAAATGAAAAACGTAATCTCTTTAATAACTTGAAACATTAAATATTGAATATATATATATATATATATATATATATATATATATATATATATATATATATGAATGTATATATGTATGTATATATGTATGTATATATGTATATATATGTTTTTTATTCGTATTAATTCTTATTAGTATAAGACATTTTTCTGGGCACATGTGACCGAGTTGCTGCACCTGATTTTTTTAAGAGTAAAATTAAAAGAAGGTTAAGAATGTGAAGTCCGACTAAAAATGGCTCCTTCAGGATTCGAACCCTGATCCTATTTTTCTTTCTGTGAAATCTCTTCTATAGTCAATTTATTGATTGATTGCATACTTTTTCACGTCCTATCAACAGTTTGTGCGCTATTTAAAGCAAGAATATATTTTTAGATTGTAAATACTTTTTGACTTATATTGTTTAACTAATAGAAGTACAACTAAGGCTCCCATAGCTAGAAGAACAGTTGATTTATTCTTTTCCAATGTTATTTGCGCCTAAGTATTAGAACTTCATACTCCGTTTTCTAAATCCAATCCGTTATAAGATACATCATTTGCACATTGAAGCTTATAATACCTGATATTCCAAAGCGACAACCCTGATTAAATTCAGGGATTGTACGAGAAACGGAACCCTTCTGTAGTTGAAGCGTACCGTTAACTGTCTGGTCGCAGCAGATCATCTTGATGAAGCAAAGTTCAATTGGATTATATAAAGAAACGTAATCTCTCACTGAGAGTTTATGAACCATATTCTGCAAGCTTTATTAATACTCGTTATTTTCGTGTCCCTTTAATAATTAGTAAAGTTAATAACCATAATTACAGTAAGGTTAATAATCAGTATTAGAATAGGATCAATTAAGGTTAATAACCATAACCATAACCAAAATAAGATGAATTATATATTGAATAGATATGAAAATAGAAGTTAAGAATTAAAATATGGTGTAGAACCATTATTAGTTTTAACTAATAAAGTAAAATTAATAACCACAATTGATGTTGATCAATATTAATTATAAAGTAAGGTTAAAGACCATAATTAGGAAGGTCAATAACCATAATTAGAGTAAGGCCAATAACCATAACCATAATTAGAGCGACGTTAATAACCATAACCATAATTAGAGTAAGATTTATAACCATAAATAAAATTACAGTAAGGTTAATAACCATAACCATAACCATAATAAATCGAATCATATATAGACTAGATATAATAATAAAAATTTATATGAGAATAGAAAATTAAAACTTACAAATTTAATAGTGAAAATGATTTCCAAAAAATGATCTAATTAAAAATCAAAGATTCAAAATTAAAAATTGAATAGAGAAAGCGATTCCCAAACAATGATATAAAAAATCAAAAATTAAAAATGTAAGACAAATAACACATTCCCTAAACCCCATATTAAGATTAAACATGCAAACTTACACCGATTGTAAAGACTTTGCAAAAATAAAAATAAACAAAAAAATATCCGCACCAACTAATAAATTCCAACGGTCACAGACTGACTACATTATCTTGCTAACACCCACCAACACACACTAACACTCTCCACAAAAAATTCCAACTGTCAACGAAATATCACAATACCAACCCCCCCCAGTAATACCCCTAACAAAACGACATAAATGAAAATGAAAAGTATTCCCAGTACCACATCGCCTGATGAAGCATCAGTACTCCGATGCAGAAACGGACGAGCCTTCGTAGCGATTATATATAGAGAAGTTATGTACATGTTTTAAAATATAATTTATAATATATATATATATATATATATATATGTGTGTGTGTGTGTGTGTGTGTGTGTGTGTGTGTGTGTGTATACAATGCATCGAGGTAGCAAATCATTTTCTAAACATATACTGTTAAATATAAGAGGCAATGAATGTCTATTATGTTTAATCATGAGCCGTTCTAAAGTTCGTATTTTGGCTTTAATTTCAGTTGAAAACAAAGACAAAAATTCTCCAAGATTTGGATAATTTTTTTATTAATTTTTCCAGGAATCTCTTCCATGATTTCGTGAATTCTGTTTTTATGTTTTCCCCATATTTATGCCCTATTTGGTTGCATAGGTTTTCTTCTAGATATGCTAGGGTGAGTGTTGCATATGTCGGTGCCATTTTTGTTCCTATCGCGGTAACTGTTGTTTGTATATAATTTTTGTTGTTAAACTGGAAGGAATTGTTGTGTAAAATTAGATCTATACATTGTAAAATAAATTCTTTTGTGAAGTGTGTATGGAGTATTTCTGGGTGTTTTTCTATCCAAAATGCAATGGCTTGTTTTCCTAGTTCATGGGGTATGTTGCTGTACAGGCTGTTCACGTCAAAAGTTACTAAGAGTGTATCTGGGTCTACTTTTTTGGCATGAAGCTTAGGAAATGTATGCTGTCTCTGATGCAACTTTTTATTTTTGTGGTGTAAGGTTGTAATATTTTATCAATTAAATTGCTCAGTCTGCTTGTAGGACAGGCTGGTCCTGCTACAACTGGTCTAAATTTTAAGTCACTGGGGTTTGGGGTGTAGATTTATTCCGATTTTTCTTCCTAGATAGCTGCTTTAATTGTGTTTGATTTGTGTATCTTTTGAAGTCCGTAAAAATGACTGGTTTTTGAAGTAAAGTCTGTAAGGAATTTTTTCTTTTTTCGTTAATATTCTACTGTGTGTAAGGAAGAGTTTTTTTTATTTTTGATGTAATTTTGTCATCTATATTCTGATTGAGTTTTTGTAATTATTTTCGTCTCCTAGCATATCTTGAATATTTGTTTTGTAATAAGCTTTTCCTTTATCTTTGATGAGGTTTTTCGAGCATTCGCTGTCATACCGAAGAACAGGCACCACATAATAATCCAATACTCTCTTCTGTGGCTTAAACGATTAAAAACAATATTTTAATATAAAGAAAATGAAACACGTGTTACTACACATGTTCTTCTTTACTGTACTGAAGAGTTCACCTAAGATAGTTACAAAAAATCTTCACACATCCTATCACTTATAACAACCACATGTAAATTAGTCTTCATTTGCTTCTAATTCAGATAATTTACTAATATATAAACATTTTCTTTTTTCTGTTTTTTCTTTCGTAATGTCGACACGAAAAATACTGTTCAATCAAAGTGAATGATATCAAAGAAACAAACTTAAATCTTTCGCAGTTATCTTGGATACTATCAAGCGACTAACGCTTTAATACTGGGTACATTAACGTCACATATTGCATGTGTGCATTGGATTTATCTTTACGCTTAACTCTTTAGGCTAAGGAACACCTGCTTCGATTTGCTACTCAATTATAGATCTGTTCTTTTCTTCGAGACAATTTCAGTCAGAGACGTGCACATTTGATCTATAATTACGGAAGTGAGGATAATGTATCCGGCTCATCATGACGAGGGGATCTGTAAGTTGAATGTGGACTCGACGGCCGATTTCGAAATTCATTTGGTGTCAACGCATTCACTAACGAGGAAATATTCCTGAGAAAGGTAGGAATCTATATCTCATCTGCCACCGTCAGATACAGATTAACTGTGGTTGGCAACTCGATGTAGAGGAGTTACTTTAAGGCTCCAAATTATATGTACAGGATAAGAAGATAGCGGTTAACTCAAGCGGTTTATATAATAGTGATCTAAGTTTTCAGATTCAGGAAAACCACATCCGTTCAAGATATAAAAGAGGATATATATATATATATATATATATATATATATATATATATATCCTAAACATAAATATAAGAGACAATGAATGTCTATTATGTTTAATCATGAGCCGTTCTAAACAGACATATTTTAGTCAATAATACCCTCTCCTCAGACCTCAAATGGAACCACTATATTGAATCCATAGCAAAATCTACTGCTAAGAAGGTTGGGTCACTATGTCGATCCAGGCTGTTTTTTCCGCCTGAATCCATCTTGCATATATACAAGTCAACCATCCGTCCGTGCATGGAGTACTGCTGCCATTTATGATCAGGTGCCCCTGCCGTTCTCCTCAGTGTTCTTGACAGTCTCCAAAGGAGAGTCTGTAATGTGATAGGTACTGATCTGGCGGCTCGACTGCAGCCACTTCCCCACCGTCCTAATGTGGCCTCCCTTTGTCTGTTCTATAAATACTTTCATGGCTTCTGCTCGGACGAACTTAAGTCACTGGTGCCTCCTCAACAGGTGTTTACTCGTGCAACCATACTGGCAACTGGGTCCCACCCATTCACAGTCAGGTTAGCCAAATGCAGACGACAATTCTAGTCCTTCAGCTTCTTCTCTCGCACTTCCCGCCTGTGGAACTCGCTCCCGTCTTCTTGCTTTTCTGACGGCTACAACCTCCAGAAATTTAAATGCAATGTCAATACTCATCTACTAACCACTGGACTCTAGCTCTCTCCCCACCCCCGTATAACCTTCCCTTTCTCTCCACCTATATATCTGTCATGGCACCTGCATTCTCGGCTTTCAATTGCTCCTTTCTGACTAGTTTGTACTCCTCACTCTTTTCAAATTAATCTTTTTACAGTTATGTAGCCCCCAGCTCATGAGTGGCATTTCTGCCTTGCTCGGGGTGAAATGATTAAAAAAATGCAATAATCCTTACTCATACACACAGTAAAAAGAAACTTCAGATACTGGAGTCCATGTAGATTAAATCCAAACAGCCCACACTTATTACATATTACATTGCATTTGAATACATGGTTCTGTTGTCATTTCGCGCTATCACGCGGTGTGACGTCATAGAACCGCATTGCAAATTTGGGAACTGGGTTTGTCATTTTTGGTAAGTATTGCCATTGCCTAGCAGAGTTATATGTCAACACAAAAGAAAATCGTCGGTGATGGTGGATGTTATTGTATTACTGTCTTGGTGACCTCTCTGAAGATGGCTCATGCTTTATCTTTTGGAAATCAACATGGGGAGTCATAAACAAACTACACAATATACTACAACACCTGCACCCCCAAATCAAGTTCAAGCTACAATATAGTTATAAAGAATTGCTGTTCCTAGACATACTCATAAAAAGCAAAAACAATCACATCATCACAGACACCACAAACCCACAGACACCTAACTATACCTCTACTTCAGGAGTCACCATCCAAATAGCTGTTTAAAATCCATACCCTATTCTCTAGCACGACGAATTTGCACGAGATTAACTGACAAAACCCTCCGTAAAATAGGCCTAGAAGAACTACGAAAAACATTACAAATAAGAGGATACCCCACCTCACTAATAGACAAGGGTTTTTAACTAGCAGAAAAAATACCATTAGAATCCCTCCGGAATAAAAAAAAACAACATAAAAAGAAGGAAAAATTCTAGCATACGTTTCCACTCACAACAAAAACACTCCAGAATTATTAAAAAAGATCAAAACCCACATGGAATTACTCAACAATAATGAAAAAATAAAGAAATCTTAAAGACAACCAAAATAATTAACAGCAAACGTCAGACCCAAAATTTAAAAGACATCCTAACCTCATCGAAATTCGAACAACAACACACAACACAGGGGGTCACAAAATGCAAGAAAAAAAGATGTCGAGTATAATAATAGAAGGGAAACACTTCCAGTTCGAAAACGCAACTACATTCGAAATAAAATCGGATCTGAGCTGTAACTCGAAAAATGTAGTTTACGCTCTGAAATGCCACAAATGCGCAAAGATATACGTGGGAGCGACACAATGCTTGAACAATAGAATTTCCCTTGATAGAAGCAATATAAGATTATCACATAACAGGAATTAGATGTTTCCCAACATTTACCTGAATGTAGGGATGGCAAATTCCAAGTTATACCTATATATCAAAACACAGATCATGAAATATTAATAATGCAGGAAAAAGATTCATAAAAAAATACAAGCCTTCGCTCAACAAACATGAAAAACACACACACACTGAAAAACGTACAAACACACACATACACACGCATACACAAACCCACATACATATACACGCACCAAATTCAAAGATAATTACAAACAATAAAAAAACACAGATGACACGTAAAAACAATTCTAAAACATAAAGACGAAATGAAAACGCTCTCAGACACACACACAGAAACACACACACACACACACACACACACACATGCACACACAGACATAAAATTCGAAACACCGTCTAAGCAATAAAGAACAAACAACTGACCGATGAAAAAGATGACAGATAAGCAAAGGCGACTAGAAGATAATTTTAACATATTAAAAATAACCTCCCAGATCAAAATCACTTCAAATTGGGGTAAGCACTTGATTTATTCATCTGTTTATTTATTTATCTGTTTATCCATTTATACACGTGCTGATATGAAAAAACACAGAACATTCAACGTGCCAACATTTGATTTATTTTATCTTATTTTAGTTTATTTTACTGATTTTATTTATTTTCTTATATTTTCTACTTACAAGTTGGGCATCAGAAACAAAAAGAACTCGATAAGTAAAGCCACAAATTTATTCGCCGGAAGAGAGTCAATTTTAGACTCGAAATACGTGTAACGTCACAAATAACATTATGGACACTTAATGTATCATAATATGTATAATAACAAAAACAGTAAATATACACTGTTCACTGCTTCTCACACTTTTTTTCTATACAAATTTCACTCGCTGGAACAACTCTATATCTTTATTCTATATATATATATATACATATATATATATATATGTGTACGCATTGCACATTCAGTAAAATGAATTAGAGCACTCTGGCTATTGGATGCGTATAATGATAATATACTCGCTAAAAAGTCTGCCTTCTTCCACCGAATGCTCATAGCCCAGAGGTAGAATCGCCACTTCGGTCGGGTTTCAATCCTGAGTTAAAAAGCAATCGGAGTCTAACCGTACTGATGAGCTGTGATATGTTTGCGAATGACTATATATATATATATATATATATATATATATATATTTGTGTTTGTGTGTGTGTGTGACAGTGTATAGTGTGTTGGAGTGTGTGTGTAAATATATATGTGTGTGTGTGTGTGTGTGTGTGTAAGCGTGTGAATGTGTTCCTGTAAATAATATGTTGGCATATGGGATTTGCGTGTGTTCGTGTGTACGTATATATATATATATATATATATATATATATATATTGTGAGTGTTCTTGCTTATATCGTGGTATACTTGTTGCTTTTGGTCACGTGTTTATAGGCATGCATTTGTGTTCGTTAGTCTCTGATTGCATTTTACTTTTGTGGCCGGTGTGTGTCAGGTGCGTGATAGTGTTAATTATTCTGTTATGTAATCTAGATTGAGTTTCTGTCTATTGTTTATTTGTGGTTGGAGTTTAGTTATTATTAAGGACTCTTTAATGCGTAGGTTTCCTAGATTCTGCACCCTTACTTCAATATTGACTGTTATGCTTTTGCCTGTGCTTTTCCATTTTTTATGTGTTTATGGAATGATGATGCCTGTGTATGTACGTGTTCTGATTCTAATGTGTAACGGTCTTGTGATGCTGTCGACCTAAAATTACTCACATTTAACGCATTGTATATAAAGAGTGTAACCCTGTAGTAAAAAATGACAGGCAAATATTTGGGGTAATTATTAACTGTTTCCACGCAGGTTATCCCATCCTCGTTTTGTGTTATTTTAACTGTGTGTTAATGTTATAAATAATTTGGAAAATGTATGCATAAATTTGGCGATGCATTTTCATAAATTCAGTCGTCACTGAAAATAACAAAACTTATGTTTCAAAGTTACTGGAGAATTTCAAAAATAAAACTGCTTATTATTTTTCTTCTATATGTTTTGTCCTTTCAGGAAGTAGGCGATCATACTTTCTTGGTGGCTCTTAGCACGCTTCCTTCTCTTAGCCCGCTTTCTCCTGTTACACTAAGCAACCCCCGTTCTGTCATTCACTTACTCAGGCCCTTCAAATATGTTATCCGCTACTTTCCCCTGTTTCTTTTCCCCTCTATCTGGTCTGTTAGTATCAAGTTCTCAAGCCCTCCTTCATTATTTCTTGCTCCAGGAACTTTATCTGTCTTTTCCTGATGCTCATTATTAATTTCCTTTTCATTTCCATCATTTCCCAAACCTCATTATTTCTCACATCCTCGATTCATGATATCTGCAGCATCCTTCTGTAGAACCACCTTCAGCTGTTTAAATTTATTGCTTCATCTCTGATGATATTGTCCAGCATTCACTGCCATATTGAAGAACTGACGTCACATAGCAAGCCAGTACTCTTCTAGCAATATTCTTTCTGTTTCTTAATGCTCTACTCAGCTTTTGGAACGCGTCTTTGTCATGCCAGTTCGCCTCCGGATCCCTGTCTTGCATTTTCCGTCTTCTGTTAGAACAGTTTCCAGAAATTTAAATATTTGTACCTGCTTGATTTTAGTATCCCTCCAGCTGTATTTGGTACTTTGGGCTGCTCTTTTTGTTGATGACCATGCATTCGGGTTTCTTGCAGTTTATTTGTACTTCTTTCTTGTCATTCTCTTCAGCTACCTTCTATAGGAGGTCTTGTAGTTTCCATTCTGTGTCTGCTGTCAGCACTGTCTTAATATTTATTCCTCCATTGTTTTCATGAGCGAAACTAATTGTGCTATTCGTGTATTAACTTCAAAGCTAAACAGAATTTATGCCTAAATTCTGTTTTTTGATTTAAAAACAGTAATGATCAATTCAGTGTTGGGAGTGAATTAAACTATGCGTTAACAATGCATTAACTTTAAATCTATGTCAAAATATTTGAGATGATTATTAGCACTTTCCTCACAGTAAATCCCCATGAGTGTAAGGTGTATATATATATATAAACATAGGTTGAATTTACATAGCAAATACTTACACAACGTCTTTCCTCGGCACTTTTATAGTTATAAATAATAATGTATAATGACTGTATTGGATTAGAGGGGGGGCAACATATATAGATATATATAATATAAAGTAGGATGATCGATTCTATATTATAATTAATACATAAACTGATCCCTGACTTTGTGGGTGATATTATATATTTTTCTACCCCTAATATTGGCTTTTCAAAAAAATTCAAGGTGTCATTAGCGTTCTAAAATTTTGATCTCCATTTGATCGCAACTCCTGTCGAGTTAGATCGCAAAATGCAGACGCTAAGTCGAATCTACTAAACAAATACTTACACAATGTTCACCCTCGTCACTCATATATATATATATATATATATATATATATATATATATATATGAGTGTATGTGTGTGTATGAACATATATATATATATATATATATATATATATATATATATACATGCAGATGGTAATTAATATTATTAAAATTATAATAGTATACTGCAACTTGATAGCTAAAAAGTTTCGATCTTAAAGCACCGTCATCTTGCAGTAAATTCTGATTAATTAATTTTGTAATACATAGTTAAGAAGATTTAAAATATATATGTAAAATAAAAAAATTAAAATGAAAAAATTAAAACAAGGTCGGCTAATGAGAGGAATTAAGTGCGGTGGGAGGTTATACCATTACAAAAAACGGTGTATGTACGACTCACTAGACGGTAGTGCTGCAAATGTTTCACAATGTAAAGCTAGGCATGACAAAAGTTTTTAAACCAAAGAAAAAAAGAAGGAGATAAACTAATTTAAACCTTGGAAACGGGAAAAATAAAATAAAAATAAAAATCAATAGAAACATAAGAATAAAGATAAACTGAGATATTAAAATATATGTTTAAGAGGATTTGTTCTTCCATAAAAATAAAATATCAATACTAATTAAAATTTTACCAATTATATAAGCTACTTTTTAAAAATATTATAAGGAGATTTTTCATGAGTGCAAATAAAGTAATAATAGTTATTTAAACAAATTGCCAGTTCAATAAGCTAAATTCTACTTTATCTTTTTCTTCTTCTGCTTTAAATTTTTTTACATGTCTGGCTTTTCCTGGTGAAACATTTTCTACACTACCGTCAAGGTAGTCGTAAACGCACCGTTCTCTGGAATGTTATAACCTCCAAGCCCACATCACTCATCTTATTGGTTGACCTTAAATTCATTACTTCATTTTTATTTTTTGTATTTTACTACCTGTTGATGGGGTTTTAACATTGATTTTTGATAGCTTTTAAGTTGCAGTATGTTATAATATTAATAATTTTAATAATAATAATAATACATATTACCATATATTTATGGTGTATTTTTGTATTTTGTACATATCTAACGAGAGAAATTACTTCCATTAGTAACCATTACTTATATATATATATATATATATATATATGCACACACATATACACACACACACACATATACATACATATATGGTGTATTTTTGTATTTTTGGACATATACCTAGAGAAATTACTTCCATTAGTAAGCATTACTTATATATATATATATATATATATATATATATATATATGCATACACACACATACACACACACACACACACACACACACACATATATATATATATATATATATATATATATACGAATTCGTTCATTCAGTAATTAATTTGAACACTCTCGGCTACTGGCGTGTGGCTACATTGTATATAAAACGCTAGAGTTTGCGTTCCTCTTCAGAACGCCCATAGCTCAGAGGTAGAACCGCCGACTGATGTCAATTCGGGCGGGTTTCAATACTGGCTAGAAGCAATCGGATGTCTAACCGTACTGATGGGCTGTGATACAGCGGAACGTATCTGTTTGCGGATAATTATATATATATATATATATATATATATATAGATAGATAGATAGATAGATACACATCCACAACGCTTTTTAATATAATAGAGAGGATTATTATATCTAATGTTCTGACATAATATTTGAGAATAGATAACTACTTAAAACATAGGCAACATTTTTACACTGTATAAACAAGAGTCAGTCAGTTAAGTGACATACGTGATATACACTTTGGGCAATCATGTCTCTTTCGCGACATGACTGACTGGGCAGAAGATTATCCCGCAGTAGGTTGCCATTGCATTCTGTGGTAGATTGCTTGCCAGCCAAGGCTATAGAACCCAATTTGTCCTATTATTTAACCCATAACTAGAAGGAAGACACGGATTAATACCTTTCCCAATGGTATTTGTGCGTAAGTAAATGCTAGGAACTCAACTGTAATTCGAACGCTGCACCCGATTTGTCGTTCCGAGGCGATATCCATTGCACCACAACGCACGTCCGTCATTAACAAGAGTACTCTTGCATAAATTAGAAGCACTGATCAAACATTAATATAAAGTTGCTAAAAACAGGAAATGAAATAAGCATATTTTGTTTGGCTTGCGATTATTATTATAAATAAAAAGCAGGAGATTATCAAAGAATCTCTCACATACTTAATGTACAGCGATGTCAAGGTTTTGAGAAAATATGCATGACTTTAGTAAAAGGTTCATGCAAGCAACTATTAATTTTTAAAAATATTGGCATGAATAATCTTGAAACTCTGCTTAACGCATCTAGATAATTTATACGCTATTAACCGCAAAGAGGGTAAATTTAGTAAAACTTGTGTCACTAAATCTCTGAAAATCATTATTATTATTAAATTATTATCTCTGAAAAACAAAAACATAATTACACTCTAAAAATATTTCCTTTTTTAAATTACCTTCAAAGGTTGATAATCATTAGGAAATGAATGAATGAATCAATCAATCAATAATAGGCATGAAATCTTGACATGCGCTTATCTAAATATTGTTCTAGTTATGGTGAATTTTAGAGATTTTATACTGTTATTGGAGCCTTGATTGATTTTCGTCTGTATTATGATCAAGACATAGTCGTAGCCTAATTGATTCCAGTCTGGTGAGCTAAGATATCATATGTTTGTGGTGATATGATCATGAGGATTGTAAGCGTATCTATTGTTTGTCGTATTGGTCTTATGAGACGACACAGAGTGTATTTGGTATTTTTACGGCTTTCCTTTGCCCACGCACTCTTTTCAGGGTCTTATCCAATACTTCCTCATAGTTAGCAGCCCTGATCCTAAAAGTGAAGATACCTGGTATCTGCTTCGTTTTTGGCGACAGCCAGAACCATCCCACTTAACAGAAACTGCGTGTACGACCGCCTGAATGTCTCTGAATTATCAATTTGGCACTTGATCTTTTCGCTCTGAACAGAGAGAATTACCTAAAAGTTCAAGCCTCATGATATTTTAATTTGCATAACAATCACTTTGTTCTGAACAGACTGTTAACTTTTGTCTTTGTAGATATGAACTGACCTCTTCGGATCACAAGTGGCTTGTATCGAGTGTCTTCATTCACACGTCTTCTAACAGAGTGCCTTGATAATTTGAACTCCTTATCAATAGTGTTAATTGATTTTTGTTGTTCTTATTGATAGTTTTATACACCCTAGAAATTTGAAAAATTAGAACTAGAAAAAGTTTCCTGATGGCATTAAAACATTAGCAGACATTTTAAGTTTGAATACTGCTGTAAAATCCGTCCGCGTCTTCCGGCTCTTTGTGACTTTTGACAACAAAACTCTTCACAACTTTCAGAAAGTGAGCAATCAATAACCCACTGTTCACTATCTTTAAGCTAACGATTACAGTGTGACTTTTTATTTGCTAAGTTAGCTTGATGCTCGTCATCATTTATCTGAAAGATAATCAATCAAATCAAGAAGCAAAGAACTAAGCAATCCTACCTATATATATATATATATATATAAATATATATATAGAGAGAGTGGGGAGAGAGTGAGAGAGAAAGAGAGAGATGGAGGGAGTGAGAGAGAAAGAGAGAGAGTGAGAAGACGAAGAGATAGCGAGATGGAATATTCTTGGTTGTAAAGAAAAGCTATTAAGTTTGTATATATTATTTAACTGACGTTTTCATTTTGAAGTTCATCACAATAATTGCTACCTTCTATCAAATTAAAAGAATCATACATTATAGCTGCAAATTCCTAGACGTGAGCAGAAGTCTATTAAATCAGCTTTGGAATAATTACTCAATACATGAATACAAATCTGACTGAAATAATTGTAATACACTCCCAAACACAGATTAAAATGTCAAATTTTGATTGTTCAAAGCGCATAATTATCTACGTTATATATCCGTTAGTATAAATCAACTTTGCAGTCAATTTCATTGAACTGCAGACAGTGCAGAACTTTTGTAATTCACACATATATATATATATATATATAAATTTTTCCATTCATTAAAATAATTTTCAATTCAATCATATAATTATTCGATATTCAACGGACAGTAATAATGGCAAGGAATTACTTTGATTTTGAATACAAATGTTACATAAACAGTAAAATTTTCAAAATTTCACAGCGAATTTAATTCTAGCAAATGGCATTTTGCCTTAAAAATACGTGTAAATGAGATTAACATCTCTACAGTTGGTAGGTTGCTCTCGCTATAATCCGAGAACCGATGTAAACTCGTCCGCACATGTATAAATATGAAAACGGAATTCGGTAAATTATGAAGGATAATAAAGTACGTAATTTAATGTCTAATGACTTTGAGTAAATGATGCTGTTATTGAATTATGCACACACCTCCCCCCATATATATATATACATATATATATATATATATATATATATATGAAAATTCCAACCATCAAGCCGAAAGAAGTGGCCAAAGACAAGTCCCATTGTTGAAGGTTTTTGACGACAGTAAACTAAAGCACCGTGATCAGCTTTGTTAAGCCCTGAAGCAGAGATGCTATCAAAATCTGGCTTGAACAATTTCATCACTCAGTGTTGCTTTGTTGCCCGCAGCAAGGCTGAGCACTCAAGAAAGCACAAATAATATTTCTTCCCAATAACATATTTTACAGACAGTAAACATGCCTAAGGATAAAACGAATGACACCATCCACTGCTGACCTTCATTTACCTCTCAGGAGAAGAGATTCCACCATATATACATACATATATATATATACATATATATATATATATATATGTGTGTGTGTGTGTGTGTGTGTGTGTATGTATGTAAACTAAAATTCTATCCGAAACTAGACTCAAGAACAAGTCAAGAAAAAGTGTTACAGTCAACAAATTGGTAATACTGAATAAAATGTTTGATATGTGAGGAAAAATGTGATTAGAAATGGTGAGGATAATGTGAAACGCTGATGACTGACCCTCAAATTAGATGGATTAATATTGCAGTTGCATGCGAGCGGGAAAATTTTCTACAATGGCCAGTTTTTTGGGAGAAATGGCCACGTGAAAATAAGTATGATTTGACATGGCGGAATATAATGTAAATGGTCTGAACTTGTGGAGAAATGATTAAAGCTAATCATCAGATTAGTTTCAGAGACTCACTTTCTTGAAAGTGGTGATGTATTCATTCAATCTGAAGAAAATTAAATCGTTGCCAATTCAGTGGCTACACGGTTTATATCTGAGTTCCGTTCCTGTATCACGGATTAAGTCGATTTTCGACGTAAGTAACTGTCACTTACTTGAATTAACATAGTTATAAAATTATAAACCAACTAGCAGTATAGCCCGGCGTTGCTCGGGTGTAATGAAAGCTTTAAAACTAATCCATGGTCTTTGGACGTTGGCACGAAAGACTAAAAAGCAATAGTTGTTTCCAGTTAAATCGAAACCGTAGACTGAAAGAAAAATGAAGGGATGTAAGTCTCTTTTTGATTTCCTGGTATCGATATCAAATTTTCTGCACTATTATAAGAACTGCAACCTTGAAACTTCTGAATATCGTTTCTTATGTCTTTGTCTATGAGTGTATCATTAAAATCGGACTACTCCTTCTATAACCCGATTTTTTCGATTATCGATTTTCGATATTTATCGGAGGTACCTCGACACAAAACCTAGTTAAGAACACTCGCAGACCGTTATAATACAACTGTATAAATTTTCAAGAAAATCGGTTCAGACTTTTCGGAGTCTATATAGGTAACGGATACACACACACACACAGACAAAGTTCCATTTATAAATAAATTTAGATTTAGATTTAGATATAAAAAAACAATGTAGAGTAAAATAAGAAAAAAAAACAATTGCACTAAACAACTTCACTGCTGTGTAATAACAGTTGATTGCACAGGAGCAGATCCTTTCACTAGGATAAATGGTGAAAAGAATTGTTAGGCACTATATAGGACATGCTTTTTCCATCTCGATTCAAGACGATTTGTATTTGCTGCTTTAACCAAAGATATATTACTTTGTTTTTATTTAAGAGATGAGTAATTTTCAATTATCTTGGAATTATTTTGAAATTTTGTTCTCATCTTGGTTGATATAGGTCTTATAATATACAGAACTTTTCGACCAAATACCCTCTAGGTATCATCAGGTGTCCATTGATTGGCTGATGTGGAATATCACGTTAATTATTGCAAAATATTCTGTGAAATCAATTATTGTTTTTTCATGGAGGAATTTGGTACTCTCACTACCAAGTACAAGGATCAACCTCATGACTAATAGATAATACTAGCCAATCTAGAGACTCCTGATGATGACCAGAAACTTCGTCGAAACTTTGTGTCTATTATAACACATATATCAACAAAGATGAGAATAAAGGTTAGAATTCCAAGATTAGATATATTACTGTTTCTTCTTATATGTATATTTTACGCAGCCTTCTGTAGAACGTTAACAGATTTTGTTTTGTTTTTCAACGTTGCAACTTGCACGTTACAAACTGATTTATTACTATGAAAATCTTTTTATGTTAACAGCGTTAACTTGAGTACAGGTTGAACTGTAAATGTGCCGATAAACTAGTTAAAATGAATGTCAAACACAGGAAAAAAATTAATCGAGAAAAGAATTGTATGTCTTATAATAATTGATGATATTACTGCTTATAATCGATTTGCTTACGACTTCTTTTTATAAAACATTGATATGACTACAGTGACTTTCATCATTTCTCCTTCAATTTTAAATAATTTATTTGTGCAGCTACACAGCAGTGTAATATCACGTGTTTTTTTTCTGCTACACCAGTGTACTCATTCTTCTGGTACCCATTCTCTGACAACCGCTGTACCTTTCCCATCACTCACCTCTCACGTAAGCCCCTACACATCAGTGGAGGTTCTGCCTTGGTTAGAGTGAAATGACTGAATAAAATACCAGATAAGAGACGAAAAGTTTATTTAAGGAATGTTCTGATTCGAAACAAAGAACAAAAGAGATAAGTGTCTCGTGTCTGATTCCGGACAAGAAGGAAAAATAAAACTGACTTGGCGAATCTCTCTAGATTGGTTTCAGAATTAAAAACAATAGATTTCCGACTAATTTGTTTTTATAAATTCACATGGCGAAATTTCGACATTCTACTGAATGATTATCGCCATAATGTAAGCTAAAAGATTTTCCCTAGGAAAGTATCGTTGGATCAAGGGTAAGCAGGCCGATTGTTTATTCAATTTTAAGACAAGAAAGAAGAAGAAATAGTATCAATTCACATGCGTTTGCGACAATAGAAATTTCCGTTTGAAGAAAGATTAAAGAAGGAGAAAGAGCCACCTGCAACCACTGCGGATGATTGTGAGGAGAAATTTAGAAATTTGTGGGCAGAGTAATGCCCACAACCCTCACCCTAGAAAAGGAAGGCACTTCCGAATTGGGAAATAATTTATTTCTCAGGATGAAGATGTCAGGTAGATGAAAATTCCAATTCACCAACTGCATCACACCCCTACACCAGTTTTTGGCAGAAACCATCAAATACAAACGTATCGAAGCGAAATAAAAAAAGATGATAGAAGACAGGAGAGAAATCACATAAAACCGGTCCAACCGCCGATTTGGAAACAACACACGTGACTAATTGATGAATTGAAACTCCGACATCAGCTTTGAGCCAACCTTATCACCTCAGCTAAACATGACTTCTTAAATCCGCAAGCCAAAAATTACTAGGTCAGCCAAGTGACGCGTCCGATTTAGGAATGAATTGGGTCGACAAACAGCTGTATGCTAACATCTATTTACAAACCATTGTACGCAATTCTCGATGTAAATATAGTGATATATTTTTTATATTACTTCGAGTGTTATTTTTACTTTTTTACTCTACATATTTGCGTTGCTTGGACCAATACGAGGAACCGAATCATAACGAGGGGTAAGGCAGGTCAGGGTTGAAGAGATCACTCCATCGATCAGCCGCAGTACTAGACGTCATGGACGATCAAGGAGAGTATAGCGCTACATATAGTTCCCATGAACCATAAGTTTGTCCCAGGAGGCCTTACAGTGGACATAAAAGCTTAGACTTTTTATAGTTGTTGAGGAATTTAAATACCCATTCAATGGAAAAGAAAACGTAAATTCTGAGTTCTTCGCTGCTTTTCGCCCTGAGCTGAATCTAAGCTTCATTAATATATAAACCTGTCAGATTTTTAACAACAATCTTTTGTCAATAGGATTTATATGTAAAATAATAGTACAAAGATCAGTGTGTTAAGTGCCATACATGATACACGCTTGTTTGGTCATGCCTCGAAAAAGACATGACTGACCGGGCAGGCGATTTTTCTGCAGTAGATTGCCATTATATTCTGCTGCTGACTGATTGCCAAACAAGGCTATAAAATCCAATTTATTCTGCTATCTAACCCATAGCAGGAGGAAGAAGCAACGGATTGATATATTTAGTAAGGGTATTTGCCTGTAAGTGAATGCAAAGCTTTCAACTTGAATTTAAACTCGGCTCTCCGATTTCTCGTTCGGAAACGATATCTACTGCACCATCTCTTACAAATATATATGATTCAGTTTTGAGAAGGATCATTTGCCAAACTTCATAATGCATTTCCACTTATTTGTAAGAGTACATTGATAGGTTGAATCATTTTAACCCAAGAAAAGTAATATTGCCATGAAACGTATTTGATTACTGAGAGTGAATGAAAATGTGAAAACTTTAGTGAAGAAAATAGAGCCATCAAAGAATATGATTCATGAATCTGAAGATGCCAACATTTAATTTTTGGAAAATTGTAAGTAAGCAGAAAACCAGAAGAAGTTTTACAGAAATAGGTAATACCAGAATTGAAACTATTAAAATGTAATTTGCGGTTACATCTAGTATAATGTTATGACGATGAGTTGGCAATCTAGTCAGACGCGTAAATTCATGCCATTCAGATACAAAGGAGGAAAGGTTACCTGAACAATTGACATAAAATTATTTACAGAAAAGACTAAGAGATGTCATGTCATACTGAAGGGTTAACAACTTAAGTCGGGATGCTAGGTCACGACTTACTGACACTGCAGTCTCTTTTTTGAAATTCGTAGACAACCTCCAATTATATATATATATATATACATACATATATATATATATATATATATATATATATATATGGAGAGAAAGAGAGTGAGCAAGAGAGAGAGAGAGAGAGAGAGAGTGAGAGAGACCGATCGTCATAAAGTCTATGATTTTGAACAGATAGTCGAGAAACCACTTGTCCTACGTCTAAACTGCCTGCGTTAATTCTAAAGAATGCCAATAACCTGACGAAGCATTTCAAGGGCATCAGTACCTGATTCGCAAGGTCTTCGCAAAATTTGATACTGAGAATTTGTTTCAATTCATAAGCCATCGTACCGATCGCAGAGCCGTTTAAATGCAATGTAACAAAATTTGTCGCATTGCTTGATTGGCTTTACATATCACGAACTCAATTGGCTAAGTAACAACGAGCGTTAACTGTGCGTTCATTTTGGTTGAATAATACTATCACAAGCTACACACCCAGATAATTTTGCGATGATGTCATGTATGTCAGATTCATCTCGCTTATCTATAATGGCGATGCATCTATTTCCAGTGGAGTGTGGTGAAGATACTGTGAGGTTTCTTAAAAAGGACTTGAATGAAAACTACCTCACCAAAACAGAATTCTCAATCCCATAAGGGAATTTAGTGCGTAAAATCCGGAGATATGTCAATTCTTGCAAATAATAATATATCCCATTAATAATAGCAGAAATACGACTATAGCTTGATTCGGTGTAATGTTTATATATATATATATATATATATATATATATATATATATATATATATTATCATATCATATCAACCCGAGCAAGACGATAACGCCACTGATGTGCAGGGGCCTACGTAAGAGTGAAAAGATTGAAAAAGAGAAAACCGGAGACCACATCCTAAACAGGGATCAAGGGATGAGCCTCTTCACTTGTTCAATAGAAGTGGGTGGACTATGAACCGGGCGATAGTTTAGTCTATCGACTCCAATTCAATAGAATGACACAGCACATGCTATAATTACGTGGAAGTTGTTAAGTAAAATGTCTATAGTAAAATTAATATTTAAGCAAATACGCTTCAAAAATACGCATTTATGCTTTAATAAACATACATATGCGTTATAAAATAAATATTAAGATTTATCAGTTTAATGTTTCTTTGTGTTCTTTTAGAAACCACCCCCAAAATCTCTTCTTTAGAGAGAAAATGATACATAATAAGATATGTACAAAATATATATATATAGATATTGTTTCGACCTGAAAAAATATTTTTGGATGTTGTTGACCATTGTTCGCCATGATGCATCAAGATGAAAGACCTTCATATAATCAAAGAAATAGAAAGTAAAAGCTGAAATGTTATTAAGACTGATCATCAGTAAAATACAGCTTAAGTTCCTGGGACATGTGATGAGGAAGGAAGGTTGGAAGAATTTGATACACGCCGGTCAGATAGAGAGAAAATGAAACAAGGAAAGAAGCAAGTAACATATTTAAAGGGTCTGAGAGAGTGGATGAAAGAGCGAGGTTTGGTTGGGTAAAAGAAAAAAGCGTGCTAAGAGCCACCAAGGATAGAGAGACATGGAAGGCCATGATCGGCTACGTCCTGAAAGGACATGGCACATAGAACAAGAAGTTGATTGATATTGGAGTCTTCGATTCATAGCTCACATGTTTGGCTGTTGATCATGCTGTAGACCTTACAGTCCATCTTCTTGCAATGAGGGTTACTTCTTTCTTTTTACTGTATTTTATTACATTATTTTCTAGTTCTGGAAGTTTTATTTCGGTGTTCACTGTTAACACTGTGTCGTCTGCATAAACACTTGACAAGCCAATGTCCAGCGAAATAGAGTTTGGTGTTTCAGTAAAGTGAATGCACCCAACAACCAGTCCCTAGAAACCTAGATAGGTTTTAGGAATATATAAATATACTTGAATAGACTGTTAGAGATAGATATTAATAGATCCATGTACAAAATATACAGTGCTTTGCAAAAGTATTAGGACAAGAACAATTTTATCTTTTATGAGGTATCAAACAAGTTTAAAAACACCCCTGCCATAACACTTTTGTACACTACCGGTAGTGTGCAAAAATTATTAGGACAGGGGTGATTTTTCTAAAACTCTCACTGAAATTCAAGTACAGGGAGAAAAGCCAAACATTTGTATGAATTATTTAACTAAAAAGAAAAAGCAAGGAAGGCTTCCGAATTTGAATTGGCCCCACAAAGCCCTGGTCTCATTCCTATTGAACATCTATGGGATATTTTGGATTTAAAAAATTGATAAGTCTAATGTTACTTTGCAAGATACACTTTGAGAACAAATACAAGATGTTTGGCAGAAGATGCCATTAGATACATTAAAGAAGCTTGTGATGTCAATGCCTGACAGAATGAAGGCTATGATCAAAGCAAAAGGCTATCATACTAAATATTAAATTTATTTTCTAACAAGTATTTTTCTTGTTAAAGAAATTGTTGAGTAAATCAAATAAAATTACTTTAATTAAATTGTTTATTTTCTGTCAATATGTCCCATAAAAGATAAAATAGTTCTTTTCCTAAGACTTTTGCACAGTACTATATATATATATATATATATATGTGTGTGTGTGTGTGTGTGTGTGTGTGTTGTAACATCTTACACTTTTTACATTGTTCGTGTAGTTGTTATCATCTTTATTGTCATATCTAGTGTACGCTTTGGATTTCTTCAGAAAATATTTGGAATTTCAATTCGAATACATTATTTAGTCCACGATAATGGACTGTAGTCATTTTTTATGTATGGCTGGCTTAAGAGATGCTAAACCGGCCAAGTACAGATATATATATATATATATATATATATATATATATATATATATATATATATATGACGACCAGTAATAAAGAGAACTGGAGAAAGACAATAATAAAAAAATGTAATATGAAAAACTGAGATATTAGTCCTAAAATATCAATCTCCACAAACATTGTCCAGTAGAAAAAATCGTTGATTGATTGATCAATATTGGAGAGTTATCAAGGGAAATTAACTAAAACTGATTGAGATATCCAAATGCACAGTACGCGGAATTAAATCAATTTAGCCCCGTTGACTAAATAAATTCACCAGTACGAAATTCCAAATATCACCTAAAAGAGGCCGGAGTGTACCACTACCGAAACGTCGTGAATATGACAATTAATATGAAGTCAAGAATCCGAACAATGTAAATGGCTTAAATAAGTATGTAGATTGATATCCGAAGATAGGAACGGAGTAAAATAAAAACATCGATGAAGTGACAAATATTTCTGACTGATGTTAAGAGAAATAAAAACAAACTATTTGTTGATTGATATTTAATTTCTTTCTACCGCCATTTGAACAAAGCGAAGAAACTATTGAGTTGTTATATTTTTCTTTCTCTTTTTTCCTTCTCCGAATTTATTATTTTATTACTCAGTCCAGAGTAAGGGTTTTCCATATTGAGTGGTGGAATATATTATCCAAATGTCTTATTCAAAATCAAATTGCGTGTATATGTGTCTGTGTGTTCTTGCGTCTATTTAAAATGTAACAAGTATATGGAAGTCACTCAAGTACATCACAAACAAATGCATATACATGACAATTGCGCATTGCAATAGCAGAGTATCAGCTCTTCGTTTATGAAATAGCTTTCTTTGGCAAACCTGTGTCGCATGAGCACACCTGCAATGTATTCAATTTAAAACGAACTCCTTAATAAGGATGGGAATTTTCTCCTGGGTAACTGCGCGCCACAAGACGAGCATAATGAAACTTAGAAATGCAATCCAGTTGACAAAAGACACAGGAGTTGAAATAAAAAAAAATGAATACAATAAAACTGGAAACTAAAAAGTAAACTTAAAAAATTAAAATGAAAATTGGAAGAAAAAGAAAAGGACAAGAAATGGAAAACAAATAAGAGAAAAGGAAAGAAAATTGTGAAGTGATTAAGTCAGAAAAGAAGTTTGATGGAAAATAAAGCTAGAAAAATAAAAGAAAAGATGTAGAAAATAAAGAGATGATTGAACATGCAGAGAAACTAATGGAAAAAAGGAAAAAGAAAGAAAAAAGACAAACGGTTGATAGCGTAAAAAGAAAGGGAAGAGTAAGTATTAGAAGAACACTAAAAGAAATAAAGTAGTAAGATCAAAGGACATTAAAAAAGTGAATGATAAAGAGAAACTAATCTGTTCAAAAAAGAAAGAAACGAGGTATTTTCGTAAGAGACGATTATGAAAAATATGAATCGCGTAAAGACAGAAAGGAAAAATGCGAAAAATAGCAAGACAAAGAAAAAAAAAGAGAATTGAGCGGAAAGAAAGATAAAATTAAATGAATAAGGAAGAATATAAAAGAAAAATAAAAGAAAGAAGGAAAGTGAGAAGAAAAGATCAAATTAAACATTAAGAATATAAGAATGTAAAAGAAAAAAATGAAAGAAAGTGAGAAAGAAAGATAAGGTCTCGTGGATCAAATCAAATAAGAAATAGTCTTTGATATTCTAAAATGATATTATTTTCTAAAACATAAATAGATATTAATTAATAAAGAAATTCATTACTTTTATGAAACATCAATGTAATTAGTCAATTATTATTAATTAATGTAGAATATTACAATAATTATGGCAATGTCTTTCAAGTAACGTTTTTATATCTTCATCAATATTTTTTAAGATACTTGCCAGTCAAAATTTCCCTTATCACAGAAACATCTCTAACATTGTTTTTTTTTTAACTTTTCATCCATTTAAGTTCATTCTTTTTATTTCCTAAAATGCATACAGAATGCCTTTATTCTTCATCACTGACATATTTGTGGATAAATACTGTGCATCGTTACAATCAGCAATTAGTTCATTCGCTGCCTTTCTTTTCTAAATACAGTTTTTGTCTGATCTTTCTGATAAATTGAATGATTCGTTTTCTACGGTTTACGAAAGCTTTGCAGTTATTCAGTCAGTTAAGTGGCATACGTGAAACACGCTTGGACGATCATGTCCCGAAAGAGACATGACAGACTGAGTAGAAGATTATCCCGCAGTAGGTTGCCATTGCTTTCTACGGTAGACTGGTTGCCGACCAAGGCTATAGAACCCAATCTATCCTGTTATTTAACCCATAACTGGAAGGAATAGACGGATTAATACCTTTCCCAAGGGTATTTGCGCGTAAGTGAATGCAATGAATTCAGCTGGAATTCGAACTCGGCAGTTATTGAGAACCAGAAAATAGTTTTAGATTATAGGACTGTTTTTTATAACAATAATTTAATGATACAATTATTACATATTAAACCATACCTGGTGGGAGAAGAGGTGGTTTCATAAATTTCCCATTAATATTTTTACATAAGCAACTATAACGAACACTACGGGAATCAGAACTCTGCTCTTCAATAAACATCAACAACAAATTATCAAATATACCACCCGCACATCGAAGCTTACGGCACCTAGATTTCCCAAGCCGTCAACATTTTAGGTTCGGATGAGGCTCGACCTTACTTGAATTGGTGAGCGTACGAAACTGGGGTTTCAAGTTTCTGATAGATAACCCTCAAGTTGCGCATAGAGCTATATTATTTATAAAAAACGAAAAACAGAGATTGAAAAAATTTTCGTTTCCATCCTTTCCAAAACCTCATCATTGCTCACATGCTCGATCCATGATATCTGCAGCATCCTTCTGTAGAACCACATTTCACTTGCTTCAAGTTTTTCTTTCGTTTTTGGTGATATTGTCAAGCATTCGCTGCCAGATGAAAAAACAGACATATAGCAATCCACTACTCTCTTCTTCGTTTCTAGTGAAAATTTCGTGCTTCTTAATGCTCGGCTCAGCTTCTGGGATGTGTCATTCGCGAGGTGAATTTGCCTTTGGATCTTTGTGTCGCATATTCAGTCTTCGATTAGAACACTTCCCAAGTATCTAAATTTTTGTACATGCTTGATTTTAGTAATCCCAACCTGTAAATGACATTTTGGGCTTCTGCTGTTTTTTTTTATGACAATATATTCATTTTTCTTGTAGTTTATTTGTAGTCCTTTCTTTCGTCTTTCATCATATCTTCTTTATAAGAGGTCTTTTACTTTTTTCTGTGTCGTCTATCAGCACTCTGTCATCTACGTATCTTACGTTGTTCAGATTGTAACCGCTGATGACGAATCCTGGCATTACTTCTAAGGTCTTCAGAATAGTCTCGCTGTATAAACTGAATAGATCCGGTGAAACGACACATCATTTTTCCAACTTTGATACGCTGACAGAACGCCTGGTTATTTCATCCTTTCTGACATAAGAAAAGCAACATATTTTTACCGGCTTACTAAAATATAATTCATTCCTCTAATCGTGGTTTTATTATTCTGAAATTATTTAATGTAAATTATATTCTATCTTTAGATGTTGTTTCCGCATTTTTTTTTTTTTTGCTTCTGGACAAATAAATTGATTCAATTATATTTCATTGTTTATATTTCAGAATTTTGAAAACAGGCATTTTTGACACAATACACAGTTTATTTTATTTTATTTTGCAATCCAGCTTCAACTGAAATCATCACGTTCTTTTTCGCCTTCGACATGAAAAAAATAATTTCAAGTTCAATTATATTCTGTTTGTCCCGAGAATATATTACAGTAATGTGTTTTTGGTGATAAAAATGATTTAATGATCAAAGTTTTACTAATTAACACATAACTGGGACAAAAGTAAGAGGTGGCTTTATACTTTCCCAATCGTATTTGCGCGAAAGTGAATGTAATGAACCCAACTGAAATGTGAACTTAGCTTTCCTATTTCCAATCTGTTACGCCTCGCGCACACTCAACTTTACAGAACTTTGATTCCCAACCAGTCACGCATCTAGGTACTAACCAGATTCAAAGTTGCTTGAATTTACGTGATAGGTGGTGTTTAAAGTTTGTAAGCCTTGCAAGAGAAAGAACCTAAGTTACAAAACTGTCCATGATTTCATTTTATTGTTTTTTTTTTTTGTAAGGCGTTGAACAAATTCTCGCTATAAAAATAAACAACCACAACGTGGAGGTTTTTCATGAATTCACATACCTCGGCTCCACCGTTTTAGACACCTCCTGCCTGGACATTAAGGTCAACAAATAGATTGGGCGAGCTGCTACCACGTTTGCCAGGCTGACCTCGAGATTCTGGAAGAATAGAATACCTACAATGAGCACTAAAATTGTAGTTCATTGACATGCGTCATCTACGTGCTGTTTTACGGCAGCGTAATTGAAGCCCCTTCTTCAGATAGGGGAGACGCATCAGCTTCTTTAATGCTCGTTTTCTTAGATGCATTCAGGGCGTCTGTTGGTCTGACCGGGTTACCAATGTCATAGTTCTCACCCGTGACAATTACCCAGCTTATACGCTCTTATCTAACAGTACCGACTCCGTTAGTTTGGGTATGTACACTGTACACGGGTGAGAATATTCCAAATATCCTTATATACAGGGAACTGGAAATCCGTAAGAGGGCAAACTTACCTTCTCTTCAAGAACATTTTTAAAAGAGACATGTGAGCGATGGACATGGACCACAACAGGAGAAGACGTTGCCAGCGGTCACTCGCGCTAGAGACACGATTTACATCGAGAGCTGGAGCGAGGAGAAGATAAAACGAAGGTTTGCTAGACAGAAAAGAAGGCTTGCTAGACGGAAAGAAAAAAAAACAAGGCGACATTGATAGAGAGCGTCTGCACATGCATTTGTTGCAATCGAGATTTTCATTCCTGTGTTGGCCTGTATAGCCTTAACAGATACTGCACCGACAGCACAACCGAGGAATAACTCTTTGGCCGCAGATACAAGCTTTTTTAGGACTGATGGATGTCCTACAAAATGTATTGCTGGTATTTACTATAAAAAATGCATTTTTATATTGTAATAATGTTTTATTTTTGTTTGAATGAGCACTCATTGTCCGTAGTTGAGACCCTTAACTTGGTTGAGATGGAAATGAGAACAACAACAATTATTTAGTTTTACTCATGCTCTTCGCGAGCAGAAGTCTTGGTACTGGGTGTAGTTTATGGTCGTCCTGTTTACTAATACCACAAGGATAGGTGACATCGATTGAAGATAACTTAGTAAATATTTATATCTTAATGTCTCTGTTGATAATAAATCACTTTAATATTTAATAAGATATTTTAATATATAGACAACATCTGCGAAGTTGACACTGTTTATCATAAAATTACACAAAAATAACCGCATTGTTTGCTTGCAGCTTCTAAGACGCACATAGACAGAAACGTGAAAAATTTTGCTTTAAGTAAATTATGGTTTCTTAGTAATCATTCTCTATAAGAAAATCGACACTAACATACCTCTTTTTCTTATTTGAAGTATCATTTATTGAGTAATCATCTTTTCAACTAGACCGATATAGTCACCGGAGGACGTGTGTTGGCTAACTATAAAGTCGTTATTATTCACAATGTCAATAGTTATTTTTAGTAATTACAAAAAACGCGTATTACAATGGGCAATCGAGTGGACAGGAAAAAACATTGGCAAAAAATATCTTACACGATTAAAAAAAGTCATTTATTAATAATAAAGATTTAAAAACAAGAAAGGCTAACGCTTTAAATAATAGACGAGAAACGAAATGAGATAACTGGAAAATTACTAAATCAAATTGAAAAGAAAATTGCTAAACCAAATTCAAAATATTCTGGGTAGAGTGAACCACTAACAAAGCAATGTGGAATTGAAACCCAAGCCGCAATCTAATTGTGTTGATAGCGCTGTTTTCCGTGAGTGTTTTTCTACGGCCATTGTTTCTTTGATTGAAAATCACAGGTGAAATTGACTTGAAAATATTAAAATACTGTTATTTTCTATAATTATGCAAGACTTTGCAAACGACGATGCACCTGCCCATTTCTTAAAAGCGTCTTGAATAGTCATTCAAATAGGAAAAACAACAAAAACAAAAAACGATAGCTTGTGGTGGCGTGAACAATTATTTCATCAAGAAGGCCACTTGTGCCACACCCGAAGATTTTTTGTCTAATTAGAATGCTGTTAAAAAATTAAAGTAATTCAGGATTAAAAGAATCCACTGTAAAATCACTGGGGATGTGTGCCAATACAATTCATAAGTTTCTTGTAAATTTGCATTGGAAAAAGGTGTCTCGTTATTTGACCAAGACTAACTCGAATGATTTGAATCTAATTTGTTTATATTTTGTAATAGTTTTATCTCATTTCACTTTTTCTCTCCATAGGTTTTCAGACATGATCATTACTTTACTCAAGCCTTCAGAATATTGCATGGCAGTAACCAAGAAAATTAGATGAATCCCATCCGATATTCAAAGGGCTGACATAAAGTAATGACCAGGTCAGAAAACAATTATCATTAATACTATTACTATTTGCAGATGAAATCGCAAGCACCTTTCTCAGGATCGATAAAAGGCCACTAACGCACTGATAGAAAGACTTACCCTGCCTTGGATTTCAAATTAGTTAAATTCGTTTTATTTTTCTTTCATGAACTCAAGCTCTCCTGTGAATATATTTTCATAAGTTTACTCTATGGGCTGTTCACCATGCCGAATCGATTGCACAAAACTATTCTATTTTATTATACAAGGTTATCAAATACGTTTGTCTTGCATGGGTGAAGCGTGTAACATATTTCTGTGGTCCACAAAAATATGATTTAAGTCAAAGGCAGTAATTGAAACAGTGACAAACACAAATGTGTATAAGTCAATGGCAGCCGGTGTAACTCTATTTTCAGATGGCTGGTATTAATGTTGAAGTTATTTTAAGATGAGAAAAGATTTCTCTAAAAGTTGGAGAATACAATTATTTTTGTCGGGAAAAGTTGCCAAAGTGAAAGAAATCGGAAAATACAAAATTAAACGGTACAAAGAGTGCAAAGAGGGCACAACCGCTTTTGTTGGGAGAAGTAAGAAAAATTATTAAAGCTAATTTTGACGATATGTGACCCTAGGTCAGAACATGTCCTTGAGGAGTTCCTGTTTGATGATTATCAGGACAGCTCAAAAGAACAGGAAGACAATGACAGAGAGTATATTTTTCTCCCCTACCCCTGGAAGTTGAAATGTTGAAATGTTATAACTTACATATCAAGATAATAACTCATATATAGAGACGGGGAAATAGAAAACCAGTACCTAACTTCAACACCCCAGTTTTGAGTCTTTTAAATAAAACTAGGGTGGGAAACGGAATTAGTTCAGGCCCCGTATTTAGAATAAGAAGGTAAATAAATTATTTGGGGTCTGATGCTAGAAAGGAGACGGAGACCAGCGATTAATTGATGCGGTTAAACTTAAATAACCTGCCACGAGAGAGATATTGCAAGAGACGGTCAGTCCAAATCCAACAAACTGCGAGTTAAATAAACTATCCTCAGGTTGACATAACAGAAAACGAATATTATCGTGCTACTGAAATACCAGCCACCTGATACTTTTTGCATCACTTAGCTTTGACTTTTTTGTAATCTTGCAATTACTCGATATATATAGATATATATAAATCTAGACAGTGGCGTTTCGGACTTAAATCCAGTGTTCATTATATAGCATTCCTTCGAATGTCTGGGCCAACTTTTTAAGTGGCAACAAGCGATCTTATCTTGGATAATCCAAGATCAGCAACATCAGTCAATTAAGTGGCATACGTGATACACCCGCAATCGGTTGCTATTGCTTTCTGCGGAAGATTGATTGCCGACCAAGGCTATAGAACACAAACTGTCTTGTTATGTAACCCATAACTGGAAGGAATAGACGGATTAATACCTTTCCAAGGTTATTTGATCGTAAGTGATTGCAATGAATTCAGGTGGAATTCGAACTCGGCTCCTCGATTTCTCGTTCCGATCCGACATCCATTGCATTACAACGCACATTGACAACATCACGTGGGCGGAATCGACCGGAACTTAAAACGGTTGTCTAGAATTAAGTGGCATACGTGATATACCGGTATCAAAAGAAAGAATATGTATTTCGTTGATCCAACAGAAATATGATTAGCCTCAGAAACAATAACAAACAGGAATGTGATGACGTCAAAGGCCGCCCCTTCCAAAGGCAGTAACGGCGAAAATGATTAACAGATGGGCCTAGTCGTAGATGACTCAATTAAACGGAATTTGAGGAAATGTTAGCTTATACTAGAGCGTTTTTTTTTTCAGGCAAAAGAGAGAACACAGCAGAATACCAAAAGGACTCAGAGAGAGCACAGAGAAGAAAAGAAGACCACTTTCAACTCCAACAACTCCCTCTGATTCCTTCTGACTAACACTCCCCACACGACCATCACCGACGAAGAATAAAAATATAAATTTATATTTTTATGTATGTTTGTGTTCACACTATTTACATTGTTCGCACTATTTTGCTCACCTTTAATGCCATTATAATGACGTTTTGTCTTTTGAATATTCCGGCTTTCTTCAGATGCTAGGAATTTCAAACCGAACCCTTTATTACAAAAACCGGAGCGTACAATGGTCGAAAACGTCGTAATAATGAAGAATAGGATAATGGTCCGAATAATGTAAATTGTGTAAATACAATCTTATCTCAGAAGTATAGACAAATGTTCCTGTTTATCGTTATATTTCAAAAAGATAGTCATCTGTGGTTTCCAAACGTTATGCAACAAATCATCTTTTATCAAAGTTCAACATATATTGCGATTTCTGTTTTTTCATGTTAGTCACTGATTTGAACTGATAGCATTTGCCTATATTGCAGTATATATCAATTTTCGGTCCATGGCTGTTGCTAATCTGCTTGGATTTTTCTTGTGTTTTTGTTTGCTCCGATAAGGATATTTGTTTCTGCCAATTTACCACAGGAAACGATTTCAGCAGATATATAAAGATAGAAAGGGAAGCAAGACAAAGATATGGCTTCTCACTAAATCTATTTAATTTATGCAGGGAGACAATTCATAGAGCTCTAGATGATACAGAGTTGCTAACAAAGAAAGCGGATAGAAAGGACTATATATAAACTACATGAAAACTGAATGCATAGTCATCAGTAAAAAAAGGATCCCTGTCAACTACAGGCCGGAGATATTAAAACCAAGTAGGTATAAAAATATAAATCTCTGGGAAGTATTCTTACAGAGGAGGGAAAGCGCAACGCTGGCATTAGAAGGCATATTGGTGAGGTAAATGTTGCATTCTACAAGCTGAGTAGAGCGTAGAGATACAGTAAATTTTTTCTGAAAACAAAGATGAGAGTACTGAAATGTTATGTGATGCCTGTATTTTAATATGACAGTGAATACTGGTAAATCTCATCAAAGATTAAGGGAAGACTTGAAACAACCGACATGGGGTTCTACCGAAGGATAATGAGGATACTATGATCTGAATATGTGAGCAACGACAATGTTTTGGAGAGGATTGAAATGTAAACGAAACTGATACTTAACATTAGGAAAAGACAGCTGAAGTTTCTGGGACATGTAATGGGGAAAGGCGGCTTAGAGAATCTTCACATTTACTGAGTAGGTAGATAATGGCTTTTCTTTTATTCAGTAGTGATACCATTTACTGTTTTCTTCTGGGATTTAAAAATTTCATTGTGATATAACTTATCTAATAAACCGATAGTTAGAAGGAGCAGACGGTTCACCTTTTTTACCACTTGAACTAAGGAAGATTTCCAGCAAGCAGGAAATCAAGAAGTAGAAAAATATTTATTGTAGAGTTTAGAGAAAAGAAGTCAGTTCAGGTGCACATTACTTAATTTTGCGGTGATGGCATCAAAACCATACGCTTTATGAGAATCAATTTTAGAGATAATAGCAGAAATCATGGACGGAATTATAAAAATATCATTCAATAAATTCAGTTCTTAATTGAAAGTCAGGGAAATATACCCGAGATGAGATAATTAATTCTTTTCTTTTCTGCATATTTATTCTGGAAACTATACACTTATCCCAATAACATGATTACAGCATTAATTTGAATTAGGAAATGACAAACGGTAAAATGTTTTTTTTTCTTTTATTTTCCTCTCGTACTTAGTTTTTCTACGATTCCAGTAAATGCTGCTTACCTTTTGCATTTCCTTCAGTTTTATATAAGACCTCTAATGCTAAATATAATGGTAAAATAAGTTTAACTATATAATAAAATAAATTTCTATGTTTTTTAAAATGTCTAAATTAAAGAGAAATAATGAATTAATAAAGCATTTTTTTAAAGACGATTAAGCAAATACGTCACTTGGAAAGGAATAGACTATTTCACTGCTATGAATTATGAGTCTAATAGAGATGGCAATGGTGATATTAAAAATTTACTTAATGTGAAATAAATATGCATAAAAAATGAAAATTACTTAACAATTTATCTATGCAATTCAGAAAACACAAGACTTATTGTTAATATGTAAAAGATAAACATAAGAAAGAAATACTAGTAGAAATAATAATTGCCAATTCTTTTCCATAAAACAATAAAAAAAAGATCAACATTCTATTATGTATCATGTCTTTTCTGAACCTGGGGATAATGTTTTTCAGATTTTGTTTTTGCTTTTTGTAGCCCTTAGAATTTATCTCAACGATAACTTGAGTAGAATGGGACAAAATGGTAATACTATCCGTTTCCTTATGAGGAAACATTTTACATTCAGTGATCGAGCTGTTGGTTAGAATTTATTGGTATCTTGAATAAGTTCTTGCTGTTTTCTAACAAATAGCATTCCCAGAAATGTGTGCATGTAGTTTCAGATGGTAAAGCATCATTAACGATGTACTTCAGGCAACCTTGAAATTCAGTGTATTCATTTCACCGAAATGTAAGAAACATTGTTTTTCAAAGCGTTAAATATGTCGGATATTGTGTTAAAGAAAATGAATTTTCGTGGAGTTTTGCTGCACGATTTTATTCAAAAGAAATCTGCATCTGAACCACAGAGAATTCTTGTTGAGATTTACGACGATTGTTTGCAGTCGGAAACAACATGCAGTGATTGATTTAGACGCGTCGAATGGCGTCTTGTCACATGTGAACAGCTGCTTTAACGACAGAAAAAGAAAGATCCTGTGCCTTGCATCGTGATCGGCCATGGAAATTGGATACACTACAATAACTCTAAGCGTAGAAGATCCTATGTTTAGCCCGGCCATGCGTCAACATCGGCGGTAAAGACGAGTATCCATGCTTCGAATCCTGTGTTCTGCATTTGAAATCAAAATGGTTTTGAACAACTGAAGCCTATGGGCTTTGGCAAAGACAATCCTTCATCGAAAAGTGCGTACTGATGCTACACAATACCAATCAAAGAAAGATACCAAATAACCGACACTACTTCACTTGAAGTAGTTTCGGTTATTTGGTATCTTTCTTTAATTGGTATTGTGTAGCATCAGTATGAACTCGTTCAAAACCATTTTTAACCATTGATTTGAGAAAATAGTTCAATACAGTTAACATTATAGTTATTTCTGAAGAGGAATGAAGTCATATATTTGACTAGGCTGTTTGAAAAATAATGCACGGTTTCAGTTTAATAATTTGGTTTTGTAGTAATTTTTGTTGTTAGGTGAAACCAGTTCCTATTTTCAGTCTCCTTATTCGATATATTAAATTTGCTAAAACCGATCCACACAGAATGATATATAAAGTGTTTAGCATATATTCCACATCCTGAATCTTCATTCTTGATTCATCGGACTTATCATCATGATCATATTTTATTTGTGCTCGTGTCCACCTTCTTTAGTTTTATCAACTGTTACACCCTGCCAAACCTCATAAATAATGGACTGCTCCGTTTTGATTGCCTGAAAATATTGAGAAAGACACTACTGCCTGTCAGGGGGAGAATGAAAAAAAAAAGAAAATGAAAGACGAAAGAAAAATAGGTCATAACATCTCCTTCTAATAAATAATTAATTATTTCATTTGATTTTGTGCAAAGATAAAAAAAGAAACTACTGGGTTTCAGTGGGAAAATTAATAAACCAATGAAAGAAGGAGAGAAAATAGAAATCTTGAACGTCTGTTTTAGTGAAACAGAAAAAAATTGGTTATTTCATTTAATTTATATCAATTTCTTAAAATAACAACCAGCCTTAATATTAATGATAGCAATTGAAATATTTTGTTAAAGTTGTTAGGCACCAATATCTAACGATGCGATAAAAGAAATTCTTATGATTATCTTTTTGTTGTAGAACTCGCGATGAGCTTAATCAATTATTAAGAATTAAGATTCATTATGAGATTAAAATTGACACACCGTAAAATTTTCACAAGCTAAAACTTGTAATACACAATCAATCACATATGCCATATGCATTCATTTTAATTCAAAATAATAGTTTCTTTTCTTCAGGGAAAAGTCTATTGAATTGAATCTACGTAAAAACACCAGAAATGCCGACGTAAAAACTTAATATTTCAGATCAAACTGTTTACGGACAACTCATTATCCCTCTGTCTACAGGAAAGTATACAGAGGGAGAATGTGGTTCCTTCGTGATTTTTTATTTCAGTTCTGATCACATCATTTTACTATTAGGAGCAAACTACTAATATCAGCTTTTTGTTTTCGCATTGCATTTTATAAATGACAAAGATATAGGTTTTGTATCCCAACTAAAAACAAACGGAAAATACCGTGTTATCGCAAAATATGAAACCGGTTCAATATCAATTAAGACTCCAGCCACAGTTCTTGCTTTGTATTTGACTAGTTATAAAACATCGTTTCTTAAAGGTGATGAAACAAGTAAAGACCACCACAACAGGTTATTATTCATAGCAACGTCATCGAGATCACTCACGAAAAATAGATAACGATTTATGACCCTTGAATTCTTTTGAAAAAACCTGACATTGTTTTGAAAATGAGTTTCGAATACTGATAAAACCGACAGCAGTCTATAGATTTGATTTTCCACAGGGCATAGGGGATTTTATGAGCCTAGAAACAATCACCCCTGATGAGAAGGAGAGAAAAAATCAGCAGAAATAAAGTTATCTTTGTTAGTTGTTGAATTTTGCGACGCTGACAATTAAAAGAGAAACATGATCTTCTTTCAGACCAAAGTAGGATAATTTTTTACAACGATTAAAATTACAAAACACAGATGCAAAACGACCACAAACCTAAAATTCGAGGGGAAATGAATTTTGAAGCAATAATTAAAATTTGACCGTTGAGCAGAAACGCGTTCTTCGGGCAGTAATGAAAAGCACTCACTCAGGAGATAAAGAGACGGAGTTTACCAGCTGACCGATGAGAAAAAGGCTCCAGTGGATTTCGGGAGAGTCGGATAAACGTTTTCCGCTCCCTAGCGCAATAGAAGACGTACTCACAAAGGAGAGAAGGAGACGAGGTTGATCAGTTGAGTAGAATGAAGATCCTTTATTGGTAATTTGATAAGTGTAAACCAAAATGCATCACAACAACCCACGCTAGATTGGAGGCTCAATATAATCGATGGATTTTCATCGAGTAGAGTAAAGTAAAGTTGAGTAGAGTTGAGACAAGTACGGTACAGTTGTGTTTTTAATACATTGGTCCGTGTGAAAATTTGAAAATTTGTATTTTGCACTGGGCGTCGAGCAGGTTCAGACTGAGTTTTTGTTTTGACTAGCAAAGGTAAGAAGGGTCAACAACCGACATGGTATGATGTGCATCAGAAGCTACAGATGTCAGTAGGGACAGCTTTACAAGTGATGTTAACTTTTACAGAGTTCAGTTTCAGTATTAAAATTGGTGAGTTGAGTAAACAGTTGCAGCCAGCGTCTGTCTGGCCGCCTCCATGCGAGTGTACTAACTTGTAAGCTAGAAAAAACCTCTCCCTACATGGCCAAGTCACCGTTTTGTTAAAAAGAAAAAAGAAAAGTGAATAAAAATACAAAATTATTATTTATGATGTTTGATGATTTTATCATTTGAGGAAAAACACTTTGATGTCATTTTAAATGCAGCATATTTCGTCATTCATTTACTTTGTGAAGAAGATAAAAAGTTATTTATCGACATTTATGAGAGAAAAACACAATACAATCTTGGAGTCGCCGAAGTGACAGAAGTTTATTCCCTATATGGGTTAGAGTATATATTTTCGATGACAAAGAAAAAAAAGCGGTTTATTTCCCGATATTTTGAGGTGTAGCATTGTTCAGCAGACAATTCGAGTAGAATTATTTCCGTGCGATGTATAAAATATATACCCACCGAGTGTATAACGGTTTTATGGTCCGTCAAGCTGGTTACAGTTTATTTGCGTCGAAAATGTACATAACCTTTGAAGGAGGTACATAGCATTTGTTTCCCCGTTGAAGTAGTTACAGTTTTTATTTTTGTCGTCTCCGTCATTGTTAGGTCTCAAAATATACCCAGAAAAAGTATGCAACATCATCCGTTCATGTTGAAGTGCTGCGACTTTGTTGTTTTTAGAAAAAGACAAAAAACAGTTCGATTGATTTTGTCTTATTATGACACAGAAAAAGAAGCTACACGATCGCGACAAAGACATCAGGTTAAGGTGGGTGACATTTTTTTTTACCTATGTGTGTTTTGATCGTATTTTTGTTATAAAGAGTTCCTGGTTCTGCCAAAAACTACAATGGAACAGCATACTTTTGCAGTTGCGTGTCAAGTCTGATCCTGGAATTAGTTGGTGGGGTTCTTTCGAGCACGTTAAGAATGGGCGGTTGGCGCATGCGAGGAAATTAAGAATATAGTAAAAAAACAAGAATTAGAATAAAAAAACAGAGATGAAAAAAAGAAACGATCAAGTAATAGTGAGAGGAAGTGGTGTTGAAGGAAGATATTAAAGTCGTCGTTGTAAAATGTAAAAAAACATTCGGACTCTTCCAGTTGTTACTTTTGGTTTCGGCTCCAGCAATTGTAGGCAGGTAAAAGCTTTTATTAGAATTACTTCCTCTTTATAGAAAGAACATAAGAACATCACTATACTTTACTTCTGTGAAGTTAATTAAGTGTTTTATAGGGAACACAGAAAGGAAAAAATGAAATTAAACATCCATCAAAAGATTTGTTGTGAATTTAGATGCTGGAGAGTAGAGCAATGCTCGAAAAAATGATTAGGTTAGCTTCTTTATTGCAATGTGGATGGTTATAGGCAGTCCGTTTGGAAAACATTTAGATTTTGTGCTTAGAGAAGACGGGTCCATGTTTCGATTAAGTTATTTGGGAGCTTATAATTTAAGGTTCATAAACTAATCCTCCAATGTAAATATATGCCAGCATTATCAGGTACAGTCGGACCTTAAGTAATTTTCTTTATTTTTTTCTCTCGTTTTGTTGTCGTTGTTGTTCCACGGGCAGACTTAAAATGACACTTATTGCAGAAGATAGAAGGTTTTCGTAATCAATAATCGTATAATTCATTTTTGGAAAGTTTATGTGTAATGAAATCTCTAGCAAGAATTCACTTGGATATGCGAGGTCATTTACTCGATGTCAATTTGCAAATTGAAGATGCAGTTACTGTCTATGACAAAGATCGTCACTGGGTGTCTCTGGGTGTGGTGAAAGTCTAAGAAAGAAAAGAAGAGACAGTAAAAAAGAAATTGTGAACAGTATAAAATTATATTGACGCATGTTATTCCAAACAAAAACGAAAAAAGACTTTTGAATATTATAGAACATTCTAATGTGTAATCTTCGAAAAAGAAAGAAAAGAAGACCTTTTTTCAAATTTAGATCTTTTTATGTGTTCTTCGAAAAAGAAAAATCAAACGAATTTTTCAGATTAACAAAACTTTCTTTGATTTTGCGTTTTAAAAGAAAGAAAAAATGAGACAAAAATAAACAGGAAAGGTAACAATAATAGTAACAAGAAAATGCTAAGACATTAGGTGATCTTTACTTTTTCTAGTGCATTTTGCGTGATTTCTTTTGTTTAATTTTGTTTTCAGAGTATCATAAAAGAATTGAACGATGCCACAAATTGACAACAGGATTACCAGATGAAAAATAAACATAAAAAAGGCAAACGATAACTGAAGAAATCAGTCCTTTAGTAGCCAGTATTTTGGTTGTGTTTGGAGCTTGAACGAATAAATAAATAAAGATAAAGTAACAAAAAGAAACGATAAAGTAAAAAGAAGCAGGGTTAATGTCCATGTGATAAGGTGAAGTGTATTGCCGTTGCAAAAGAATGCTATAGATGAGTTTTGGAAATAATGAATCCAAGACTTGCAGAAAACATTGGAAGCTGACAAAGGAATGTAGAAGTTAAATTCTTTTATGGTTATAAGTTATGTAATCACACGCCTAAGAATGGTGATTTTCTTAGTGTAACTTAGATGTGGCATAAGTCCAAAATTTTGGAGGGCATGGTGAGGGTCAAGCTCACTGCTCGGTCGTAATTGATCTGGCGATAATTATTACTTCATGTTAAGGGGGTGACGCATCTCAGTATGTGTAGATAAGTTGACCTACTCAGTGGAATTTAAAAAAATAAAAGAAGAAAAGGAAAACATTTTTTTAATGCAACATGTTCTTCCCTGATAATAACATTTTCTGACTTGCTTCATTGTTATGCTTACGCTGGGAAACTTAGAGTTACATAAAACAAAGATTAATAAGACAGACGCGCCAAATAAAGGGAGTGATGAGATGTGACCCTTGATATAGTTTTATGTTTATTTTTTAAATTGTTAGTGGGTTTTTTTTTAATGTCATTTTATGTAGACGTTTTTACAGTGACGTCGGAATAGTGGAAAGGTTTTGATTTAAAAAGAAAAAAGATTAAAGAAAGAAAATGCACTTGTAAAAAAAGGCAGAATTTGTTGAATAATGCCTTGCCTTGTGTGGAATTTAGCCATAACGTGTATTTTGGACTAAACAACATGTAGGGGCAGGCTGAGTTTTGTGTTGATTAGTAAAGGCCGGAAAGCTCAACGCCCGACATGGTACAAAGTGTATTGAAAGCTACAGGTGTCAGTTAAGACTTTTTTAAAAGTGAAATTAGCTGTCACATGTTTCAGTTGCAGTTTTACAGTTGGGGAGTTGAGACGAGCCAGTGACTGGCTGGCCTCCTCGATGCAGGTGTGCTAACTCGCATGTGTGTGTGGTGACAGCCGGACCAAACCCATAGCTCCATGGCCAAGTCACCGCTTTGTTAAAAAGAACAGAAAAAAGCGAATAATAAATTTTTGTTTATATGATGTCTGTCGACTTTATCAGTTGAGAGAAAAACAGTAATTTTGAAGTTATTTAAATTGCGGTATATTTCGTCATTCACTTACACTGTGACGATAAGAAGTTATGCATCTATATTTAAGAGATGAAACAGGGAAAGATCTGGGAGTCACCAAAGTGACAGTAGTTTATTCCCCGAATGGTTTACAATATTGAAGTTGAAGCAGTTTAATCCCGAACATTTTGAGGTGCAGCTTTGTCCAGCCGACGGTTTGATGTAGAATTACAAATTAAAATGCGGCGAGGAGGGTATACAACAGATGGAACAATTTAACACTATAGACGTGTTGTCACCAGATTGCCTACTTTAATTTAGGTGATAAACAATCCAAATTAAATGGTTATATTTTGTAGAAGCGGTGTGTTAGAATTATAGTTTCTGTATGTAAGATTGATAAACTCTAACCAAATAATGTACTGAACAGAACTGATCTATATAAACTCCTTATTGTTAATTTCGCAAAGTTTACATTTTATTGTGGTCCCCAATTTTGTCTAGATGCTCGATGTAGCAAATTTTTGGTGACTCTCAACCCAAACAATCTTTGATATAAATCAAACACAACGTGGGCAGAGTCCTTTTGTAGAAAAGTGATCGACTATTGATCAACCACGGAGATTTGGGCGTCGACACGAAGCTGGGTTGGGTTCATATTTGGTGCCGGAACCAGGATTTTCAACCATTGAGTTGACTACGACCAAATAAAAGAAAAAAAAAGAAAAAAAAACAGACAACTGAGAAAGAAATGAGAACGGGCAGATTTTGGTTATTTTAACCATACATTTCTAAAAATAATCCGCAATATTTTTTATTGCGGTTAGTCAAAGCAAACTTTGCTCATTGTTTTGATGTATTGATTTTCTGATCTGTTAATTGCTAGTGGGTTAGCATGAGTGATCACGAGTCTGAAAAGCGTGAAAGGACAGAGTCTGAAGACGAGATACCAGAATGACAATTACCAGATGGGTTAAAGAAATTACTAGGCGCTCTCGGGGTTTCAACCTTTAGGAGTGATCCCAGAAAATTGAGGGGATGATTAGCGTGTATTGAAAAAGGCCAAACTATGTATGAATAGATATGAAACTATGTATGAATAGATATCAAACTATGTATGAATCAGATAGAGAGTCATTTTACTTATCATATAATGCGGTGGAAGGAAAAGTCTCAAATTTCATAAGGGGTCACCTGATCAAGAATCCTCAGTTGAAATGAACAGACTGAGAAGGTATGTTGCTCGGTGAATTTGGCAATGATGGACTGATGGAGCTAGTCTAAAATAAGGACGAGATTCTTGGGGAGTTAAATTAAAGCCCAGAAAATGGCCATCCTCATGTACGAAGAAAGTCTGCGAAATTACCCAAGTATATGGGCTCTGTTGGCTGATCTGTATATAGACGTGCTAAGGGACGAGCGTGTACGGCATGATGTGACATTTAGCAGTCAGCAGCCAAGGCACTAACCATGGACAGCCAAAGAGCATGGGATAGAATGAGGGACGGAAAGACTCATGGGAAGTGTCTGGAGGTAGGCAGGCAGGAGAAGAGAAAGTTTAACACGTGGAATGGGAAGATTAAACAGGAAGGAGAGGAACCAGACAAATGGGGAAATGCTCCTGCTAACAGGGAATGATCGTAGGTAAACAGATTTTACCGTCCTTACCGGGTCGGCTGGGGCTGGTATGATGATCCTGTAACGATGATGAAGTGGACTGTCAAATAAAGAGAGGAATTGCCCCAGATCTTTATATCCCTAGCAACAGATGAGTTGGTCAAGGGTATGAAACAAAGTGGTGTGGGTTCAGAAAAAGACCACTATAAACTATTAAAAAGTTCCTCCGAGGAAATAGAACCACGGGAACAACAATGTGCCATCCCAGAAGTGAAAAGATAGATGTTCCACCTTAGAAAGAATAGAGTGAGGTGTTAGGCATGTAGCTAGACCGGTTATTTTGCTGTAAACTACTCAGGAAGATATCGTTGGTTTTGAGGGAAACCAGAGCTTCTGAAGAGAACCTGTTCGTATAAGAATAGGGAGAAGATACTCTCGGAAATTCAGCCAAGAGCACTTCGGCTTAAAAACAAGATGGTGGAAGCACCCTTGCAATGAGAGTAATAGGGAGTTATTGCTGTCGACACTTATGTTCGGCTAGGCAGAATTCCGTAACCCCAGGTAAAGAACGACAAAGTTATTTTCTTTGTTGACCCAAGGTGGGGGAACTCACCTGTGAAGCAATGGTGGGTAGGTCAGCATTGAGGCCCATGATAGATACGGAGATGTCGGTGTCTTTGATTATGGGAAAAACATAGATCCCTAAAAAATCAGGGAAAGCTTGTTAAGGTAGATAGCAAACCTATGAGAATAGATAGAATTGAAGTCCAGTGAAGGTAAGAAGAACTCGGAGTGGATAACTTTGTTACCATTGACCTTTCTAAAGAAATAATTTTAGGAGATGATTAGATATATCGCAATAAGGCCCAAGTAAGGTTCAACTCTATCGTATTAATAGACGATATATCAGAGACGCGATTGGGAAATACCCCGGATGGATCAGTAGCGGTGGTGGTTGACGTGGATGAATAACTACCCCTTTGAACCGCATTGTCAAAAAGAGGTAGGCTATTAACTAAGGGAAAGATAAAAAAAGGCGTTTTTTAGTTGATCGCAATGGAAAAGGATAGATCTGGAGAGCCTGAAGTGGCCTTATGGGAAAGAGTGGTCGAGGCGGTTGAAGTAGTACATATTTGTTTAGGCACTGAAGACAAAGAAAATAAAAAAGGGGAAGAAGTAGAACAGACGCTACAATTGAGAGCCATACAAATGTTAACGCTTGATAAAATGGAAAAGATTAGACCAAAGCAAATGGAATACATCAGAATGTAAGGTCAAACTCTACAAAACACACCTAAGAAAGAATAAGATTTTAAGCATAAGAGGTTCCTCCGTTATTTCCATATTCAACACGCTGAGCACTCATGGAATTTCATTTCTTTCGGTAACAAATTCTTTTTGCAAAAATGTTTAAAACATTTTCAAATATATTTTTAACTCACGTTTCAAAACTGTCCAATTCATACTCAACTTTTCTTCTTTCATGAGCCGTGTCCGTTTAATAATGTACGCGATGATTTCCTCCACATCACCCTGTCATTTGTACATCTCAACAGGATTTGTGTTTTTGTTATTTATCCCAAACCTTGTCCTATCATCAATTTATCCAAGTCGATTAAGCATGTTACGCACTGCATCCCTCTGTCCTTCGTTCTCTTTATCTGACCGGTGAGTATCTAATTTTCCAAGCTCTCTTTCCTCATTACGAGCCCCAGAAATATCAACTGCCAATTTTTTTATGGTAAAAATTAATTTCTCATTTCTTTCTATTTTCTCTAAGATCTCCTAGTGAGTTGCCATGTTCGGTCCATAATAGCCTCAGCAACTTTTGTAGAAATAAATATCTTCTAAAAGTTTGTCCAGTATTCACAGCAATATAAAAGGATATACATCATGTAATAGTTCAGTCACCATTGGTCTTTGTTTTTCTTTTAATATTCTGCTTATTTTTAGAATGAATTAAGTAAAACCATGTAATAAAATATTTAAAAATTCAAAAGAAAACGGTTAATTTCTATCATTTCAATGTCTTGTTTGCTGCATATGAAATAATTATATTCCTATAAGACATACGATGCTTTTTTAAAATTTTAATAAATTTTGTTGTTCTTATGAATATTTTATGAGCGTCCTTCTCACTGCTCCACTAGTTTTAGTTATAGGAATTTTATTGAAAATAAATTAATTTCATTTCTTTGCCTTGATACATGTTCTTCAATAGACGAAACTCGTACTCGAAAATATAGTTTTCCCATGTTTTCTTATATATATATATATATATATATATATATATATAGAGAGAGAGAGAGAGAGACATATAAACAGAGATATATATGCGTAAATATACACACACATATATACGTACATATACACACATATACATACATATATACATATATACACAGGCATATATATATATATAAATGTATACGTATACATATATATATGCATGCATTTAATATATATACACATATATAGATATATATATATAAACATAGATACATATATATTCATATATATATATATATATATATGTACAAACATATATACGTATATACACACACATACACACACACACACACACACACATACATATATATATATATATATATATATATATATATATATATATACACGTACACACGTACACACATATATACGTGCACATACATATACATACACTGCCGGGAATAATTATTAGGTCACCCCTTTTTGCTTAGGAATTATCCACTTGGAAATAAATACTAAAAATAGTATAAAATATATCATTTTTTAAATTATGGTGTCCTAATAATTATGGCCGGTAGCATATAAGACATTTTTGAAATTTTAATAATTGAGTCGGTCTTATGAATATTTTATGAGAGTTGTTCTCAGAACACACACACACAGACACACACACACACACACACAGATACACACACACACACACACACACATATATATATATATATATATATATTATGGACTCTCACTTCGATTTCCATATACGAGTGTCTAACTCAGTTAGACTGCCACCCACAGACTGGTTTAGTGTGGTGAAGGCTTGTATAGCACCATCCACACTTTTTGGAATTGCTGATAACAATCGGCGTAGAAGTCCGCCACTGATCGCATGAACAGCTGACCTCTGTTATTTAAACCATGGTGATTCTGACTCGCTCACAAATGTTGATTGTATGAAATTGTTGTTTCATCTCTTTTATATATTGTCTCGTCTGTAAACAATACTAATAAGACAAAGGATCGGCATAATTGCCCAATAAACCATCGAAAAATGTTCTCCCGTGTTGAGTGCTGAGGAGGCGAATGACTGCATACTTTCCTCATGCTATAGATACAGGAGCTGTTCTTGAACAAACTTCCCTGTGGTATTATGTGATATACTTAATATGACCTAGTTGCAAAGCATGGTTCGTCTCCATCATTCTGCAGAAAGTGTTCTTCTAAATGTATCTCGGTCTTCCTCACTTCATAGCTCATGGCGCCACTTATTCTGTCTCAGTAATGCAATGATAAAAGGCAGTTAATGTTGGATGACTCGGCTACCTTTGGTATGGAAACATAATCTCATGCAGCCGTGAAGTAAGTGCCATACGTGATACACGCTTGAGCGATTATGTCCCTTTTAAGCAGTATATATTTCTGCAGTAGTTTACCATTACTTCATTTGGTAGATTGGTCGCCAACAAAGGTTACAGAACTCAATCTGCCCTGCAATTTAATTAATAGCTGGATGATGAAGAGACAGATTAATACCTTTGCAAGGCTATTTGCGCGTAAGTAAAAGCACCAAATTTGATGAATTCGAACTTGGTTCTTTGATATCCACTGCTCCGCAACGCACAGATTTTGCTAATAACAATTTACCACAGCAAGAAGGCTAATTTTAAAATGCCTCGATAATATATTTGTTGCAAAATAGCGCATGTTCAAAAACAAAAATATCGAAATAGCGCATAATCATAAACAAAATTTCTTTTGACCGTTTTATAATGGGCGGTAACCTAAAATGTAAAGCGACAGAAACCTTTTATCAGCTGACACGTTCCTATTAGATACTTTTCAATATGCTCGTTCATTTTTAATGATTTTAATTAAACTTTACAGAATTCAATAAAGATTATTGGACTTTTACTTTTGCAAAAGAAGGCAAAGTTCCAGTTTGAAAATAATTTATTATTTGTAAAAACCACTAATTAAATATCTCGTGCTCCAGGTTTTTCGTGCCGTGTTCTTTCAAATATCTTTTCAATAACACCCTATCCTTTTTCCCTGTAAGGAATGTTTTTTTCTTACTATGCTTTTGAACCTTGTCACGCAGTCGATTTATACAACCCCGTAATGTCATGTTGGCAGTGACGGCCCTAAGGTTGCTTGCATTACGGGAAGTGATATTTCGGCGCCCTTACATGTGTATATATATATATATATATATGTTTAAATTTTCTAAAAGAGAAAAACTGAAAATATAAAATAACAAGTTAATTAAAACATACAACAGTAAAATCTAAATCATTATCTAACCTAAAACTTTTTTCTAGCCTTTACATGTGCAAATCTTTTGATGGCACATTCTATACCTATCTTCTTTACAAGATCATTTGCTATTGAAAAAAGAAAGAAAAAATTAAATCTATCTTCCATCATCGACGACTGCAGGTATGTTCTTTTTGGATTTAGTTTTGGAAGATTGCAAGAACATAACATTGCGGCATGATATCGCCCTAAGGCTTAATGGTGACCCGGGTGACTGCTTGAGTTGGCAGTATCTTGACAAGCCTTGCCTGTAGGTATCAAGTTTACCGAGACATCTTTTCAAATTATCTCTTTCCAGTAATTTTAATTCTCTTTCTGATTTTAATTGTGAGTATTATTTTCTCCCATTTTTTTATTAATCTTCCTCATTGATCAAATGTTCTGTCCATCTGATTCCCAGCATAATCTGTGTTGCTTAAATTTTGGTCTTCAGTAAAATTCTTATTCATATCTTCCTAAAGAACGTTGGTCTAGAACGAACACTGTTTAAATAAACTGTGGATTCATTCGAGTATACTTAAATCTTACTCCCCTACCCATGATTTCTAATATTCATGAAACCATAAAAACACGGTTATATCACATTGAAACATGTTTCTGAAGTTAAGCAACACCGATCCTGGTCATCATCTAAATACCTGCAAATAAAAATTTTTTTAAATGTTGAATGTGTGGTTGGTGTAATAGAAAATGACTTGAGTTTGTTAATTAAACAGCCGATTTCCTATTCCTGTTGGGTCTATTATATTCACATACGTAAAAATATCCTTGGGAGAGATACAATCCCACTTCATCACCCTCCAGCTATGCGTTAATTAATAAGACATGTATCACTAAACCATTATTATATGAACAATTCTTACAATCTAAAAACATTTTATTGATTTAAAGAACCTGCAAAGTGTCGATACACCGTAAAAAAACTACCCAATCAACTCCATTTAATACCATTCAGCTTCCGTAAATTTTAATCAAAATGAAAAACTAATTATATTCAATAATATGATGGATTGTGCTCTGACAATTTTCAGTCTAAACAATAAATGCAAAGTACTTTTTGAAAAATAAATTAAAGTTGGAAATGTTCAGTAATTAAACATTCGTCGTCGAGCCAAATCCCAAAACCTTTATTTAATTCCATCCTAATAAATTGATTTTTCGGAATATGCTATCGATTTTCCTCAGTGTTTAATATTAATAACTTTCAAGTTAAATGTCACACACCTGCACGACATAGACGATTACGACGAAATACAATTCTCTTTTATGATTTTTTAATTGCAAAGAATGCCTTGTGAAGACAATTCTAAAAACAGATAAGAGAATGGTTTTCTATTCTATTCTGTAGAATTATGAATTTATTAGACTGCTATAACATCCATTTTACCTTAGTATTTAGCCCATACCTAGGGAAGCAGAAAAAGATGGATTAATGGCATTTCCTAATGTATTACCGCTTTTGAATGGAAGACAAATTATATCAGTCGAGAGGGGAACTTGTTCCAAAAGTGAACGTAAGGTAAATGTACGTTCACCCCACACATTTATAACATTTAAGTTAAAAACAGTCTCTATTATACATAAAAGTGATACACGACAACTATTTAATAGAAAAGGTCGGATTGTGAAGATTCTGATAAAACCGCAAAATTACATTGATTATAACTGACCAAGAAATTAAGACATTTTGTTTTGGCAGCACTTAAAAGAAACATGTACGGCTTATTATGATCAATTCCTGATCTTACCATAATCTATCAATTCCTCAACAATTCTAAGATATACGCTTATGCCTAGATTTAATTGATCTCGACGTGGTGTTTACTGTAGTATGGTTGTTGATCTTTGGCTTACACTTAAAAGCCTACTTTTCACCAGGCAAAAGGTTTCTTGTGATAACAACTAGAAGAAGGTGATAGAATCTGTATTAGACACTTTTATTTTTCAAATATTAGAACTGTTGCCGATTAATTGTCAGTAAAAGAAAGACTATTGTGAGCTAGGGAACCGACTTACACGGTTTTCTTTCTGGCCCAAGCACTGACAACAAATTAAATAGCTCCACGGAAGAATTTTTAACGGAGAAATTTTTTTGAGGGAGAATCTAAAATTTAACTTTCTGGCTAATTAATTATGCGTCACTTTATGGTCTAATAAAAAGATTGCCCACATTCTGTCTCTTTTGATGCGTTAATAGTTTCGCCATGTTATAAATGCATTAAATTCACAATCACTATTCTTTTTGTTTTTGCTTTTTTTTTCAGTTAAAAGGGGTCTTTCTGTAATCCTTAAATTATTATTTTATTCTCTTTTACAAAGAAACTATTACACTAATACTAAATTCTATTATAGAAAAAATAAATCTACGAGGATAACTGTTAAAGTAAAAATCTTGAAATTCAAACGGAAAGTCTGTTTTACTAGTGAAAATCTTTCAATTAGAACGATTCATTATAATAATCAGTTAGGTAATTAGTATTTTCAAAGCCAAAACTGATGCCAGTCAATCCTATTGACTCACACTTATGTGTAATATAACGTCTAGTAAAACAATCTCAAGAAAAAGAAAAGATAAAACAGTAAAGCAGTGGATATCAAAGAGCCAAGTATTTGCCACTGGTGCCAGAGATAAATGTCTGAGGTCAGATGGAAATTGTTCAGGATCTCGATTCGTCTGGCATAAATTATCAGTATATTAGATTTTTTATTCTTACCTTTGGTTTCCATGAAATCCGGCATTTTTGTCTAAGTAACCAGGGACATCTTAACATCTCCAGTTTTGTTTTTAGAATAGTTTATATTCTATATCTCGTATGTACTGCTTATACTTTTATTTTGTCATCACGCCACACACTTCCTCTTTAATTGTGCCGGTGGGTCATCTTTGTGTCTGTGATGCTGTTTCTTGTACGTCGCTTTTGAATCATACTTTACGGATTTTGAAATTTTCTAAAACCGCACAGCTACTCTCTCACTGCAAGATGTTTAACCAACGCATATAACGACATATGAAAGCCGAAATTCGTAATCTTTTGAACTCGTTAAAATTTGACTTCAGATAATTCTTTATCTATTTTTATCACGGTATTTTAGCTTTACTTTTTCTTATCTTAAAACGAATAATTGTTATAAATTTTCGCCTCTGAAAAATCAACATACCTTCATCATTCCTCTTTATTTCAACGCACTTATTAAATTAGTCTCCAATCTAAATCCTAATTCGATTTACCTTTCAACACGCTGATTAAATTAGGATTCAACTACTAGTTTAAACGCTGAATATTTACACACTTTAATTATTAGCGCAATTCTGACTGTCAACTTTCTGCTTCTCAGTCTTAGACATAAAAATCTAATTAAACTTTAGAGAAACGCAAAGGGTAACATTATTGGCAAACAGCTAAATCCTTCGTGATTTTCCAGTCCTCTTCATTCTTGATAGAGGGGAAGTGGAATAACCATGCAAAATATATAATACATTTAAAAAAAATACCTTACAAGAGTGTTATATATTAAGAAAATAATAATTATTTTGTCTTCTTTGATATTTTTAAACCTCTGAAAGTATGTGGCTTTAAGGCTTCTGCACATTGAAAACCCAAAAACTACGGGACATTTTCTGATTTTTAGTACAAATACACGACAAAAGTTAATTATTATTGCAAAACAAACCAATGAAAACCACAATCTTCATGACAAACATTTACAAATAAGAAATAATCACATAGGCATATCATTCATAGAATTTTTTTTTATAATAAAACCCCTGAAAATGTGCCTGTTCTCGCAAAATGCCTTTAAAAAGTTCTAATGCATTTTTGGAATGATTTTACCCTAAACATGGTAATGAAACCAGGCAGATCTAAGTGATTACTGAGTGTTTGAGAATATGAAGATAAAAACGTTATTAAGGCGAGAGAACAATAAAAGTACAATAATTACGAAGACAGGAGATGAAAAGATTGCTTTTAAACTGTTAAAGATCGAAGCTGACTTGGAAGTGAAAAGCTGGAAGCGAGTTCAATGAGAAGGAAGTGCAATAAAATGTGTTAGCATAGAATTTACGGTTACATAAATCTATTTCAAATATAACATTATGAGAAGTTGTTGTCAATTTAGTACTATTTTTAGTACTATTTTTAAATTCATAAGGTCTAGATACTATAGAGGAAGATTTATCAAAACAAGTACCATGAAAATAATCATGCAAAGGCGCACGGAATCTATGTTACAGTAGTGGAAAGAAGACTTAAGTCAAGATGGAAGATCATTTATTTGTTTTTCTTTATAAATATGTTTTGATATATAATATATCCGATTGCATTTAGTTTCTTTTTTCTTTATGTTCTTTAAATATCCCATATTGCTGTCTATTTGAGGGCGCCAAAGACAAGGTGATATTAGATGACATTAATCTGTTTAAACATGCAAGGATTACAGTAATCCTCTACCTGTTCCAAAATCACTGAGGTTGTATGGGAATCAATGCTATATATACAGTAGTGAGCATAAAGATCGGAACGGTATTAAGAAAAAGTTTCAATGCGAAATAACTTTTTATTTTAAAGATTCATACACAATTTATCAAGGAAACATAAGGAAAAAAGGGTAAATTATATAATTTTTAAGTTTATTGAACTTTATATTTTGGAATTATATAATTTACTTTTATATCTTTTTTTCCTTGATAAAATGTTCTTTAAAGCTTTAAAAGAAAAAATTTATTTCATATTTACACTTTTTCTTAACATCGTTCCGATCTTTATGCTCGCTACTATATATATATATATATATATATATATATATATATATATATATATTTATTATTTTTATATATATAGCAGTTCAAAATTGCAACTAAACATAAAACAACAGTGAAAATATTCTACATTATAAGAAAACACATTTACGCTTCCATAATTTCTTTATAATAATAATAATAATAATAATAATAATAATAATAATAATAATAATATTGCAGGTTATTCATTGTACTTTATCAATAATCTTTAAATACATATAAGAAGTAACAAAATAGATGTGGCAGCAGTATTCAAAGCAAAGATGAATTCTAAATTCATATATACGTAAGATAGATTCCAGTGAGAAAAATTAGTTATTTGTTCAGCTTTTGGGAATATTTTTTAGAATCTCTTTGTAATATCAGGAACCACTAGCAGGCATACGTGCTTAAAAATCATGGAACGTAAACTAATTGCAGATAAAGGTATGGGGAAGATCGAGAGGATCATCTGTCCATATAACACCAGGAAATTATTCAAGATATGTTCTAGCTTGCGTAGACTTGTTGGCTAACATTTCGTTTGAGCTTAGACAAGTTTGGCAAGAGGCCAATTTTTTAGTGTCCAAAGTGTAAACAAATTAAGTAATATCTGGGATAAAATGTACGCGTTTTTCAGTAATTAATACGACTTTGTTTTAAAACTAACTTTAATTAAAAACATCATTCACTGGCCTGTTGGATTTCTAAGGTTGTGGCTTAGTTGATACCAAGTAGAATATATTTAGAATGAAAATCGGATAAAAACATTTCAAAATTAGATTTAGAAACTGATATTTTACTCAAATTCAATTCCACGCATTCTCAAACTTTATCTTATTCACCTGGTCTTACCCAAATCCATTTTAAGAAGATTACGCCCTCTGATTTTACCTTTCAGTCAGTTAGTTAAATGCCATAAGTGAAAGAGACATGGACGACTGGGCAAAGGATTATCCCGCAGTAGGTTGCCGTTGCTTTCTGCGGTAGACTGGTTGCCAACCAAAGCTATAGAACCCAATCTGTCCTATTATTTAACCCATAATTGGAAGGAAGAGATAGATTAATGCCTTTCCCAAGGGTATTTTCACGTAAGTAAATGCAATGAATTCTACTGGAATTCGAACTCTGCTCCTCAATTTGTCGTTCCGAGTCGATATCCACTGCACCAAAACGCACATTTAAAAGGCGCAAAATGAAGCACGAAGCAACTGAAAATGTCAAGTTCTTCCAGCACATTAATAACCCGCAAATGCGTCACATTTATCTATTTAAGAGGGCAAAAAATGTACAACTATCTAGCGAAGTGAGTTCGAGGATGGTTTTAAAATGGAAATATTATCTTTCTTCTTCCGCTCAGAATATACCCGAAGACGCCATCAGATGTTTAAAGCACGTATCAAAAAAACATTTCTTATGCATGCATAAAGATTATGAACTTTAATTTATAAACAATACATAATAAAAAAATTGAACAATTATTCCAATGCCCTGTAACAAAATTTATTTTACGAAGATCTATGACAAAGTAGAAAACTTATGCTTGATTGGACTAAAGTAATATTTACATTGATGTGATTACACATGCGTATGATAGAAAGGAGAAATTGAAATATTTTTTATAAATATATATTTGATGTATAATCTAACCGATTACATTTAGTTTCTCTTTCCTTGTGTTTTATCATTTTTTTATTGAATATCCCATATCTATCTCAGGGCGCCAAAGACAGTGATATTAGATGACACATTAATCTGTTTAAGCATGCAAAGATTAAAATAAGTTACCTGTATATTATGAAGTATTCCAACATCCCTTAAATTATAAGGGAATAATTTATATATATATAAAGCAGTTTAAAATTGCAACATAAGACAACAATGAAAATAGACTAAATGACGAGAAAACACCTTTACGTTTCCATAATTTCTTTGTAATAATAATAATAATAATAATAATAATAATAATAATAACTTGAACAGATGAAACAGCGCTGGCAAGACAAACCTCTGCATGGCCAATATCCAGTACGTGCCAATAAATGTTGACAAAGTTAATACTCACCGATGGTTACGTGCATCTGGATTAAAGTCTGAAACTGAAGGCTTTATTCTTGCAGCACAAGACCAAAGTCTTTTCACGAGAAACTTTCAGGCAAATATTATGCATAATAATATGGATCCAAAATGCAGGTTTTTGATAAACACCAAGAAACAATAGACCACCTAATCTCAGGCTGTTCTGTGCTTGCCCCAAATGAATATAAAAATCGCCACGATAGAGTTGGGCAATATTTACATTGGGCAATATGCAAACATTATGGAAAAGCTGTAGGCAAACACTGGTATGAACATCACCCAGCACCGGTTACAGAAATAGAAGATGTAACCATTCTATGGGATTACACCATCTACACAGACAGAAAAATTGAAGCAAACAGGCCAGACATTATTGTTAAAAACCAGAAGGAGAAAACTTGTCTATTAATTGATATGGCTTGTCCAGCGGATTGTAACATAGCAATCAAGGAATTTGAAAAACTGTCAAAATATAAAGACCTGGAAATTGAAATAGAAAAAATGTGGAAATTGAAAACAAGAGTTGTGCCAGTGATAGTAGGTGCACTTGGAATGATAAAAAATGGAACAAAACAACACATTGAAAGAATCCCTGGAAACCCCAGCTTAAGAGACATACAAAAAATTGTCTTATTAAGTACAGCCCACACACTAAGGAAAACTTTATCTATGTAATGCTGGAGATGATAGGGAAGATAGAAAAACATGAAATGGAGCCATAACAAGAGTTTTTGCCGGCCTTGACGAAATACATCACCTTCATTTCAGGCTTGCAACGAAAATTTTTGATTGTTGCGGTCACCACTTCAGCCAATTTCTTAAGCACCTGATCATTTCTCCACAGGTACTTCTCATTCCAACTTCCCTGGGACAAACTCACAGAATATGTTTTACGTTCCTTTCCCGGCACAGAGTGTACATGATGATGTTTTCCTCATCCCCCAAATATACAAGTTTGAAGGACTCGGTAGTATATCATACAGGGATTTTACAAGAGGTTTTATCTGGCTAGTTTCGGAGTGCCAGATTTCCGACGAGCTTATTTTCCTTCGTAAAATTTAATTTGTATTAAAACAAAACCACCCACCACGTCAGAGAACCTCATCATAGATTTACGACCCGCGTCTGCTATTCCCTGACCGTTATCGTCGCATTGAATAGAATATCATTTTTGATCGTAATTAGCTTTGCTTAAATGTTTATATAAACACTTTGAAGATGGCTCATATGAGCCAAAAGCTTACATCAAGCACTAGCGTCATTTAAATATATCCAAACGCTGTAAAATTTTTGTCTTTATTTTCAGCGAAAATTAAAGCAAACATACGATGATTAGAAAGGCTCATAATTAAAAATAATATATATTAATTGCCTATTATAGTTAACAATATATATATATATATACTACACTTATTTATAAATGGAACTTTATCTCTGTGTGTGTGTGTCCGTTACCTATAGACTCCAAAATGGCTGAACCGATTTTCTTGAAAATTTACAGTTGTACTATAAGCGTCTGAGAGTGTTCTTAGCTAGGTTTTGTGTCAAGGTACGCCCGGTAAATATCGAAAATCGATAATCGAAAAAATCCGGTTATAGATGGAGTGGTCCGATTTTAATCAAATTTGATACACTCATAGACAAAGTCATAAGAAACGATATTCAGAAGTTTCAAGGTTGCAGTTCTTGCAATAGTGCAGAAAATTTGATATCGATAGCAGGAAATCAAACTTTGACTTACATCCATCCATTTTTCTTTCAGTCTACGGTTTCGCTTTAACAGGAAACAACTATTGCTTTATAGTCTTTCGTGTCAACGTCCAAAGAGTGTGAGCTCCAGGACCATGGATTAGTTTTAAAGCTTTCATTACACCCGTGCAACGAAGGCCTATACTGCTAGTAATAGATATTTATAAATTGGTAACAAATAAAACATGAATTCTTGAACTGGATGTTGTAGGGGACACAGATGAGTTTCGAGTAAAACTTTATGCATCATGCAATATTGTATTCTTAATATTCTCTCATGATATAGAGGTAGCGTTAAATGTCCGTTTGTCTTATAAATCAGTACATACGCTAAAGTTAAATCTCTCTTTATCTTTTCATTAAAGTTAGTTTAAGTAAATCAAAATGGAAAGCCTTTTAATACAATCGTAGTTTTTGCTTCGGGTTTGGCTCTAAGTAGGTATAATTGTAGTTCTTAGTCTCAGCCATGATACCATCTACTCAGAGGACTTATTTAACCTTCAAAATTCAGTTTACTTATTTGATATCGATACCAGGTAATCAAAATTTGACGTACATCCATTCATTTTTCTTTCAGTGTACGGTTTCGCTTTAACTGGAAACATTTTAGTCTTTAGTGCCAACGTCCAAATAGTCTGAGCTCCAGGACCATGGATTAGTTTTAAAGCTTTCATTACACCCGAGCAAGGCCGGGCTATACTGCTAGTATATATATATATATATATATATATATATATATATATATATATATAATGCCATATAGGATAAACAATGCGTAGAGATATAATAGACAGCTTTTTTCCATGTTTGGAGTTGTATTTCGGTCAGCCTCTTGCGAACTGATTTACCATTTTAATATCTTTCAATATTCTCTCTCTCTCTCTCTCTCTCTCTCTCTCTAATCTCTCTCTCTCTCTCTCTCTATATATATATATATATATGTATATATACATCCCTTACACGCACACACACACACACACACACACACCCGTCATCCATAAATGTCGTAGTCGTTCATTCTGTTTGCTTTTTTTTTTTATTATGTTTCTTCAGATGAAAAAAAAGAAAACATTCAGCAATTTATAATAAACAAAACAAAATGTGTAAAATTATTTTCCCTGTTAGCATAACTGATATATCCCTTTATTTCAGGATACTCCTGATGTTTTGTATGAGCCATGTGTTATTCATATGTGAAACATTATAAATGGATCTCAAAATGTCTATGAGAAGTTAAGATTTAGTTTAAAACATGTAGTTATACAAATGTCGATTGATTAGCTGCGATAAAGTCACATAAATTAAGTAACGGCCGCTTAGTGATGTCATTAGTTTTGGTATATAGGGTTTCGGTCGTATTTAGGAATTCTGAGTAAAGACCGGCCATGTTTGTTTTTTTTCCCTTTTCATTCTTCCTCTTTCTCCCTTGCTAACTGGACACATGGCTTCGAGGTGTTCCCCCCTTACACTTCAATGTATTCTACCCTCACACTACTCCCTGTTACTGCTTACTTAGGGGCAGCTTAAACTATCCAGAATTGAATGGGAAAAACAAAATGAAGATAATTTTCGAAATTTTCTTAACTTTTTTCTATCAGTCAGCCTACGACTGGTAAGTTTTAGCCAGTCTGATCTTATTTTGCGGTATTTTTTGAAATTTTTTTTAATTCTTTTGGTTCTTATCTTTTTTGTATAATTTTTGTTCTTGTTTTGTTACTAACCTAAGTTCTCTACTAGTCGCTCTTGTAATGCACTGCGACTATGATTGTATAAATTGTTTTTAATTATCAAATTTAGTTTCAACTTTAAAACTTAGTAAACTTCAGTCACTCTTTTATTTATTTTTTTTAATTGGAGTAGATAGTACTTACTATCGCCCGGTCTCACACTCCACCCTCTTCTTCTGGACAATATTAGAGGTGATCGCCTCTTTTCTTGTTTAGGAAGGGGTTCCCGGTTCATCTCTCTCTTTTTCGGTCTTGATGACGGTTCGGCTGGAAGCTTTTTGCAGTTGGTGAGTATGGCGGCAAAGTCTCTTCATTCTGAAGGTACCGGGTTGGCAGTTTCCTGGTTTCTGCTTCCGACTGGTAGTTAGCAGCCCGAACTCTTGCGTAGCGTCTTGAGTGGCTGCTCTGATTAACAGTTGAATAATATAGGGGTTCTTGTAGTGCCATTTCGCGCATGGACGGGCGTCCCCGCATGAATTTCCGATGGGCAACCCCGAGGCCACATTATGCTGCAGGCGGCACCATTCACCATCCTTCACCTGATGCAATTAACGACCATCTGACACGACTCTAGACCTCTCTCTATCCACAACTAAAACCAGCATGAAATTAAACAAACAAAACAGCAAGACTAAACCAGCTAGTCATAAATCGTCGAATCCTGTCTGCGTTTCCTTCACAAACATACGAGGTATTCGCAGTAACTTTAATTGTGTAGAATCATTCCTTCTAACTAACTCACCCGATATCTTAGCTATATGTGAGACTAACATTGACCCTTCTATCCCTTCTTCGGAGCTGTTCGTTTCTGGTTACCTTCCTCTCTTCAGGAAGGACTCCAATGTCCATATGCATGGACTTGGTGTATATGTCAGCGAACAACTCCCCCTAGCCAGAGTCATATATCTTGAATAATTGGATCATTCCTTCATGTGCTTCCGTCTCTCACTTCTAAGCTCGGTTAGCTATCTCTTCTTCCTCTACCGCTCCCCCTCCTTCTCTGACTGTACGGTACTTGATAGCATCTCTACTAATATCGACAGGGCCATTTCTTCTCACCCATCTGCCCATATATTTGTGTTTGGCGATTTTAACGCCCACCACACCATGTGGCTGGAAAACTCAGCCACCGACCTTGCTGGGATCCGCACCATGTATTTTTCAATAACCCAAGCTCTAACGCAAGTGGTGGACTTCCACACGCGTTTCTCTAATAACTCTAACGGAAGGGACTCTTTACACGACATTTGCTTTACTTCCATTCCAGATTCCTGCACGACCAGGCAACTCTGCCCCCTCGGAAACTCTGACCGCGCCGTAGTCTCCGTCAACATCTCAATCCGGGCTAACTCTACCCAAAAAAACCAGACCAGCAGAATATCATACTGCTATCAGAGAGCAGACTGGGACTCGTCCCGACACTTACTCTACGACGTCCCCTGGAACAACGTCTTCGATCTTCCTGTCGAAGACTGTGCCTCCGAGTTTTCCTCTTGGGTTAAGGCTGGCATCGATGCTATTATCTCACCAGGAAATTCCAACTAAAATCAAATTCGTCCCCCTTTTTCTCACCCGCTTGCTCGGCCCCCATTGCCCACCGGAACCATTTCTTCCGGCTCTATCGAAGCTGCTCGTCGAACCAAAACAGGCGCCTTTTCGCCTCAGCACGGAACAAGTGTAAAAAAAGTACTGAACGAAGCTAAGAGGGCGTTTGCTATCAGAATGAGGCAACGCATAGCATCCTCTAAGTTTGGCTCCAAAGATTACTGGCGACTCTGCAAAAGCGTGCTCAACAAGAGCAAGACTTCAATACCCCCACTAATCAATGAATTTGAAGTTCTCACCTCACCAGCGGACAAGGCTGAATGCTTTGCCCGTAGATTCTCCACCAATTCGACACTGGACTCGCTAGGAATACCTACACCAGACTTCCCACCCAGAACTGAGGATCAACTAAACAACGTCTACATTACACCCTCGCTGGTCGCCAAGATAATTGCACAACTTGACCCACACAAAGCGAGCGGCGGTGACGGAATCCCAGTCATAGCACTGAATAAATGTGCCCCAGAACTCTCCTCTGTCATCTCTAAAATCTATAACTTCTGCCTATCTCCTTCCTGTTTTCCAGCCTGTTGGAAGTCCTCCTGTGTAGTTCCTATATTTAAGAATGCTGGCGAACCCTCAGACACCGCCAATTACCGTCCTATTCGTCTCCTCCGATCTGTGGCAAAGTTTTCGAAGCCATTATCAACGCCGAGGTGATTCAGCATCTCACGGCCCACAGGCATCTCTCTGACAAACAGTACGGGTTTCGCTTCACCAGGTCTACTGCTGATATGCTAACGACGATTACCGAGTACATATACCGGGCACTCGACAAGAATGGCGAAGCCCGAACCGTTGCCTTGGATATCTCCAAAGAGTTCGACAGGGTCTTTCACACTGGCCTCTTGTGCAAACTGCGGAGCTACGGGATAACTGGACATCTGTTTGACCTCATCCAGTCATTCCTCTCTAACCGCACATTGACGGTGGTATTAAATGACATGCCTCCCAAAACTACCATACGAACGCGGGCGTCCCTCAAGGTTCTATCCTAGGTCCCACGCTCTTTCTGATCTACATTAATGATCTCCCTACGCCATTAGATCCCAAGTTGGCATGTATGCTGATGACACATCAATCTACTCTCGCATCGATCAAAAACCAGGTGTGGACGACAAAGCAAACCGCGCTGTCGTACTTGAAAAGGACATCCAATCCGTAGTGGCCTGGGGTAGGAAATGGCTAGTAAATTTCAATGCTTCTAAAACGAAGCTGTTATCAACTAACCACCATGGGATAACTGGACATCTGTTTGACCTCATCCAGTCTTTCCTCTCTAACCGCACATTGAAGGTGGTATTAAATGGGCATGCCTCCCAAAACTACCAGACGAACGCAGGCGTCCCTCAAGGTTCTATCCTAGGCCCCACGCTCTTTCTGATCTACATTAATGATCTCCCCGACACCATTAGATCCCAAGTTGGCATGTATGCCGACGACACAACAATCTACTCCCGCATCGATCAGAAACCAGGTCTGGACGACAAAGTGAACCTCGCTGCCGTACTTGAAAGGGACCTCCAATCCGTAGTGACCTGGGGTAGGAAATTGTTGGTAAATTTCAATGCCTCCAAAACAAAGCTGTTATCAACTAATCACCATAGACAATCGCATCTACCTCCCATTAGCATGGGACAGGCTAGCCTCCCAGAGAGTAAAATACTACGCCTCCTTGGCCTTACACTTTCGGCGGACCTCAAATGGAATGACTATATCGAATCCATTGCCAAATCTGCTGCTATGAAAGTCGGCTCTCTTTGCAGGGCCCGGAAGTTTTTCCCACCTGAATCTATTCTGCACATATACAAATCTACTATCCGACCGTGTATTGAATATTGCTGCCATATCTGGTCGGATGCCCCTGATGCTGTCCTTCGGCTTCTTGACAAAATACAAAGGAGGATCTGTAACGTGGTTGATACTGACTTGTCAGACCGGCTGCAACCACTCTCTCACCGGCGTGATATGGATTTCCTGTGCCTCTTCTACAAGTACTTTCATGGCTTCTGCTCCGATGAGCTTAGATCACTGGTGCCGCCTAAGCACAAATTTACACGAGATACTAGATTAGCAACTAGGTTCCACCCTTTTACAGTTAAACAGATAAGATGTAACTGTAAATTCTGCTCCAACAGCTTCTTTTCTTGCGCTTCCTGCCTGTGGAACTCCCTTCCACAAGTCTGCTTTCCCGACAGCTACAATCTCCAGGTGTTTAAATGTAGGGTCAATAGGCACCTCCTATCACCCTAACTCCCAATTATTCTCAGAAAACTCTCATCTACCGAACCCTCATTCTCGGTATCCTTACCCACCTATCACCCACCCTCTGACATTTCCTATATTTAACCATTCTCGGTATCCCTATCCGCCTATCACCCACCCTCTGACATTTCCTATATTTAATCATCCTTTCTCCACTCTATGTAGCCCCCTGCGCAGTAGTTGCAGTGACATGCCTTGCTCGGGGTGAAACGCTTATAAAAAAAAAATCTCATAGACTGACGAAAGTTATCACTGGTCAGCCTATCACCTTCCAGAAGTCAAACGCGTAGTTATTTTTTATTTATTTATTTATTTATTTTTCTTGCACTTGGGAAGCTTTGGCTAACTGGTCGAGCTGTCAAATAGTCAGCTCACAAGCCTATAGCGCCGCTTTTCATTTTCGTAATATATCTACTAGATACAGAAACACTATTTAGCTTGGTTCTTATCTTGGGAAATACCCATGACTCACTGTTTTCGCAGTTGAGAAATATAAATATAGTGTTCCGAGAAACATAGAAAAATAATTTAGCAGCTCAAATGATCACAATTATTACAAATGTGATCTTGTATTTTTTCCTTATTTTTTAACTGCTTGTTTGTTTTACGCATATATTATAGTTTCTCTGTGTAGGACAAATATAAATGTTTGTATATGATTTGTGTATGAAATAGCGGTATAGAATTCTCTCTAAGAAAAAAGCATGTTCGGCTATTGTCATCTATTGAACATTTAGTGATTCGTAAATTGGAGTCTCTTTAATACATTGGTGATGTAGAATATTTTTGCCATTTCTTGGTACACAACTTCCAATTAGGCAAGACATTAGCTACTTGTACTGGTGTCATGGGGATGTGCGTTGTGGTAGAATGGATATCGGCTCGGAACGAGAACTCGGGAAGTCGAGTTCGAATTCCAGCTGAATCCATTGCATTCACTTACGCACAAATACCCTTGGGAAAGGTATTAATCCGTCTCTTCCCTCCAGTTGTGGGTTAAATAGCAGGACAGATTGGGTTCTATAGCCTTGGTCAGCAACCAGTCCACCACTGAAAGCAATGGCAACCAACTGCGAGATAATCTTTTGCTTAGTCAGTCATGTTTCGAAAAAGACATGATCGCCTAAGCGTGTTTAACGTATGGCACTTACCTGACTGACTGGTGTCATATAACCGAATAAAATTTGTTGCCTCTAATTTGGAGATGACAGAGGCACACTCAAGTCTGTCTATATGGAAATAAATATTAAGCCCTCAATTTGAGTTTCCGATAATATCTTTTGTGTGGAAGACGGTTTTCTCTTATTTTAATAAGCGTGTGATGCTACTATCCCAAATTGAATTAATAAAAGAGTGACGGAATATTAAGGTAAATCCAAGACAGGATATGTCTTCTTTTTCTTTAAGGATGCATTTGAGGACACATCTGAGGATATGAATGCATGAAATAAGTGCTTGTACTTAAACTTGACCGGCGTTAGCAAACAGTAAAACCCGATGATGACTCGGAGCAAAAATACAACACAATTATTTAAGATTGTAACGCAATACAGAATTTGATGTCTGCGATAGCCAAACCCAATATTTGCTGTCAAAACCGGGTCCTGAGCATGTCGGTAAACTGCATCTGGCACAAGATCTCTGATTGGGAAGTTGTGAGGAGCATGGAACCACCTCTGCACCCTGACTCGGAGTAGTAGAACTTGTTAGGGTCCCAGCTATGGGTAAATAATTAAGCTCCAAAATGGGGTCAAAACACTATGAAAGCATAAAAATACACTTTTACAGAAATATAAGCATAAAAATAGACTATTATAAAAATCATACATTTTTGAAAGAAAAATATTACCAGCAATACAATTTTGAAGATAAAATTATTGCCATGACACGTTTTTTATGAAGAAAATTCTCATTAAAACATTATTTAATACAAAACTAAAAGACATTTTCAGTCTTCTAAAATTAAAAAGAATGAAAACAAAAACTTTCATTAAACTCTGACTAAATCTACCTTCTCACTATAGACAAAGATTAAAAAATGCCTTAAAACCCCAACTTTATGGTATTAAACAACCCACAGAGGGTGATATGCCGTTTAACAAAACTCAAACTCAAACTCCTGTCAAAAGAAACTAACTGAAAGAAAACAAAGGAAAATAATTCGATGATAGGGGTTAAGATGGCCTGATAGAAACTTAGTCTTAAAACAGACACTGGCAAGCACAACTAGTAGCTAGAAGTGGCATCAACCAGACGGTAGCAGGATATAATAATTTGTAAATAAACGGATCCAGCCTGCACTGTTAGTTTATTTTCTTCTCTCAAATGTGAACACGTGGACCCACTAGTCAACCAAAGGTCTTCTCTTCTACAGTGAAAATTGTTATTACTTTATTCCTAATGAAATATAATTTTATACAACTTCAACTATTTTTCTATTGTGATTTCGTACTCTATCGATTCGTTAAAACCAAATCCACTTTGATAACCGATTATAAAAACTTATTTATATTTTTAGAAAACTAGAACAAAATCATATCAGGCAAATTTCACGTTTTAGATGTTATAATGCTTGTGTATTGGAACGCATAGAATAATTGGTTGCAGCGAGTGCTTGACATAAAACAAGAATTATACGAAGAGAAAAATATCAATAATGTTAATTCAAGATATGAACAGCTTGAATTAGTATCGATTGATTCCGAGTAGTGATCTGTTTTCTTTTGCATTCTATGCAGCATCTGGGCATAAAATTAACACTTTATATAACTTCATATGCCTAAATTGCTTAGAACGAAAATAAATTACTTTTCATGTGTTTTTCATGAAAACTATAGATTAGACAGCAAAAAAATTAAATTTTACCGTAATGACAATAAAACCTCATCTTTTTCTGTTTGTTTTTCAAAACGGTAAAAGCCATTTGTTTGTTTTTATCATAATTAGCTTTCAAGAACCAATCTTCAAATGAAAAGATTTTTGATTTTTTAGAAATTTATCAAAATCAAAATCATTATAAAAGAGTATAAAATGTTAAAGCCTATAATTTAAGAGTTATTCTAAAACTCATAATTAGATGACCGGGCTATTTCAAAGTGAAAAGAGATTTTTGATGATAACCCCAGAGGAAAAGTTCTTTAAAAAGAATGTTTGATTAAATTAAATTTGAACTTGTCGTCTTTCAGATATATTCAGTTAACTTGACCTTAATATTTCGTCTATAAATCTATAGAATTCGCCACTCGGTCAACTTGACCATAATGTTCAATTTATTCTGATTTTCAAAGTGTATCTTATATACATGACGAAACTAAATGGGGATCGAACTCACCATCCATTCTGTTTATAGCAGAGTTTAGATGTGGCACAAAACTAAATGGAGGCAGTCAGTAGAGATCAAATTCACCTCTCAGTCGTTATTGTTCTAACAAAACAAGCTTTATAACCATTATACCACGAGAAGTTTTGAAGTGTATATAGCCACCTCTTAATTCCTGTTGTTCCCAGGTCTACCATGACCCGAGGTGGTAGCCCATGTTACAATCCGGGCTATGGGTGAATATAATTTAGTAGCTTACTTGTGGCATAAGGTTGAATTTGTGAAACACTCAGTGAGAACCAAAATCCCTACTCAAATGGTAATTTATCTAACTTCTTGGCGGGATTGCCTCCAGAGTCCATAAACTCAATACAGCTCTCTCGCTTGCCCGATGTAATTACAAGAACTTTATTGTAGCAGATGTGGATATCCAGAAGGCATTCGATTTGATCTCTCACGAGGCGTTTGTCGCACCTCTCAAACGGAAACGGGTCTCTCTGCTCCTTCTTGGGTATATCTGGGAATATTACAAAGACAGTAGGCTACTAGTTGGGAAAAACTTAATCCGTCCTAGGCACAGGGGATTCAAACAGGGGGAACCGCTATCCCACTTCTTGTTTAATCTTGCCATGGATACGGTTTTAGAACAGGAAGAGTTTACTGTTTCAATCTTCTGATTGAAGTTCAATCAAATGGCTTATGCCGACGATCTGATCCTGTTTGCTAGCTCCGTGGAAGAGACACAAAAGCGTCAGGACCGCCTCACAGCTGACCTCAGCAGACTAGGACTGGAGTTTTTCCGAGAATATGAGTGACCACGCACCAGCGTATTCGGACACGCAGCAATCAACTCCGTTTTAATCGGAAGTTGTTCAAGTTCACCAAGCTTAAAAAAATGGTGATTACACGCCGGAGTGGTCGGACGCGCAGCAGCCGGCTCCGTGGTAATCAGACAAAGTTGTTCACGTTCGTTGTTTGCTAACACGTGTAGCTTCACAAATACTATTATGGACACTTAATGTATCATAACATGTATAATAACAACAACAATAAATATACACTTTAAAGAAAACGTTCACTGCCTCTCACACTTTTTATTGTATATATATATATATATATATATATATATATATATATATATATAATCACACCATATTTGAGCACTATGGAAGAATGGGAGACTTTGAAAAAAAGTAGCTACTCCGGCATATACGTAGGCTCATTTAATAATGAATTAGAGCACTCTCTAGCTATTATCCGTGTATAATGATATACGCGACAGAAAGTCTGCCTTCTTCTACCGAACGCTCGTGGCCCAGAGGTAGAATCGCCGATTAACGTCAATTCGGTCGGGTTTCAATCCTGGTTTAGGAAGCGATCGGAGACTAACGGTACTGATGTGAAACAGATCTGTCTGCGGTTGACTATAGTATGTATGTATATATATATATAACATTGCAACTAAACATAAAACAACACTGAAAATATTCTACATGATAAGAAAACACTTTTACGTTTCCATAATTTCTTTATAATAATAATCATAATAATAATATTGCAGCTTATTTATCAATAATCTCTAAATATATATATACGAAGTAACAAACTAGATGTGGCAGCAGTATTCAAAGCAAAGATGAATTCTAAATTCATATATACGTAAGATAGATTCCAGTGAGAAAAATTAGTTATTTGTTCAGCTTTTGGAAATATTTTTTAGAATCTCTTTATAATATCAGGAACCACTAGCAGGCATACGTGCTTAAAAATCATGGAACGTAAACTAATTGCAGATAAAGGTATGGGGAAGATCGACAGGATCATCTGTCCATATAACTTCAGGAAATTATTCAAGATATGTTCTAGTTTGAGGACAATCTGTAAAAGGTTTTCACGTTCGTTGTTCGCTAAATTTCGAAAAATCGGTGACGAAGCGTCCGACTAATGTTATCCCTGATCCAAGGCATGGATTATTATAAAACCAGCATCCGAATATGCCCTATGCACGATTTGTTGTCACTTGATCCGTAAACATCGCTATTCCAACCCTTTACCACTTATAAAGTGGACGACGCTTAAAAAATCGTACCTCCAAAGAAAGTAACTGCCAGCCCCTTAAACAAAAACAAAAAAAAACAAAAAAAAATCGAGATCGAAAAAACAAAACAAAACGCATCTTTCCTTTCTAAATGGGTGTCGATATTATCAATACAAAACACAAACTTAAACGTTAAACGATATCATATTAGAAATATATTTTCCTTTAAAAAAGCGCAATACTGAGATCCGAATGACACATTCGTTTTTTAATCGTATCACCCAGAGCTAGGCGGTAATCCCCCTGATATGCAGGGGGCTACATAAGAGTAAAAAGATTAAGTAGAAGAGAGTGAAGAGGAAGACGAATCAGTTAGAAAGGAGCAAGAGAAGGTTGGGAATACAGGAGTGATAACAGTTGCAAAGGTGGAGAGAAAGGAAAGGATATACGGGGTGGTGAAAGAATAGAGTCAAGTGGTTAATAGATGCGTATTGACATTGCATTTAAATTCTTGGAGGTTGTAGCCGCCAGGAAAGCAAGAATATGGAAGAGAGTTCCACAGGCGGGAAGTGCGAGAGAAGAAGCTACAGGAATGCTAAGCAATGCATTGAGGGACAGGAAAATTTATTTCGAAACAAAAAATAATATTAGAGTGTTATGTGATATCTGTTCTCTTATATGGCAACGAATGCTGGAAAATTTACACGAAGATGAAGTACAGACTCAAAGCAACAGAAATATGATTCTACAGAAGGATGCTGAGAATACGGTGGATCGGACATCTGAGCAACGACAAGGTTTTGGAGTGGATGAAAAGGAAATTGATACTTATTATTAACAAGAAGAAGAGACAGCTGAAGTTTCAGAAACACGTTATGAGAAAGAAGAGGTTAGAGAATCTAATACTGAGAGGACGGATTTTAGAGAAGGAAAGAGTGGGGCAAGCAGCGGGTGTTATACTTGATGGACTCGAGTAAGTGTATGTCAGAGCAGCATTTGGGAGTAATACAAAGAAAAAATGAGTTAAGGTTAAAAGTTATCGGACGATATCGATTGCCTACGTCCTGAAGTGACACAAAAAAGAAGACAAAAGAAGAATATCTACATTGTTTTGTTTTTTACTTAGTACACTGAGTAGTTAACTTTTCTCGTGGTTTGGGAAGCAAATGTCAAAGTATAGATTCCAAGAATAATTTTACTTCTCAAAGAGAAATATGGCTATTCCGATTGAAGAAATCTATGGAAAAGTGAATGTTATCGTTACAGATTTGAAGAAATTTGTTTGTATGTTCAAATTTGTTTGTATCTTAATCAAAACTGAGTATTAATTAGGATGAGATCCGATTTGATACCCGTGAGCTAAATCAATTCCACGTGATGCGTAAGAAACTAGGAGTAGATATCTAGCATTGATCAACTTTTATATGAATTACTGAGTTTTCACACATCAAGATACTTTCAGCATAAAAAAAAAATTGTCATTATGTCGGACCAGGAGGCTTTGTCGGCCTGAATCCATCTTGCTCATATACAAATCAACCATCCGTCCATGCACGGAATACTGCTATCATATATGGTCAGATGCCCCCGGTGTTCCTCTCAGTGTTCTCGACAGGCTCCAAATGAGAATAAGTAATGTGATAGATACCGACTTATCGAGTCGACTCTAGCCACTTTCTCACCGACGGGATGTGGCTTCCCTCTGTCTGTTCCATAAATATTTTTATAGCATCTGCTCCGACCAACTGAAGTTACTGGTATCCCTGCCACTGGAGTTTACACGTGCAAGCAGACTGGCAACTGGGTCCCAACCATTCACAGTTAGATCAACCAAATGCAGTCAACAATTCTACTACAGTAGCTTCCTGTCTCGCCCTTTCCGCCTGTAAACCTTTCTTCATATTCATGCTTTCCCGACGGCTACAACCTCCAGGAATTTAAATACGATATCAATACCAATCTCTTATCCCCTTAACTCCAGTTCTTTCTGCACAACTCTGTATATCTTTTCTTTTCTTTCTACCTTTGCAACTGTCATAACACATGTATTCCCATCTTTCTCTTGCCCTTTTCTTTGACACCCCCTGTAACTGGTTCGACTTTCTCTTTACTCTCCTAATATCCAATCTTTTACACTTAGATAGCTCCCTTCACATCAGTGGCGTTACTACCTTGCTTGAGGTGAAACCATATGGAAAAAAAACTTTATATTTCATTATTTAGAAGTTGCTTAGTATATATATATATATATATATATATATATATATATATATATATATATATATTAGGTACAAACTCTAATTATTGAAATGAAAGTGTGTAGCTAAATATTACACATTTTAAGAAGTGGGTTCTTTCTCAAGAAATTTCTAATATAATTCGACCATCTGGGTCACTTCGTCCAAGTTTGTATAAGCTTCCAAAAGTCCACAATGATGGAGAACCGTTAATACCAATTCTGTCAATGGTTGGATTAGCCCAACACAAGGTGGCCAAATGGCTGTCATTGCTTTTGGAATCGGTATGGCATCACTTAAGTGGATTTTGTTTAAAGTATTATTTTTTCCTTTGTTGACCGCATGCAACATTTGTCTTCTTAAGGTAAGTTCATGTGTTGATTTGATGTTTGTTCCCTCTTTTTGAAAACAACATGTGCTGCGAGTTGCTTCATTGCAGTTTGTTGTTCCCGCCTAGTATTCCTGAATCTAGCATTTGTGGAGTTGATGAAATTTGCTACGTCGTCTATAGAATATAGTTTCGATAATAGTACGTACCGACAGGTTGAAGGGGCTGCAATGGGTTCCCCTTTGGGTCCGGCACTGGCCAATTTTTTGTTGGCTTTCACGAGGAGAGAATACGTCATTGTGCACTTCGTCCTCACCTGTATTGTCGATATGTTGAAAATACTTTTTTGTTTATTTAATAATGAAGTTGAGGCTGATCAGTTTCTTTCTTTCTTTAATGGTATTCATTCAGCTCTGAGGTTTACGGCCTTAAAAAATTTACTTTTCAACTAGACTTCTTGGATGTTCTAGTACATTTGAGACCAACAACTTTCATCACCTCAATTTATAGGAAACCAACAACTGTGGGGTTATATATGAGCTGAGATTCCTTTTGTCCTAGAAAACGCAAGACAAACATTATTAAAACCCGAGTTGATTGGACGTTTATATGTTCAGAGTCTCTCTTGGATAAAGAAATTAATTTTGTGAAGGAAACTTTATGTGGTCTAGGGTATCCCCTAATACTGTTCATTCGTTCATCCATGAAAAGATTTTGGAGTTTAGAAAGGTCAGATCTTGTACAGTTAAAAAGTGCCCTGTTTATGTCAGACTTCTCTGGATTGGATCCAAGTGTGAAAGCTTAACTAGAAAGATTTAATCTAATGTACGACGTTGTTTTTCTCGACTGAGGTCTGTATAGTTTTTCAAGCTCAGCCTATGTTGTGTTCTGTGTTCAAGGATTATTTCTCTCCCCATCAAATAAATGTTATTAAATTTAAATATAATTGTAACTATACCGGGAGAACTACTCAGCGCCTGGACATGAGAATTAAACAACATGTTCCCACTAAGATCAGGAATCACACGTTGCCTTTAAATGAGCTTGTATCATTTACTTACGGTTCTGCCATTTGTGAGCAGCTGTTAAATAACAGAAAATATGCTGCTAATTTTAGTGTCGACTGGTTCATTGTTGTGTCTCTCTTCCACTCTGGTTTTCACCTCAAAGTGCTGGGGGCTCTTTACATCGGGTGCTACAAACCTTCCCTTCATATGTTTTTTTCATTATTTCTCCCTTGTTTTCTTCTTCACCACACATTCCATTTTTATTTTAATCTAAGTTTGAATCTCCCGTAGATATCCCGTAGAGACCTGAAGAACCTGAAACTGGTTGCTTCGCTTTGAAAAAATGCCTGTGATATTAAGCTACACACTTTCATTTTAGTAATATATATATATATATATATATATATATATATATATATATATATATATATATAATATTCAAATAAATACATTTCAATATCTATATTTGAATTTATTTGTTTCAACATTATTTTTAATGGATATTAATAGCTGAGTGAACTTTCGGATAGGATTATCCATTAAAAACAATGTTCAAAAACATACATTTAAGTAATTATATCAGTTAACATCATTTTGTAACATTCGGTAATATATATATATATATATATATATATATATATATATATATATATATATATATGATATTTGATACAGCGAAACAGGCTTGTATGTGGATGCCTAATATATTATGCTCTCATTACACTTGAGCTCTCTAGAGAAGAAACATTTTAAAACAGATTCTACTTCTGCGAGACATGCATGACTCTTTCGGTGATTGGCGTGTGTATACACTGCTTATATACAACAAGTTAAAATTACCCTTCACTAATTTCATTCGCCTATGGCTTAAGGGGTAGAGACTCCGATTGACACTAAAACGGTCGAGCATCGATCCCGGTTAGAAAATAGTGACTGTGTCTAGCCAAAATAATGAACTGCTATACAGCCCAACACGCCTGTATGTGGATAACTAATATATATATTTCTTTTCACAAATCAGTAACGTACATTGGAGACAGAACTACCTCTTAAGGGGACGCCTTACATAACACATTTTAAACTAAAGTTCTTTAAAAAGCATTTATTAACACATAATTCACAAGAATTCTTATGGAAAACTCTGGTAAAAAATTCAAGAATACTATAAATGTCAATATCAAAAACGTCTCGCTTATAGAGAGGCACTATATATCAAACAATTCTCTCCTACCATCAAACTTACATTATTTAATAGAGAAAATGTAGTACTGGAATTTTTTTTAAAATAAAAAGATGATCACGCGATTTCCAGTTGGGTGCGGCACTGGAGAATTGAATGATTGCTCATTAAAAAAAAGTACACAAAATGGGTTGTTACGTTACATTCAAAATACGAGGATGAAATAACAACAACAAAGGCATCACACCCTTAAAAATGATCGGAGAAGTGGCCAAAAGTGCTTGGGACGGTAATCATGGAGAATTTTTACATTTTTTATTTCCAGAATACGAAAAAATATGAGAAGGATGGAAAAAAAATTAATAGAATTATTAAATTTTCCTTGCGCAAAAGATGCTTGAAAGACAAGTTGTTGCCAAATATATATATATATATATATATATATATATATGTGTGTGTGTGTGTATGTGTGTGTGTGTGTGTGTGTGTATTTGTTTCAACGTCTGTCTATATATTTGACACAGAGTATTTTAGTTAATTACACGATTTATTTGGTTCAGACAGTTGTCCTCATCATTTTTTGTCTTATTCATGACGTTTTGGTCGTTGTACGCGCTGAGCTTATTCAAGACGTGTCTATATTTATGAGATGAGGAATTATTTACACTATTTACACTGTTGTCATAATATTTTTCTTGTCATATTCACTGATATGGCAACGATGCAAATAGTGTGAACATATATGTTTTATTGAATATTATAGACATATATCTAAACAGTTTCTTGATGTTATTAGATGAAACGTTTTAGAATGAAGATATGCTGCATATATATATATATATATATATATATATATATATATATATATATATATATATATATATATATATGCAAGAAATATATTAATTGTATTAATAGGAAAATATCGAAAGGTGAAGATAACTTTCATTTCGATATTTGATAAGAAAAACCTTTCAATTTCTGACGAAGACCAACAAATCAAAACTTGTCAAATGAATACGAGATACTCAATGAAAGAACCCGATTTGTTTTATATTATAATATAGAGCTAGATAAACCTCATCCAGAAATAATTGTTAATGGATTATTAGCTGGCCAAGAAAATCGGAAATCATATGGTTTATCTGAAACAAACCCTTGAGAAGTGAGATGCATGACCAATATATATATATATATATATATATATATGTATGTATGTATGTATGTATAGTAAGAGAGAGAGAGAGAGAGAGAGTTAATATTATTGTTATAATAATAGCATACTGCAACTCACTCAAAAACTAACAAGTTTCAATGTTCAGTTCATCATTATCAGGCTGTGGTTCATTCATGTGTTATGCCACCATATTAGATGATCTTACTAAAATACAAGCAATCATATTTAAGGCTCGTTTTTATCAGCATAAATTATCCTTTAATAATAGAATCTATGGTAACTCAACTTTTCTTCTAATAGTATTTGCAATTCAAAGATGCAAGTAAAACTCCTACAATAAAATGGATGATATTAGCTGAAGCTAGAACCTGTATATCGTTACACAAAATATGTCTCACAACGTTTATATGAATGCAGTGGAAATAAATTTAGAGTAATGCTTATCTACAAAAATGTAGATTATGACATACTCATGATGCAGAAGAAATATTTATAAAAATTACAAACTTTCGATCAAGAAAACAACATGAAAACATGACACACATATAAACACGAAATTCAAATTTGAAAAACACACTCTAAATTCTAATAGTATTTCAAAAAGAATAAAAGAAACTAGATGGCCCGTAAAGTAGAATTGAAAACAATTTTGAAGTATAAAGACAAAATCAAATTTCGGAAGTCATTAAAAAATTTTTTATAGTCGACGAAAAGTGATAGGAGTGATTTAACGTGAGAGTTTGAAAAAATCGAATGCGTACGCAAGCATATGAAATTTCTGACCTGCTCAACACATGACTTCTCTATTTACATACGATACCTAGGCCATCTCAAAAACAAACGAATCTCGATATGTGAAGTCACAAGTTTATTCATCTGAAGAAAGTCAGCGTTAGATTTCAAACACATGTAGCGACACAAATACCATTATGGACATTAATATATCATACAAAAAGCAAATAATATTAATAATAATTACAACAATAAATCTACAATTTAAACAAAATTTTCACGGCTTCTGGCATTTTTTCTTATATATAGTCATCCGCAGACAAATCTGTTTCGCTGTATCACAGCTCATCAGTACGGTTAGACATCCGATTGCTTTTTACACAGGATTGAAACCTGACCGAATTGGCGTCAGTCAGCAATTCTTACTCTGAGCTATGGGTGCTCGGTATAAGGAGGCATACTTTTTAGCATGTATATTATCATTATACACGCCCACTAACTGAAAGTGTTCTAATTCATTACTGAATGAACGATATAGTTTTCAATGCAAATTAAAAAATATGTAAACAGAAAATATAATAAATAAATATAAAATGAACGAGATAATTATTATTGTTGTTGTTTTCCACTAACTGACAATATAGATAGTGCCATGGTGGCATCACTCATTCAACGGACTGAACTCTTCCATCTGTTACTTCCCCTCAAAAGAGGTGGTAGCAGAAGGGCGATAGGCAGAGATAGGCAGAGACAGTGTGAGATAGCCAACACTGCTACCGCACGACCATTGCAAGTCCCAGTATACTAGTATTATTAGCTAACACGTACTACCATTCTACGTATTTCTATTTTTCTGTGTTTATATATATATATATATATATACATACATACATATATATATACATGTATATAAACATACACATATATATACATACATACATATATATATATATATATATATATATATATATATATATATATGCAACTGCTAACCAAATAAAAGGCATAAAAACCACACATGGTGGACTTTTACAGAATAAGGTTGCAGTAGAGAATGAAGAGCAGATTATGAACATATATAGAACTTATAATTGTTATCGCTAAATATGAAGACGTTAAAATTAGTGATTTAGTAAGTATCCTCTCAGGAAATTGTATTACCAAGTAACAGTTACTGTGAAGAAAGTGTGTGGCAATACATCTTCATCAATACGAATATGGTGGGAATGAGATGACCATCTGTACATGGAATGAGAGTCCTCTGTTAAATCTTTCGAAGTTGTGGAAGCAACATTTTCCATGGAAATAACGATATAGTAACGAAAAGCTATCAATGTTTCGTCCGTTGAGATGTGGCGTTTCGCCGAATAATCATCCATCGCCCACAAGGTAACATAAAATTTTGTGACTCAGCTAAGGCGGGAAAATGACAGTTGGGCAACAACAGCCTAGGTATGTTGTTATAATTTGATCTTTTCTAAAATAGAGCATACCTAGTGGCGGTTCTTCTTGGACAGTTACAAGGATAGTATATATGAGTTCCGCGTTTAATCAGAATCTCACTAGACATTCAAGACAATTTGAACCATTTATCGCGAATGAAGAAAAATTCAAGGTCAGCTTGATGATGATGAAAGGTTAATGTCTTCATTTTGGAGATAGTAAACGTTACAAGCCATATTCTCGCACATTTAGCTGTTAGAGCTAGCTCAGAGGGGAGTTCAGCAGCACGCTCTGGTAATGTATATATATATATATATATATATATATATATATATATATATAATCTTTTCACCCAAATCAAGACAGGGACACCTTTGTTACAGTCAGAGAAAATAAAACAGAAAGAATAAAAGATAACAGAAAGAAACGAGATAGAACATCGCAATTGACCTTGCATTTAAACTTTTGGAGCTTGTAGCTGTTAGGGAAGCAATCAAACGGAAGAGAGTTCCACAAACGGGAAATGTGATAAGAGGAACTCAGAAGTAGAAGCAACGTTTACTATTTTGACAATAAAACGTTGGAATCTTGATGTCAATGTAGTAGTACACGTAAATAAATGTGGTCAGGATCTAGTGAAAGAAGTAAGTCAGGGCAGTAGCCATGGTGACTTAAAGTGTACTGCCAATCAGGACCGATTATATTGCAAATCCTCATTTGGAATTTGTTGAAAATCGGAAGATGAATAGCAGCAGCACCTGACCAGATATGCTAACAGTATTAAATGCACAGATGAGTGGTAGATTTCTAATGATTTAATCATAGAATGTTCCTAGGCAGACTGTTAATATAAATAAAACATACGATAGAACAGACATGTCAGTCTTTAATCACAAGGGCTTCAGAGATAGCCAACTATAATTGGTCGTTATGATTCTACCTTGGAAGACGGTTTGATTGAGTCTGTTTTGTTTTACAGTATATCAAGCTCAATAACTTATTTAATGCCGACAAGATAATTAGTATAGCTTCGTATGAATAAAATGTGTATTCTTTGTAACAAATCAACATCTAGATGAGGATTCGTTGTCGTATGTTTGCAAAAAGAGTTTCTGAGGAGATTCAAATTTATTTCTGGGAATTTCTTTAAGAATGTGTTGCTGATATTTTGATTATAAAATTGATTATTATGCTTTCATAGTGTTTTGAGACAGTTTGTGTTTTCACTATTTCTGAGAGCTCGAGTTTAAATATTTGGGCGGGGACCGTAATAGGTGCTATCATGCCCCTGGAAAGAAGGTATTGATGACTAAGATGACGCTTCTAGTGATGCCATAGCTAGAGTTTTTATATAACCGTTTATCTCACACCTTGTCAAAGTTTAATATATCTATAATTAATTTTTTGTTATACATTTTACGGAGTTTTACAAGACATCAGTAGTAAATATGATTTTTTCTACTGAGGTAATCAACAAGGTTCTTGATGATATTAGGACTTTAAAAATATTTTCGTTGATTTTCGATGAAAAGTATTGTATTATTTACAACATATGGCCTAGCTTTGTCATGCTGCAAATTCTTTTGTCGTATGTCTGCTCGTATAGCGGCTGTCTTTTTTCTTCAATGCTCGGCTCAAACTCATCAGTTGTAGTCGATGGTGATCTGAGTAGGTTTGAGCACCTCATAATAAGCTACACCCGGCTTATCCCACCAAATGCAGAACAGAATCTTTGAACCATGGATATTCAGCTTGCCGCCGATATTGATGCATGACCAGGGTTACCTCACCACCTTCTACGCTTATCCGCTTCTTATCGGCGGTAACGAAACGATGCAAAAAAAACTTTTCTGCCATTAAAACAGCCGTTCACACATAACAAGACTCCACTTGAGTTTCTAGATTTCAGCTATTACGGCAACCAATGTCCTTGCTTTTGAATAATTCCTAATGTTTACAAGCATTTCGAAACTCATGTGTGATCAGCTTTTAAGGATTCTGCAAGTCCAGCTTGCGCCTGACATGAGTCTTTCTGGAGTAATGTCTGTAATTCTTAGTCTTTAAACGTTTTCGGTGCGCCACTGCATGCTTTATCTTCATCAAAATCGTTTTGTTTGAAGCATCTAATCTAATCTCTGCATATTGTTCTCTATAGAACATAGTCGCCGTAAGAATCAACAAGAATGTTGTGCGATTCAACTGCAGATTTCTTTTGAATAACGTAGTGCAGTTAAATTTCCCACAAATAAACTTTCTTTTGCACGAAATCCAACATGGTTAACGCTATGAAAAACAAATCTGTTTACACTTCAGCGAAATGAATACACTGCAGTTTATGCTTGCTTAGAGTACTTCCTTACTATCTGAACTCTCGCTCACTGTTTTTCGAACCCAATCTGTTTAAAAACAGTAATAACTTATTAAAAGTTTTAATAGAATAAAAGAAATATATTGATGAGATTCTAAAAGCTACGGGGGTGGTATTTTAATATGAATAAAAGCTCGCTCGCATTCTTTTAAACAGTACACGCTTCTGACACATTAATTACGTAGACTCAGAAACTTTTTCATGTTCAGGCAGCGCTTAAATAAGCTTGCTATAATTGAGATAACCCTGGGTTAAATTTCTTAAGAAACAATACTAGTATTTTATCCACATCATTTGCCTTCGAAGTATTCACAGATTTACTCGCATCTGTTTCTGTGACATTTAGTGTGTGTGTGTGCGTGTGTGTGTGTGTGTGTGAGAGAGAGAGAGAGAGAGGGGGGAGGGAGAAAGAGAGATACAGAGAGATATACAGAGTGTGTTTTTCTGCAAATAAAGTATATTTTGGAAATGACGTATACTAGGATAATCGTAATTTTCTTAGTCTAAGTAATGCTGCAATATCAGTAGGAAAATTTTGCAAGACTGCTCAACAAATACAAAGGCATATATAAACAGGCACACTCAAGTATTACACATTTGTGTTTCTCCTATACGTTTGAGAAGTATGGATATCTCTTAAGCCGAGATATAGATATAACACATTTAATGAGATAGCTTTATTACGTCTGACGTAGAGTTAACAAACAATATTTATTGCGAAAAGCTTATTCTGATCTGACAGTTTGATTCTACTGAGGTTTGTGTTTGCAATTTTCCACAACATGCGGGATTCAAGTTTTTGAGCTTTCAATATTGGCTTGCAGTACCTGTGTATAGCTGTTTTTTGTTTTATCCAGAGCAGCAGTAGATTCAGGTATGAATCAAGACTATTCGCCCATTGTTGATACTTTTTGTTTTCGAAAAATCCTTCATTGTCATAAACAATCACTGATTTACTCGCTTCTGTTTATGTGACATTTAATGTGTGTGTGTGTTTGTGTGTGTGTGTGAGAGAGAGAGAGAGATATACAGAGTGTGTTTTTCTGCAAATAAAGTATATTTTGGAAATGACGTATACTAGGATAATCGTAATTTTCTTAGTCTAAGTAATGCTACAAAATCAGTAGGAACATTTTGCAAGACTGTTCAACAAATACAAAGGCATATATAAACATAAACAGGCACACTCAAGTAAAACAGATTTGTGTTTCTCCTATATGTTTGAATAAATAAATAGAAAAGAAAGAAAAATAATTGATATATTTAACCTAATTTTCTCCTTATTCATCGCTTCCCCCCACTTTGATTATATATATATATATATATATATATATATATATACACAAAGAATCTCAAGCTAGCCAAAACCTACCGCGGTTTCACACTACGGCTCGTCAGGGCAAAGGCAAAACCAAAGATTAACCAAATAAATAGACAACCACCAAGACAAGGACTAACCATACCAGTACTAAAACCAAGGGGGGGTTAAGGAGAGAAAAAAAAAACCTACGCTAACACACTAAGCAAGGAATTTAATCTTATGGAATTTACATTTTCCGTAGCAGTAGTGTGAAACCACGGTAGGTTTTGGCTAGCTTGAGATTCTTTGTGTGTCTTTGCTCTACTTTTGCATTTCGTTTGTACTTTGTATCGAGCACTTTTTCTTTCTTTTTTTTGTGGTTGGTTCCGTTTGGGTTTTTTTTTCTTTACTGCGGAGTATCGTATGTCTTGTCCTTATTCCGCGGATTTCTTTTTTTTCTCCCCTCTTATCCAACGCCTTAGTGCACCGGATTGTAACGGAATTAGGTTCTGTTTGTTAATGGTTTTTCTTAAGGTTTATCTTAGTATAAATTTAAAACTTAAATACTTGCAGAGTCTATTTTGTTATTATTTTGAATATATATATATATATATATATATATATATATATATATATATATATATGCATTTATGTATGTATGTATGCATGTATGTATGTATTAGGAGCATTTAAATTATTTCCGGGCCTAAAACGTGCCCTGTGATATGTCGTCATAATAAACAAAAATGCCAATGCTTATCTGTTTCTTTAACATGATTATCATTGGCATATGTGTTTACACATTGCGCACTGATTCTGCTTATATTTGTCTAAAGATATTCAAGCTAAATAAATGTTTTGATAACTTATATTTCAATACAATCTACATCTCTATAAGTCCCCAAATAACACCACAGTTTATTCTCTTCACAGATTGGTGTAGAAAAATCTCATAATGCATCTTTTATGTATTCAATGAACATAGCTAAACGCACTTTATTCTGTTTTTACTATAGTACAGCTTTACTTTATTCTAGAGAACTAGACATTATGCAAATACGGGCCAGAACAGGCGGCCTAATTTCAATCTTTTCAATTTCAAAATTCTTTGGAGAAAACGTAAAAGTAAAACATCATTGATCATCAATTATATTTTAAATAATTTTTTATTATAAAAACTCTTCTTAAGCAATCATGGATTTCCACTTGCCTTGTCTCTTGTGGCCCTTGACATTTTTCTCTTGGCAACTCTCAGCAGTATACAAATATAGAAAGAGGCGTAAGAGAAGGATGTGCCTTTTACCAGATCTATTCAACTTGTATGGTGAGACTATTCTGAGGAAACCTAGAAGTTATGCCAGAATTAGTGGTCACGCAGATGATACAGTGCTGATATCTGGCACGGAAAGAAAACTACAAGATCTCCTAAAAAAGGTAAATGAAAGACGTTAAAAGAAAGGACTACGCAGTAATTACAAGAATACTGAATATATGGTCATCAGCAAACAGAAGATCTCAAAATGCCAATTACAGTTTGGTATGCTAAAATCAAGCAAGTACAAAAATGTAAGTACTTGAGAAGTGTTCTAACGAAAAACGGAAAGTGCGACACTGAGATTCGAAGGTGAACCGAAATAGCCAAGGACGCACTCCAGAAACTGAGCAGAGTATTAAGAAACAGGAAAAATTCACTAGAAACAAAGAAAGGAGTACTGGATTCCTATGTGATGTCTGTCCTTCAATATGGCAGTGAATGCTGGACAATATCATTGACGATAAAGCAAAAACCTGAAGCAACAGAAATGTGGTTCTACAAAAGGATACTGCGAATATCATAGATCGAGCAATGATGAGATTTTAGAAAGGATGGAAACGAAATGGAAATTAATAGGGATTTTCAGGAAGCGACAGCTGAAGTTCTTGAGACATGTAATGAGGAAGAAAGGATTGGAGAATCTGATACCCACAGATCAAATAGAAAGAAAATGAAATAGTAGAAAGCAGCGGATAGCATATTTGAAGAGCATGATCTGGTGGATGGCAGAGCGGGATTTTGGGTGGGATAGCAGGTGATAGTATGCGAAGAGCAACCAGGGATATGGAGACGTAGAAAGCCATGATCGCCCACGCCCTGAAGGGACATGACATATAGCAATAAAAGAAGATCTCTCTTAAATACCGCTCCGCTATCCATTTACACAAGCCCATAAAATATGTCAGCACTGCTTTCCTTGTCTCTCTTTCCGTCTATCCGTTCACTTTTCTCATTACGTGTTCCAAAAATAAAGCTAAGTATAAGTTTTCTTCTCGTTTTCATCCTCTCCAACAACTTTTCGTTGTTCACGTGCATAGTCCATTGTATCCTCAGCATCCTTCTGTAGAATCACATTTCTGTTTATTGGAGCCTCTCCTTCATCTTTGAAGAGATCGTCGAACATTCTCTGTCATAGAGAAGAAGAGATATCATCACAAAACCTTCCAGTACAATTTCTCTTTATTTTTCCCTAGCGCTCATTTACACCGTTTTGCTTTTGAAATTTGTCACTGGACATGATTCTTCGCTTCTCAATGTCGCATATTCCACACTCTATCATAATTTTCCCAGTTATTTAAATTTCTTTACCTATTATATTTTGGTTTTCCCGATCTGTAGGTGACATTTTAGGATTTTCTTTTACCTGATGCATTCAGCTTTCTTGAAGTTTATGCTTTCTTTCTGCATTATCTTGCAACCTTCTGTAGGAGATCTTAAATTTTCCTTTCAGTTTCTGCTATTAACACTGTATCATCCGCGTATCTTATATAGTTGAAACTGCCCATGACAAATTCTGATTAGGATTCTAGCTTTATCAGAACTGTTTGCTGTACAGGTTGAATAGATCCGGTGAGAAAATACATAATTGTCTTACGCCCCTTTCAATTTCTGCATATCCATTGAATTTGTTTCCTGTCCGTATGAGAACGATTTGCTGCTAATATAGATACTTGATTTTTTTATTGTCTTTCCCGAATATGTCGAGACTTCACAAGGGTATTAGCATGTAAGTGAATTAAATGAACTCGATTGATTGGAATTTGAACTCTGTTATCACATTTCTCTAAGCCGCTATTACCTCAAGGAATAGTTATTTCGTTGAGAAATTTTCAACGTATCCAATACATGTTTAAAGAAACCTGAAGGTCTTTGCTTTCTAAAATTGCATTATTCCTATTACAAAATAATGGAAATAATTATTTGAAACTTTATAAACATGTTTACCCCATCTAAAAAAAAGGCTCAGTTCTGGATGGGGTTGATAAAATACATAAACTAAGTGTACCGTCACTTTTATTTCGCTTTACACACACACACAAACATTGATTTGCTATATGATATATAATGTCACATATATTTGCGAATGATAAATCCTCTTTTCAAAAATAAAGAAAAGAAGATAGGTATGTTGTACTTTCCTTTCTGCGAGCAACAAGGCATACTTATGGACAACAAAAGGCATACTTAAGGACAACAAAAACAATTACAATTCCTGTGACACATAATGAGGAATTTAAACTAACACTTCTAGCATAGATTAAAAGCAATATGAACAGCGGAAAATATTCAGTAATTTACCAAACTAGTTTGTGCTAATCATCAGCAGAACGGCGACTATCGGATGGTTAAACGTCAACATTTGCATTGACTTACAAGCGACACTGAGTACAAAAGAGGGAACATTATTTATTTTAGAATATAGTGAATCCCGATAAAAAATAAAATAAAATAAAATAAAAATATTTAAAAAATGATACAACAAAATTAAAATTAAAATAAGGCAATTGCGATCTCCTTTCAAACCCTTATCTCTTTCCTTCTCTTTCTTTTTTCTCTCTGTCTCTCGCTAAATATCTTTTCTATACCTGTTTCTGTTAACAAGAAATCAATCCTAAAATAAAGAGAGGAAGAAGAAGAAAAGACTGAACGCAGTAGAAAAACTCTGGAAGTTTGCATTAGCAGAACCTACTTGTGACTGAAATATACCCAAAATCAAGATGGCCTTATGCATAAATTCTACTATTAAAAAATGAAAAAGAAATGAACGCCGGAAAAAAAAATAATTTGGCCCAATCAAAACAATCACACTAAGAGAATTTTCATGTTATCCGAAACCAATGGCCACGTCAGAATCTCAGAGCCCGATAAAAAGGCTATAAACGTCTCACTTCTAGCACAGAAACATAAGAGACGGCGAGAGGAGGAACGAAGATGCTACCTCCTACACACCAGCCATTTGACACGTGATGGAACAGTTAAAAGACCATGTATTAATTATATTTCTGCCCTGCCGTGAAGATTGACAGAGACGTATTTCTAAGTTTACTACTATTCTTAAGATGGTCTAGTCTGAAACTACAACTAATGGAAATTTCTCCACACTACTACCAATATTCGCCTTGTTAACGAAAATTTTGATACGTTGAATACCAATGGACTCACTACTCATTCTAAAAAATAGAACAAATATATATTTTAAAACCTTGAGTCACTTAGTGTTATTCCAAAATTTCCAGTAATAAAAATCTTACTGCCTATCCAGAAAGAGATCTTTTGCAATTGTAATAATTCTTATCAATAAATGTCACTTAAAAGAACGACATAGATTTATCGGGTAATCTGATGTCGACTGAATCCCTATAGATTAATTGACTATTTTTCCTGCAATTATCTGTTGACCATTTTATTGCAAACATTCTTCTGGCATTAAGATACATTAAATTCTAGCAATTATTTCCTAATTGGATACGTGTCTTTAAGATGTATAATTGTTAATAGTATTTCTATTGAATTTCGTATCACTGTACAATTTATTCATTGACTTTTTAAAAATCTATGTTTTTGCTTTCGATATTGCGAAGGGATGATGAAAATATTCACATCCTAAATAAAGGATTCTGATGTTTGAGAAAAAAAGAAACATTGATTTAGATAAATGATTCGAGTCGTAACGTTTTCATTTTTACTGATAAATCTGTCTACTATAAACTCTACAAGTAATATATATAAATATTCCATAAATAAAATGCAGTTTCATTTTAAAGGCTTTTGTTCGTTATATATATATATATATATATATATATATATATATATATATATATGTATGTATGTATTGTAACAAAGTCGTGGAACTCTTAGGTTTTTTAACCTGCTGTTTATGCATTTACTTTTATAGAGAGTGCTCGATACGAACGTACAGCGTTATATTGTAATAGTTGTTACAATGGTTTATAAATTCATAGTATCACTACACAAAACTTTTCGTGTTTCGAAGCTAACCTTTTATTTTGGTTGCCTCTCTTCGGGTGAAAAAGTTGGAATGAAAATTATCTTGTGAAAAAACCGTTTGTTTGTGGTGAATATGCTTTTTTTAAGTGAAAGCGGGATTGGGAGGCTTATTTGAATTCTGTTGACCTTTTTTAAGTCTTAGAGTTAGGTGTTTGGGGGAGGTGGCTTAGTTCAGGATAAGTTTTCCTATTTATCTTTTCTAGATGTAGTCGTATAATAATATGTTTAGTGTATGTTTTTTTGGATGGTCTAGTTGATTCGTTTATGGTTTTTGAGGTGCTGCTACTTGGTTTAGGGTGGGTATGTGTTGTTTTGTTTTTGGGCTGGTCACTTTATAGTTTAGTTTTGGTTATTTTGTATTGGGGTATATGTCGTTTGTTTTTTGCAGTGTCGACATTTTCTTTAATTTTTCTACTATTTATAGGTAGCTAGACTTATTGTTGGTGTGGTGTGGGGTTTGTAGTCTTTTATTTCTACATTTTTTGTTCTATTAATTAATAGGGTTGGTTATGTGTATTTATTTGCGATGTTTGCATAATACTGCTAATTCGTCTCTACGGTTTAATAGTTAGCTACTGTTGGGGTACTTTAAGATGTGTAGCTTTTCACTTAAACATAAAGGGTAGATGTCGTCAAGTGAGTTGCAAGTTCTAGTTTTTTCTAGGATTTTCCATTTTACTTTGGGTTTCCGTTTTGAATCCTTTAGCTTCCAGAAGTATGTAGAAAAAGATGTTTGGTTTCGGTATAAGTTGTCTTTGAATGAAGTTAATTGCATGTACCAGCGCTGCATAAAAGTGTTCTTAGTTGATCAACCACGCCACCACGACTACATCCAGATAAGATAAATAGGAAAACTATCCTGAACTAAGCCACCTCCTCCCCCAATATTATCAATTTATAAACCATTGTAACAACTATTGCAATATATATATATATATATATATATATATATATATATATATATATATATATTGGTAAATATAAGAGACAATGAATATCTATTATGTTTAATCATGTGCCGTTCCAAACGTCGTATTTTAGCTTTAATTTCAGTTGAAAATAAAGATAAATATTCTCCAACATTTGTATAATTTTTATTAAGTTGGTTCTAAGCTTTCGGCTCACATGAGTCATCTTCAGAGAAGTTATAAGGACGGTAAAAATAACATTCACCATCAGCGCCGATTTTATCTTGTGTTGACATAAAACTCCGCAAAGCAACGGCAATAGTTACTAAAATAACAAACGCAGATCGCAAATTTGCAATGCGTTCTATGACGTCACACCGCGTGATAGAACAAGTCTAAAGTTCGCATAGATATGTTACTTCTTCTCGGTTTCTCTTTTTTCAGTGGTTATATCTTCAGTCGGTAGGCAATTCCTTTTTCTATTGGTCACATTTTTTAAGATCGGATCGCTAAATGCGTAATAAAAATAATTGTTTTTTTTTGTATCGGAAGATATGCGTTATTCTACATTAATCGACGAGCAGTCAACATCCAGTTAAACAGAAAAGTGTAAAAAACACGATAAATGTAATATACGTTTTTGAAAGGTTCAAAAAATTGATTTCAACTACTGTACATTTATATTAAATAGGTGGTCGTACGTTGCAGACATCGGAAGTCCCACATGATGGTAGGAGTATAATTTGTATGTATTAACCGATGATGCAACATCTTCCCCTTTTTTGGAATAAAGAAAACTTTTATTTATTTATTATTATTATTAACATTATTTCTTTTTGGCTATACCCTCAGGGTAATTTAATCAGTCTGTTGCTTCTTTTTGTTTTGTTTTTTTGCAGATAATTGTTTGGTTGTGAATGCCTGCTATTTTTGTGCATCGTTAAATATATTTTCGTAATGAAACTGATCTGTTGTTGAGTTCTGTATTTTTTCTTGTTTTCAATAAGTGATGTCTATTACGTTTTACAATTAACCCTTAATCAGTTTTGACTAGATATATTTTGAGTTGTTTCATTTTATTCAGAACCGTATGTTTTTCTTTTCCAGTGTTATTTAAATGTTGTTTTGGTTTAGAATTGGCAGTTGCTTCTTTTTTATTGCTACAAGTAATTTCTGGTTGTTTTCTTAACTAACTGTTATGTCATATAAGGAAGATTGTTTCGATTATTTTATGTTTTGATTATTTTATGTGCAGGGGAGAATAATTCATTTTTAAAGGAGTTGTCTTTAATGATAACAAAGCTAAATATGGGTCTTCTTTACATTCATATGCTTTTATTCGAATCTAGCGAAAGTGTCTTTTTTATCCCCATTTGTGATTCGCAGTTTTCAGTGATTGTCCATCAAAGTATCTAGATGTATAATCGATTATTATTATGTACAATGTGTTGTTTTAATGAAATACAACTGCTGCTATGTTTGTCCAAGGTGTTTTTGGAATATATATCTTCAGTAGAATATAAATTGTGGTGCAGTAGATATCGGCTCAGAACGAGAAATCAGAGAGCTGAATTCGAATTCCATTTAAATCACTTAGGCGCAAATACCTTTGGAAAAGGCATTTATCCGTATCTTCCCTCTAGTTATGGGTTAAATACCGGAATAGATTGGATTCTATAGCCTTGGCTGGCAACCAGTCTACCGCATAAAGTAATGGCAACTTACTGCAGGATAATCCAGGATAAGCCCAGTCACTCATGTTTCTTTCGAGACAGTATCGCCTAAGCGTGTTTTACGTATGGCTGTTAACTGACTGACCTTCACTAAATCGCAAAAATAAAATACAATAAAATAAAACAGAAAAGTATAAATAAAAACGATCCTAAACGTAATAAAAACAAACTTGTTCCATGAATATGTTTATATTATCATTAAGAGGAAATGTCAAAGTATTTTAAATTATTTTTAAACATTTTTAAACCCTTTCTAACACGTTCAAAATTTGGTAAAAATCTTGTTTTGATTTTAGTTAGCGTGTTACAAGAGTTTAGAATGGGAAACGTAATAGTACATAACTCAGTTCTTTTTTTTTCAGGTGACACAGACATTAAGTTTGAAATTCTTGCAAAAATCAAATAATTGTCGGATTCAAATGAAACTTTATTATTCACAAATGAATGAAATTATTTTCAAATTCCTTTTTTAAAAATCTTGGTAAAAACACTTTTTACATCAGTAACCGAACAACACGTAAATTCATGAAATTTTATGAAATTACATTTTGTTGCGCAAATTGGTTTCATTAGTTAAACGCAGGACTCATTGGGAAATGTCAATCATCTATTATATTTTTGAAAGATATTGCCTCTCTTTCTTCTCCCAATAGTAAAGTAGTAAAATAAAAAATGCAATATAGATATGAAATTATTTAATTTAGTAAACTTTTGGTGCTTGAAAAATAATATAAATTAAGGATATTATAGTTTGAAGAATAAACATGTTTTTGATTAATAATGAAATTTTAAAAGAATTGTTTTCATTTTTTATTATACTATTTTATAAAGCTTCAAAAATATTTTTAAAATACTTCAAAGATGTGTTGGGGTTAGTTTACTGTTATGATGAAACACACCTATTCATTAGATAATGAACTCTCCCTCATATATTAATAAGAGTTAACAGTAAGTTCTTGAGAAGTACTTGGGAAGTTCAATAGGAGGTCTTTAGACTTCTATTTGAGTTCAGTAGAACTACTAGGCAATGGATATTAGTCATCAGTTAGCCGAATACTAAGGAGCCAGCTTTCAGGAGACGATTACCAAGTTGCTAACATTTTGGGTACGTTAAGTCGATTAGCAACCGACGTATCACGATTATAACCTCCAGTGCGAAAACTACTCCATAACATTTAAAATTATCAAGCGAAGATTATACTTACTAATCGAAAATTAATAATGTTTAATACAAATCATTGTGCCTCTCTATTTTAATTATTTTTTTGTGTAGTTGAAGTTTTGTTTTTGTATGTTAATTTCTAAGTGCAATCTGTGTCACATTTTCTTTCTCTTATCCAAAAAAATTAAACAATTATGTCATATGTGATCGCCATACACTTTTATCTTATCTGGCATCCATAAATCTGTCAACATATACGGTGGAAGTGTCAGAAAGCTGAACTCTGTGTTTAAGACCAAACAATTATATTGTTCTGGGAGTTTCCCGTTCCTGATATTCCTTCATTTACTTTCGCAAATTGTGCTTGAAATAATTCAAATGAACTGTGTATGCCATAAGGTAATCGACAAAATGAGTAACGTCCGTACAGTGAATTAAATGATAATAATTTGAACCTTTCCTTGTCAACTTCCATTGGTATGTGACAACATCGGTTTGATGAATCTAATTTAGTGAAGAATTTTTCATTTCTGCTAACATTTCTATAGCTGTCAGCAATTCATAATGTTCCCTTTTTTATAGGTTTATGCAAATCTTTAAGAGCCAGGCAAAGTTTTAAATATCCATTTGCTTTTTCTACCATTACTAAGGAGTTTACCCAGTCAGTTGGTTCTTGTGTGAGTTTTATTATTCCCATTTTAGTCATTTTATCTTACTCGGTTTTTAGTTTGTGTTTCATTACAAATAAAACATTTCGCAAATGATTTATGACTGATTTTACTTACTGCTCAATAGTTACCTGATGCGTAAAAGGTAGTTTGCCTACTTATACGAAGCAGTGTTTGTAATATCCTCACAACACTGTTAAATTTGTCTTTTTATCTTGAATATTCTTTTTATTAGCAGTAGTTTTTTTAGCTGTCTCCGCGTTCATAAATGCATTCGTTGTGATATTTGTATTCTTATCTTTGAGTGTTGCTAGATATTTCTGGGATGTATATATTATTGCATGCGTTTAATGTTACTGATGTTCTTGTTATTTTTAATACGGATTTTATATTTCTATACGGTATTATTGGTATTGCGTTCACTTTTGCTTCTGTTTCAATTTTGAATTTTGTCTTAGTGATAGTTATTCATAGTTAACTACTTCTCTTTTTTATCGTGTGTAAATTTTTTTTTTTAATATGGCGTTCATATAGTAGAGCATTCTTGTCGTATGTGTTGTGTCTGTACAAAAGTCTTTGTTTAGTTTTACATCTTTTTTCAAAGTGCCCTTTTTATCGCATTGGCCGAAATTTTTGTGAAATGCTGAAAAATATTCCTGTTGTAAAAAGTCGCGTGATATGTGCAGTTAGTTATCCAGCTTTGAATGTTGGTGCGCTTTTTATCTTTATGTTGCTTTGTACCGGTTATCTTGTCTTCGTTGCTCATTCCTGTATATCTTATTTTCGCGCCATATTTCACTATTGTAAATGACTTATATGTTCTCTGTTTCTGATACTTTTGTCACTATTTTTGATTATCTCTTTGTTTTCGATTGTCTCCAAGCAGCTCCTTAGCCCTTTTACCTGCTTGCATCACGTATTTCAGTGCAGATCTGGTTCTCTGAGCACTCTTTCTCTTTAGATGTTATCATTTAACTTGTTTTAGCATGTCTTTGATTAGTCTGATATTCACCAAATTAACACCGGCTCGCTTTACATCGTAATTATTTGACATAATAGTCGAATCTCTAGTTGTCTTTTTGCTTACAATCGAAAAATTTGTGTGTTAAGATGGTGAAGTTTTCTGGGTTGACAAAAGTTGTCTAATTTTTCAATTATAGTTTGTAGGCCATATTTTTTTCTTAGTTTTCAAATTTGAAAATAGTATATATTCCCCGGCTTTTATCTCTTATGCATATAAATAGAATCGAAGTTTTATTTTTTTTGTTTTGTTTTTCGGTTGATCTCGTGGCTAGAAGGAATATTTTGAACGGTTTACGCCATCTCATCTAAGTTTGATCCAGGTTATCTGTAGTTTCGAAGTTGAGTTCCTTTGGACGTGGAAGAAATTTCATGGGTTCTTTATTTTATTTTTTCCTTTCGTTGGATTTTTTAATATACGCGTACTATGGGAATTAGAAGTTCTTTGTTGTTTCTGATACATTGTATGTATTTATAGCTACGCCATTAAATATATCAAGGAAACAAATAATGACACAATGTAAGATACACGTGAGACCGATTCAAGAGACATCTTAGAATTAATGTACATATATACTGAACAGGTGGTGGGAGGTATATATATATATATATATTTAATCACATCATCCCAAGCAAGCCGGTAAGGCCACTGGTGTGCAGGGGGCTACGTAAGAGTGAATAGATTGGAGAAGAGAAAGCCGGAAACCACGTCCTAAGCAGGGAACAAGTGATGAGCCTCTACACCTGTTCAATAGACGTGGGTGGAGTTTGAACCGGGCGATAGTTCAGTTTATCTACTCCAATTGAAAAAAAAACCAAAAAATAAAGTGAAAAGATTGGAAAAGAGAAAACCGGAAACCACATCCTAAACAGGAAACAAGGGATGAGCCTCTATCTCTCTCTCTCTCTATCTCTCTCTCTCTCTCTCTCTCTCTATATATATATATATATATATATATATATATATGGCAAAATAAGCCATCAAATATTGAAAAATATTTGTGACTTGTAAGAAAAGCCATTCAAGCTAACGGGTGGAAGAACACAAGTGATTGCATTTTCTGGTTCCAAAAAATCGAATGCAAAAATAAATACACGATCATTAAATATGACATAAAAATCTTTACCCACCAATTTCTGAAAAGAGGTTTAATGGAAGCATCTAAGTTTTCTAAAAGGTACATAAAAATATCATCTGAAGATATTGATATAATCCTATCTTGCCGCAAATCAATACTTTTCTACAAAGGTAAAGCATAGCTTAAAAAATCCAACAACAGCACATTTGATGTACCACAAGCATCGTATGATGGAGAACAAACTTCAGAATTGATGGGCATATACATTTGAATAAAACCAACAAAATGATCCATATAGACTTCCACGGATTATATAGAGATGACGGATTAATGATAGCACCAGACAACAAAAGAGAAAATCATAAAATAAGGAAAGAGCTTTTAAAACTATTAAAAAAATTAGATTTTGATATAATAGTAGAAACAAATAGAAAAGTGGTACAATATTTAGATGTGGAATTTAATTTACAAACTGACAATGTCTCGCCATACATGAAAACAAACACTGTTAAAATACATAAATACAAAATCCAACCATTCAAAAAGTATAATTAAACACATTCAAAATGAAATAGAACACAGACTATCAAATAATTCGTCAAAAAATAATATTTGATGAAAAGAAAAATATCTATAAGGATGCAATAATAAAATCTGGTCATAAAAACATTTTATAATATAATTCTCAACCAAGCAGACAAACAAAAAACGATAATAGAAAATGAAACATTATCTGGTTCAACACACCATTTAATTTAGAGGTAAATTCACAAACAGGAGAAATATTTTTTAAACTGATAGATAAACACTTTCCAAAAGGATCAGAACTAAACAAATCTTTCAACAGAAACACAATGAAGCTAAGTTATAGTTGCACTGGTAATTTAGAAAGTTTCATAAAAAAACAAAATGCCCGAAATTTAGATAGCAGTGTACAAAACAAGACCCTAATAAAGAATGCAACTGCAGGGACAAAAATAAATGTCCACTTCAAGGACTTGACAACATAAAAAAAAGTCAATTACCCGGAAAAGGTACATGACTTAAATGGCTAAAATAAAATGTGTTTGGGTTCAACAAAAGATATCTTTAAGACCAGGTGGTTCAATCACAAGTTTACATTCAAAATAGAAAACTTAAAAACCTGTACAAAATTGGCTAGCCACGTGTGGAAATTAAAATCAAAATATGGAAAAAACCCGGACATAAAATGGAGTATAGTAAAAACAGAAACCTTACAACGGCGACAAAATATGTAGACTGTGCCAGGAAGAAAAGTTAGAGGCTATGCTATTCACAAACAAAAATGAACTATTGAATGAAAGAACGGAAATTATGAATAAGTGTTATCATACTAAAAATACTTTTTAGGTTCATAAAACCATGTATGAAAACGTCATAATTCCTTGTAATTTTAAAAATTGCGCATTCAAAAATTCCATGCCACGTGATCGTTCAAAAAACACCGTTACGTGAGCGTTCTTAAAAAAAACGGTAAACGGTAAAACCAGTTATTGAAATTTGCCTGAAAATACCACACATGATAGAAAACTAGTTCGCGTAATATCTCGTTTACAAATAAAAAATATTCAAAAGTTCTACAATATAATTGTATTGAACACTTTTTAATACTAATGTGCACTGGTTTAACCTTATTACGACCAGAAACTAAGTAATTAAACAATCAATATGTATATATTTATATTGTACTCTGACGTCGTTTACGACGGACGGAAACCATGTAACTCAGCCAGCTTAACCGCACATGTCATTAGATTCTGTGTCTGCCACAAACCCTCCCCGCAGGTACTGAATTTAAAGTTGTTTATCACCTAGACTGACTGCCACTGACTGCTATAAGACCGAATTTGCCCTACATTTTTACTCATACATAATAGAGAGAATAGATGCATTCCTACCTTTCTTAAGGGTATTAGCACAAATTCGAATTTGGCTTTCGGATCGCTCAATCCGAGGAGCAACCCATTATATATATATATATATATATATATATATATATATATATATATATATATATATACTAGCAGTATAGCCCGGCGTTGCTCGGGTGTAATGAAAGTTTTAAACTAATCCATGGTCGTGGTGCTCAGACTCTTTGGACGTTGGCACGAAAAACTAAAAAGCAATAGTTGTTTTTATTTAAAGCGTAACCGTAGACAGAAAGAAAAATGAATGGATGTAAGTCAAAGTTTGATTTCCTGGTATGGATATCAAATGAGTTTTTTTCGTCGTAAACTGAATTTTGAAGGCTAAATAAGTCCTCTGAGTAAATGGTATCATGGCTGAGACTAAGAACCACAATTATACCTACTTAGTGCCAAACCCGAAGCAAAAACTAAAATAAAAAAGCTTAAAAAATACAGACATACAGGCAGATAAACAAACACACACACAAACATCTTGCCTTATATATATATATATATATATATATATATATATTATTTCCTGCACTATTGTAAGAGCTGCAACCTTGAAACTTCTGAATACCGTTTCTTATGTCTTTGTCTATGAGTGTATCAAATTAGATTAAAATCGGACAACTCCTTCTATAATCCGACTTTTTAGATTATCGATTTTCAATATTTATCGTGGATACCTCGACACAAAACCTAGCTAAGAACACTCGCAAATCCTTATAGTACAGCTGTGTAAATCTTCAAGAAAATCGGTTCAGCCTTTTCGGAGTCTATAGGTAACGGATACACACACAGACTCATACAGACAAAGTTCCATTTATAAATAAATTTTGGATATATCAACAGTTACCACTTCTGCGATTTACGCGTCACTATTCAGTAATGAATTGGGTTCTCCTGATTACTGGCGCGTGTATAAATTGCAAATATAAAACACGCTAAAATTTCTCTCCTCTCATTCTACTGCTTAGGGTCTGGCGACTCCGACTGACACCAAATCGGTCGTTCGATCTTGGATAGAAGCAAATGGATGTCTAGCTACACTGATGAGCTCTGATACAGCGAATTACGCTTGTATGTGCATGACTAATATATATATATATATATATATCCACTCCTGATCAAAAAATTAAGACCACTTAAAAATCTTTAAAAAAAATTTTTTTTTACAGATACATTTTAAACTCCTACCACGTAAGGTTACCAATACTACAATCTAAAAGGTTATGGAAACAAAAAGCTACATTCCAAACATTTTATTTAGAAATTTACATTTTTATAAAATGAGGCGATTTATGCATGATCAAAATTACAAGACCAGGGGTATACATTGTTAGATCTATGATAATTCCAATGTTTTTAGTTCAGTTAGAGATTAGCAATCACTGTGTAAAGGTGTTACCATGCCTAAAGCAAGCAAACTTACCAATGTTGAGCGTTCTCAAATTCTAGAATTCCATAAGAAAGTTTTGACACAGCGGGAGATCGGAGCTAAGGTAAATTTGCAACTTTCTAAAGAACAGTGAGAATTATGACAAATCAAAATCCTCTGGTAGGCCCCAAAAGATTTATCCTGCATTGAGTAAGAGAATAAGACGGGTTGTTATGAAAGAGGGGGGACATTCTTCTAGTCAAATTAAGGCAGTCACAGATGCTGATTGCAGTCCTGTAACCATTAGACGATACTTAAGACAAAAAGGCATGGTAAATAAAAAGCGTAAAGAAATTCCTCGGCTGCTTCCACGTCACAAGGTGAATCGCTTAAAGTTTGGTTGTGAATACCAAACATGGGACGTTGAGAAGTGGAAGAAAGTTCTGTTTTCTGATGAGAAAAAATTCAATCTAGATGGTCCTGATGGCTTCCAGCGATATTGGCATAACAAAAACATGCCTCCTGAAATTTTCTCCACACGTCATGTTGGTGGAGGGTCCCTAATGTTATGGGGGCCTTTTCTTACAGAGGCACAATGGAGCTCCAGGTGGTGCAGGGTTGTCAAACAGTGGCTGGTTATGTTAGCATGCTACAAAAAGCATCATTGATGATGGAGGGCCATCGTTTGTGTGTGGATGGATGGTTATTCCAACAGAATAATGCTGCAATCTATGCTGCAAGACGGACCTTAACATTTCTACAAGAAAATGGAGTTCATCTCTTGGGACATCCTGCATGCTCACCCGACTTGGACCCAATTGAAAATGTTTGAGGATGGATGACAAGAGATGTTTATCGAAATGGCAAACAATATTCAACAAAAAATGAACTTCGTGAAGCCATCTTCAGAAGCTGGAGCAACATCCCCCGCACCTTAATGGAAACGCTTATTTCTAGCATGCCCGACAGAACTTTTGCAGTGAAGGTAGAACTTTTTGTACAATTTCGTAGAATTTTTGTCTCTGGTCTTATAATTTTTATTATGTGAAAATCATCTCATTTTATAAAAATGTAAATTTCTAAATAAAATGTTTGGAATGTAGCTTTTTGTTTCCATAACCTTTCAGATTGTAGTATTGGTAACCTTAAGTGGGAGGTGTTTAAAATCTATCCGTAAAAAATATTTCTTCTTAAAGATTTTTAACTGGTCTTAAAATTTTGATCAGGAGTGTATATATATATATATATATATATATATATATATATATATATATATATATATATATAAATTATCATTCTAGTTTCGTTGGTTTAAGATTCGTGTGATAAAGTTTAAAATATGACAAAGGCTTAAGATTTTTGGAAAAACGTGACAATAGTGACAAAAGTATCATTAGGCACTTCAATGATTCTAATCGAAATTCTGAATTTACTGTATATAATTTGTTCAAATGACTTTCTTTATTATTATAATGAAGCGTTTCTCTATTAATTATAGTCTACTGTTTCTACTTTTGTTTCTTCTATCATAAATGTTCAGTCTTTGTGCCTTTGTCATTTGTCTCCGATCAAGGTAACCCTCTGGGTATTTTGAACAAAATACTTTATTTAATCAATATACATAAATTGTTCTGGCTTTAATTTTTCTGTCTAGTTATATCTTGTTTCCGTGTTTATATTAAATCTCACTTTTTGATAGTCCTTTTTTCCTTAAATCTGAGTCTATATTACCCACCCCAGGAATTGACTATTTCTATTCTACAAAATTACTTTATGAAACGGGTTCCTGTACGATAATCGAAATTAGACAAAAAAAGATCTTGATTAGGGCCTTAATGTCTGGCCGCTTGGGAATACCAGGTGCTGTACGCTCGAATGTGCAGGTGGTGCACTGGATGAGTACTCACAATTGGTAACTGGTGAGTCAGGTTCCAACTCTAGTAGAATTCGTTATATTTATTTTCGCGTGCATATTCTTGGGATATTTATAAATCCACCTAATTTCTCCAGTTATGGGTTAATTAGTATGACCTCTATCAATAAATCATTATTAATCTAAAAATAATTCTTAAAGTACTTTCTTGCTTTAAATAGCCTTCAAGGTGTTGATAACACGGAGAAACAAATTATTCATGTATTGGATATAATATCCACTCATTAATTATATGTCATATATTGTTAAAAGATTTTGAATGAAACCAAGATTATGTAAACGTAAGTAATATATGATATAATAATAGGAAAAATTGAAATATTTAACATCCTGTTGAGCGGATTACATTTACGAAATATATTGTCGCGAAGTTGAAATTATAATGTTTTATTTTATTTAGGATTAATTTGTCGTTTCCAAATTTTCATTATTCTCTACAGATACACGAGTTGAAATCATTTGTTTTGAAAATACACATTATTATATGTGTAATATATAACAAATATGCAAAACTCCAGAGAAATGGTTCGTTGCTCATATTTAAGCTAACGTTCACAACTGAAATGAAGTCGAAAGTTCGTATCGAATCCGTTGCTGCTAATAAAGTTAGATTCCTGTGTCCTGCGAGACAATTCTTTTCCTCTGGTATCTATTTTACACATGTAAACATTAGTTCACACTTAGAATATCGTTGCCACATACATCTCGGTTTCCCTGATAATTTTCTTTGAGTTCTTGCTAAGAAGACTTAGCAATATTATTAATCCTGAAGTGGAGGATCGATTTCAGTAACTTTCATACTGTAATTTTTCGCATGACCTTCTCGATAGTGTACCTAGACTTTAGAAATTCAAGCGCTGTGATTGACTGGCGTCGAGATCTTGTCCATTTACAATTGAGTTGGTTATATATAACTGTAACTTCTATGTTAACTGTTTCTTTTCCCGCGCTTTCCACTTTTGTGATACTCTTTTGGCTCCATACTTTTCAGTTAGCTTCAATCTAGAAAAATTTAAATGCAGTGTCAATTTACTATCTATTGTCCTCTTGATTACTTTTTCTTGCAACGCTCATTATTAATGATTTTACTTTCTTCTTTTTTAAGAACCTGTAACCACTTTTATCTTTACTTCCTTGCATATCGTGATGCTGATTAACAAATTATAAAATAAAAAATGACAAACATGTGCTTGATTAAAGAAAATTGAGTGTATTTCTGATAATAATACATTTAGCACAAACACACGCTCTCCTTCTTGACGTGCCTTACAGAAGTTATGTTGGAAACCTGGACAGTTTTGCTTCTGGGATCACAAGAAAATGCAAGTCCTTTTCTATGCGACAAATAGCAGTTACCTCATAAATTAAAAAATATTGCTGTAAAAATGAGAAATAATCAAAATTCTTTTTCCTTACTTTATCTTTTCAGATAAAAGACAAGATCAAACATCCTGACATATTGTAAAATTATCTTTGGTCCGAGTAAAAAGATAGGAAAGGAAGCCACCAACTGCAGTCATAAACTTGTAACTTCGAGTTCTAAAAGTTGTATCATGCTAATAATAAAATGTTTTGGGATTCCGACGGAGCAAACAGGATTTATGAAAAGACCGCAAACTAAAACAGTTGTTTTTATACAAACATTGTTTATTATAAGTATTTCTTTACCAAGAGATCTATTTAATATAACTTTCAAACCGCTCAGATGGCCTTCGACTAATACTACCGAATTAAAAAAAATGAAATTGTACGAATGTTTTAGTCATTTTTTCGCTCGGACAACTTTAGTTTCTGATCTGCGCATGGTTTGCTTATTCGTCTTTAAACACAAAGAAGAAAATTATTTATAATTTACGTTCTTTTCCAGAACTTAAATCAAGTCTCATAAAATCTTTATAAAAATATTAAATAATGTTAAAATTTTATTTAAAATGTAATAAACAGGATTGCTGGTGGCAATTTGCTGAAATCAATTAACGGAATTTTTATTTAGTTTACGCAAAAAGCCGTTTAATAATAAATGATAAAAAGAAGAAAATAAAACAAGTTTCAAAGAATAATTAAATGGAAGAAGATAAAAAGAAATATTAGAAGATTGAGAAATATGGCTGTCAAATGAATTAAATTATTTCCATTAAAAGAGAATCTCTTGAACATGAAAGCATTTTGATATAATTTTATATAGATTTATTTCATAATTCTGTTATACCCCTTCTTGATAACTGTACTGGTTTCTTTTCATGGTCGCGCTTGATTTACTTCTTTCGAATAGGAAATAAAGCGAAACAGCATTGAAATAACAATAAGGATTCAAAATAAAGAACATTCAGAAATATAAAGCTATCATCTTATATGACAAATAAATTCCCCAGACGGAATATATCATACGTGCGTATGTTTATCATGATTTTTGCTCTCAAACCATGTGTGTATTTGTTACGCTGGGTTCTGTGCAAACCTGAACCCTACAATTTCATACGGACGTTTGAGACATTCCTATCTAGGTTGATATTTATATAGATATCTGACATTGGGTTCTTTTCCACATGTCCCTCAATGAAATGCAGCTGGGCTGATCACATTTTCATATGTCAGCAAGTACTGACACTTGGATGAAGCGTGAAACTCCTAGCTATGAATCGACCCGTCAGGATAACCTTGCAGCTATCTTTTTTGTTCTGTTGTGAAAACGAAAGTAATATAATTTCTGGCATCATCAACCTTTTTTTAACGATTCATAGTGTTAACGTCTAATACGACGCCTTCATCAGTTTTCCCACCATAATCTTCATGTCACTTACACATGTACAAATCATTCTGAATTCTTTAATAATGCATTGGTGTTATGGTGAATAGATTCTCCCACATAATTTAAGTAGGAGTAGTAAGAAGAACGAGGGTCAGTCGATGTTGGACGATAGTAGTCGACGGTTAGTCGAGTACGAAAGTAGTCAGTGACCTGGCAAGATTACACTGCGTAATATATCAAGTTCCTAACGTTTTGTACGTCGAACCTATTAGCACAAATACTAGTCCCCTCTGCGAAAATAACTCCACAACAATTGGTATGAGGGAACTCACTCTCAAACAGCTTCTTCCCGACAACCGTTACTTGTGAAACGAACTCTTGAGACAATGATTTCCCTTAAACTTCAGTCGTAACTACTCAAGGATCAACTGTTTTATCATCTCATATATACTTATAACCGGCTCCTACTAATTGGTATTATTCCATACAGCATCATTCAAATACTCCACTAAGTAGAGTAGGTTTGTGGATGTGGATTTGGATTTGATGAATATCTGAACAAAAACTATTTTTACAACCTAACAATGACAGGGACCACACATTTCAGTATATGCATGCTTTAAATGCAAACTAATTACTTCGTATGATCATATTATGATTCATGTGTTTGTTAAATCATTTCTTTATCAATTCATTCATTTTTCTAAATATCTGTTTAATATTTATGACGCTTTCTTGTGTAATACGTAAAAGAACAGAAAATTTGAACAGTGCACTGCACTAACTTTCAAGGCGAGGTAATATCAAGCAAATCAGGAAATTTTCAATCCTTATATAAACAGGAAATACTTTGATATCTCAACCAGGAAGGGATTTTTTGCTTTTTATTAAGTTAACTTGATTTTATTGCATGTAAAAGGTGGAGAAAATTATTAGATCGTGTAACACAAATTGGCCAGTACTGAAAACGTCGTGTGCCTTTTAAAATCGCTTTTAGAATCGTGCCTTTGTGATACACCGAACTCCATTAATGAAAAAAACTTCTTTAAACGGTTAAACAAGGCCAGCCCATTTATTTGCAAATAGAATTCAATTCGGATAAAAATGCATATCATATGCTCATATATTTCTATAATCGTTTCCTGTAACAGAAATTTCTTCCAAGTATTAGCAACAATAGAATTTCATGTCTTTGTTAGAACAACGGCGAACTGTTCAAAGATAGAACGAATTGAAATAAGCGTGTGTGGCAATAACAATTATAAAAAAACATATTTTGAGAACATTTGCTTAGAAGTTTTGCCGAGTGTTCATAAGAAAATATTTACTGAATTCGTTTTTTATTTGTATGCAGGTGGATGGCTGCCAGTATATATTATGGATTATTCTAATACTCTTCGCAAATAAATATGGCTTACTTAGCCATTGAAACATTTCTTATGATGGAGGCTAGTAAGCGATTTCGTGAGCAACAAGAAAGTTTTACAGATCTAAAAAAACAAAAATGAAATAAAAAAAGAAACAACAGAAATTTCTATGATGTATAAAGAGGAAAGAGAGCTTAGAAAATCTGACCCTCACATAGCATAATGTAGACAAAATGGATAAATTTAAGCAGCACATAATATACCTACCGAATTCGTTTAAATGGTTGGCTGAAAAGCGATTAAGAGAGATAGAAAAAAGACAGTACTAAGAGATGGAATCGAAAGAATGTTGAGGAGAGACATGATTGTCTATCCTCTCAAAGGACGCGGCCTATTACAGAACGAGAAAAAGAGATTAAAAATAATTAAATATTATTTCAAAAAATGTAGTTTTGCAAAGTCTGATGGAAAGTCGAAACCATAAAAACCATTCAAGAGAGATCTTACTTTTGTCTGTCACTCTTTATGCTCTCCAAAAATTCATGTCTTTTAATTATCAAAAAAATCTTTGATTCTGCTATTAATTCACTCAGTCAAACTCATTAAATCCGTTGATTTCCCTGCGAATATTCAGTTATAAAGTCCGCTGTTCCCATTATATTTCTTAGAAATATAAGCTGTTCTTCCTGATTGATAAAATTAGTTTATTTAAAACATATTCTCATCATGCTATGCTAACTATTTGCGTCAATAGTAGTAGATTTGAATCGCATTTTACGACAATTTTTCCCTCTTTTTTGACTCTGGACATTTTTGCCGGTGGAAAATATGCAATCATCTCATTTCACCCTCACCTAAAAAAACGTTGCAATATTAATACGAACCAGGTCAATTTTATATGAAATGCCAGTCAGTTAAGTGCAATACATGAAACAGGCTTGGGCGATCATGTCTTTTCCGAGACATGATTAACCGGGCAGAAATTTTCCCGCAGTAGATTGCTATTACTTTCTGCGGAAAGACTCGTTGCCAACCAATTCTGTATAACCCAATATGTCCTGCTATTTAACTCAAAGTTGGAAGGAGAAGAGATGGATTAATATCTTTCCTAAGTGTATTTTTGCGTAAGTGAATACAATAAATTCAACTGGAATTCTAAATCGGCTCACCGATTTCCAGTTTTGAGCCAATATGCACCACAAAACACAGCATAACGATATGCATGAAGAAATAAAGAAATAAATTACTGATTTTATACATGAGATACAATTGTGTCCTGTCATCCGCCTAAATAAAATGGTTGTCTATTATAGCCTAAAGTTAATAGAACACTTTTCGAAAATCCATATATGCGTCTGTAAGCTAGTGTATGTTTCGTATAAAAAAAAACCCACCCATTTTAAACTTGAATAACATCTGCAATAATGCAAATAATTCTAAACTTGCCTAATTTAAAACAAAACAATTTATATATTGCCTCTAAAACTAATAAAGACTCAATAGTTTCCACGCTTGAACTTTTCGCATGTGGAACTTTCTGTTTAACTATGATATTAAAAAATGAAATGCATTGTAAATCGTTCTATTCTGTCTCTTTGATAGCTGTTCTTTTTTTTGTTCTTTTTCATCACTGTAGATAATTTCAATTCTACACGTGAAAAACTATTAAATTTACTTAAATTTAAATCTTTGAAATGATGAAAAGTCATCAGAAAGCGTGGGTGTTGAAACTTTTTGTACAGATTGATTATTCAGAATTAAATATAAGTACGCGATTTTTCGCGAATCAATCTTCGTAAAATATGGATTGTACTATAATGAAATTTATTTTTCCTCATGGTCTGCGTGTAATAAATAAAGTCGTAGACATCACTTTATTTTCAAACGCTGTTACGTGCAGAGAAATGCACTAACAGATCAGTGTTTTTCTGGTGGAATAATACGAAATCAAACCTTTTTTAGATATGCACAGAAGATAGTGTATTTCTTTTGTTGTCGAAAATCAAACTATATTGCAAAATAATTATTTTTTAAAATGAGTATACTTTTTATGATCGTGCATTATATATGAGAACTGGAAGCACCGAGTTGATGAAAGAATCTGGAAAAATCATTATCCCCCAACGAATCGTATATAATCGTACATTTCGACACGAAATTTCTATGTTTCAATATAGATTCTCATCATCGGGCAATCAAGAATAAAAGTCTATTAAATAAACGCAATGAGATAAATGTATTATGTAGACATTGCAAATCGTTCACATTAGAAAATGGATAAAATCTAAATGAAATAACATGCTTATAACCAAAAAGTTCTTAAGGAAAATAATTGCTGATGAGCTAAAAAAATAAATTGAAACATAAAATTATTTAAAAAACATTCTTTTTATTAAAAAAAAACTTCACAACAAATAAATAGATAGTCCAATAACTATAATAATTAAAAAATACAGCATTGGTACTGAATGAGAATATCACATCAGAAGCAATAAAACTGAAAGGAGAAGAGAGGAAAAAAGAGAAAATGTTAAGTTCAGGTTAAAGGCAGGTTAGCATCTTGATCGTTAAGGAAGGAAAAGAAAGAAGAGAAAAGGGTAGGATGAAGCAGGAAAAAGATTAAAAAAAGAGAAAAAGTTGGTTAGTATGTATTCTTTGGGGCCAAATCACAAAAATCAATCTCCGCTCTGATTAGTCAAAAGAAATACACATGTAAATTTTATATCTTACCACATACATACACAGCAAACCAAAGGTTTTTTTCCATTTAAATGTAAATCATTTGCATGATCAACATCAAGATTGCCTGACGATGAGAACTTATCTCCGAAAATAGAAACTTCCGTGTCGCAATATGCAATTAATTCATAATTATATAATTATATTAAGCTCTATAATACTCATTATATTGAGCACAGTCCATAATAAAATAAATGCCAGGGCTCTCAAAATAATAAAACCTTGTGTCCTCTCCATATATATATATATATATATATATATATTAGGGCCTTAGATAAGTTTTTACTATTTTCCATCAGATGCGTTCCAAGAAATGTGTACTTGTAGTTTCTAGTGGTAATGCGCCTGTAAAGAAGTACTGTAAGCATGCTTCAAATTCAGTTTGTGTAATTTGGCCGAAGTGTAAACAACCTTTAACGTTTAACACGTCGAATTGCGTGCCAAAGAAAACATATTTGCCGGATATTTTACTGCACTACTTTATTCAAAATAAATGTGCAGAATTTTTTATGAGACTTGCTGCAACCAAGCTCTGTCAGAAACAACATGCAGAAATTGGTTTAGTCGCCTCAAAAATAATAATTTTCATATTGAATATAAAGAACATTCTAGCGCACCAAAAAAGTTTGAAGACTAAGAATTGGAAGCATTACTTCATGAAGACTTATGCCTGGCGCAACCAGAACTTACAGAATCATTATAATTTGTCACAAAACAGATTCAAAATGTTTGAAAGCATTAGGAATGATTCCAAAGCAAGAACATCTTTTAAAGCTAAAGAAATTGGCACAGATCTCCCGTGATGTCTTACCGCTCTAACAATCATATCTGACTTTTCACAAAACTACCATTTATAAGGTTTCTTAAAATCCCAGCTCTATTCACTTGATCGTCAAACTCTGATTACAAGTTGTTTCGATCCCTATAAGAATCAGTTAATGGAAAAAACATCTGGGGTTTTGGATGAACAAAAATATATCTATGCAGTCCCGAGCTACCAAACCAAGTGAACAGCTATGACCAGGTACGATTAATAATAACGAAGGCACAATTCTAAAAACATTACATATAACACGGCGTACAGCCGGGACTGTTTGTCGGAAGCAAATTCCCTTATAAGACCTCAAAATTCAGTTGCTAACCTGCATTCGATCATTATCGTTTTATATATGTATTTGAATTAACATCAATACATCAATATTACCTTGACCCATATAAATATGATTGACCAAAATATATTCCGGCCGTGAATGGTGGCTTTGGAGTGTAACACTAAAAGCCTGAAAGACAATATCTGACGAAGATGTGATTGACATCAAAGACAGAAAACACAGGCGAGAACCGAAAAAAATATGATTGACAAAAATCTATTCCAGCCGTGGATGGTGGCGACGGGGTGTAATAAAAATGAATTGGAAGACAATAGCCGACAGTTGACATCAATTAAGCGATAGTCCGAAAAAAGACAAATTTTCTGGGATTTTTGGTTTATTTGGTCTAGGGTTTCTTGCCGTAAATACACAGAAGAAAAGAAGTGAGAACACACGCACACACAGAAAGAGAGAGGTAGAAAGACAAAAAACAGAGAACTCTTGCCAGTTAATGATTGCCCGACAACTTCTGCGTATACGCGATCTACTCTGCCTACCCTCTGACTCCACAAAACCGTCAACGACGAAGAATAAAAATATAAGTTTATGTATTTATATATACATATTCTTGTTCGTCTTTGTCTATCAAAACGATTGATCCAGCGGTCTTATATAACGTACGTTTGTTGTTGCTTTTTTTTTTTTTGGTGGGGGAATAAGTAGTTTCAGTATTCTGCAGTTCTTTTATAATTCTCATCTAAATCAGGAAAATTAATTTAATATCGTTTACCAGAAAAAATATCAAGTTTATTTTTGCATCAATGCTTTTATTTTTCTTTGAACTAAAGAGAGCAGTTTGTTTGAACAGTGAATAGTTTTTGTTTTTGTTTTTTTTTTCATTCGGTTCAATTTCAGTGCAATAAATTAGATGAACTCGGATATCGTTTATTTGATTATAATTTAGAATTGTTTATCTACTTTTATATTCTGTCAGTTTTTGGTTTCAGGCTCTCATTATTTCCGAGTTTCTTCTGTTAACATTTTCCTTGCTTTCATTATTTGTCCGTGCAGTCGATTGGTCTTCATCGAGTCGCTCCGTTTTGAAACATTACATGTAAATATTTTTCACCAATGCAACCATTATTATTATTCATAGACCTATATTTCGTATTTTTCTCTTTATGTTTCAGGCATGTGTTTATGTAAAAAAAATTAAAAACCCGCCTCTTCATTTTCCATCCCTTTCTTTCTTTCTTTCTTTCTTTCTTTTTTTCTAACATTTTTGCTATTTATGTGTCTTTTTCCATCTTGTATTTTTTCCTTCCATTCTGTCGCACTTTCTTTAACCCTCATTCTTTTTTTTTTTTTTGACTTACTTTAATATTTTACTTTCTTCTTTGTTTCTCGCTTTATCAATTTCGGTTTCACATTTCTTCCTTTTTTATCTTTCTTTTGACATCTCTTCGTCGCGTTTTCTTCTAATCTGTCGCACATTATGTATACGTTTTTCTTACTTTTTTGTTTGTTTCTTTAACCACACCAATTTATTCTTTCCTACCATTTTGTTTTAATATTTCTTTATTCATTTTGTTCTCACATCTTACTTTTTTTCTTAATCCATTTCGTTCTCAAAACTTTCTTTCGTTTTTCATTTTGTCGTCAAAACTTTTTTCTTCATTTTGTTTTCACATATTTCTTATGTTTGTCTTCTTTTTGATGGAATTATTTTTAGGGCTGGCTTTTTTTTCTTTTCATCATTCAACTTTAGCAGTCCTGATTCTCTTTCCTTTATTATTAACTTGTTTGTTTGTCTTTTTTCTTTCACAATATTTTATTATCTTCTGGCTACACCTCTTTATGTTCCAATGTTTTTGGTTGTTTTAGTTTGTTTTTCGCTTACTTACGTCAATATATTTACCCTTACTTTTCCGAGTTTTATCTCAACAATTTTTTCTTTTTCTTTTTAAAGTACTCGTTTTTTGTTTTTGTTTTTCTTTTTTTGTTGAAAATATTCTTTCTCCTCTCTGAGAAGTTGCTTGTCTTGCGGCTGTCCATATATAATGACAAAAATCTTTAATCAAACAAAAATGTTGTAGACATCTGTTTTCTTCTCGTTCCATTTTTTTACATGACTTAGGTTTTTAAGTTGTTTTTATGTTTGTGTCTAAATAGATCTTAGACTCAGATCTAAGGAAGCAAACATTCATTCACTAACACAGTATATTTCTGCTTTAGGTTTCGTGATGTCAAATGACAGAACGTGATAAACAAAATTGTGAAGATTTCATCTATTTTCCTTAAAACAGGTTTTTTATTGATGAAATTAAAAAAGGTTTTATTAGGTATATACAGAAATTCCTAGAGCACATAATTAAAATAAAATAAAACTAGAGAAAATGCAAAGTAGAAAACAAATATGTTTTTGAAGAAAATTAATTTAAATAAATTATTATGGAAACTGTGATTGCTAAACAAAGTGTGGTTGGTAAAAAAATGAATGTTCACTTCAATCTGTTCTCGCCGATTGCTTCACGCAGAAACCGGAACAGTATTTCACTCGAGACTCCGTTCCCTGCACACCGTAAACAATAGCATTTTCTTTCGAACACCAGGGTAGCCTTCATGAGTCTCAAACACTAATAGTCAGCTCATTTTATCCGTCTTCGGTAAAGTGCACGAAACCGATATCTCTTTCTAGTAACTGCCTCTCTTTCGCCGATGTTATTTCAGCAATGCCTTGCCGAAGCTAGCCTCGAGGGTCCACGATGTGTACAAATGCATTTGCAAAAAATCCCCGTTCTCTTGCTTGGGCGAGGTAAGTTGGTCTCTTTTGGTGGGTGCTCCGTCGAAGAGGAACAACACAAGCTTTGTCTTCAGACGGACAGTCACCTGAATTTTCACTATGCATGTCGGCGACCGTTGGTAGACTGATGTCAGACCCATCATTTGGTTGACCCGACCCCAAAAAGCCTCTGACTCAACTTCTGTGTCGGTTTCGTCGCACGACGATAAATATGACCTTGAAAATGTCCGCTAGTCTTTAACATAGAGAGGTCTCCAATCAATCCGTACCGTCTACGGGCTGACAATTTCGTTTTTGACCCAAATGACGCCACCTACTTCACATTCTCCGCCAGTCATCTATGGTTCAGGTATGGCGTTGGCTTCAATGCGTTTTATTCGCTTGTGGTATTTGTGAAACACAGCAGCCGGTGCCATGGAAAGAAAGATGTCGTCTTTTGGAGTATCATTATACCAATAAACGGCCTCCAAAATAGAACAACCTTTACTTGCTGCAATGGTCTTATACTTCTGTGGCAGCGTTCTACAATTTCATTACCGGCAAGTAAAAGTGCGAACTGGAACCTCAACTGCACACTCCAGCACTTTGAAAACTCATTAAAGCTTATATTGTTGAAGGCAGGGTCGTTGTCAGTTAATATTTCTGTTGGCGGGCCTTGTTCAAAAAAATTATTTTCAACTGGTGAATGACACTTGTTGAATATTGCCAACGTAATGGCCGCCACATTGCAAACCTGGAGGAACTGCAATTGATAAGCGTTAGAAAGTGCCCGCCATTATAATGAGTTATGTGTATTGCTAATCTACTCCAGTTGTTTTCCACGCGCACTTTTCTTTTCTTCTAATACATCTACTGACTGGCAGACTTCGCAGGCTTTGACAACCATTTTTACGATTTCCTTAGACACAAGCGTGTCGATAAATCTAGCGAAAACAAATTTAACGCCCGGATGTCCACTTTGTTGGTGGACGTCAGTCACCTGACTCTCATTCAGTCGGCTCCACATTGCAGCACAAGTTTCTGGTATCGACTCTCTTCCCTCATTGTGTGGATCCAAGCATTTTCGTGGCACTCTGGTGAGGCAATTACCGAAGTTTTGACAGGATTTTACTAATGTTAAATCTATGGTTAATCCATACTATCCCACCAACGACCGCAGTGTTACCAAGCGCCGTCTCATTAGCATTTCACCAGTACCTTCCCAGTCAGGGTGTCTGATATCCACCGATGTACGCATGCTGATTCCGTGACACAATGCAACACTGTCGCCTGTCATTGAAGACCTAGAATGATGCCTTTGAGTGCTGCATCCAGTTCAGACCGATTGATAGGCCTGTCACCATTAGTCGGACGCAACCAACAAGCATCCTTGACAATGCTTTCATTCGCTTCTAATTCCACTCCTGTGGCCACTTTTACCTGCCTGGGACATTTGATAGGGGCATTTGAACAGCGCGTCTTGCTCGTCGAATTTACACCATACTAGGATCATGTAGATTAAGTGCATGTTGCTCTGAATTGTTCGGCCCGTTACAGCACATGTCTGCTCGGGTTCCAACAGAATCTCGGCAATTGACAGCAAGCGCTCGTTAGGATCTTGGTCAAAATATTTAACTCTGTGTTTAAGATCGTCGCGGAGACCAGGCTCCTTGGTAAAGCAGCTCTCGAAATGCCTCCGAAACGCCTCACACATATCGTCGGACAAGTAAAGAGAACACCCCTCGGTGGTCATGACGTCTCGAATATATCGATCGCCCCCTCGAAGGATCTCTTTCTTGCGTAATTCAGCGCCTATGTTCACGGCTTCGCCAGACATTTTGCTTAACCTATGTTTAATTACCTGACACTGGTACCGTTTGCTAGCCAAATGGTCTAAGGCCTGTCTACCTAACGCTATCTCTAGGAGATCTCCCCAGCCAGGAGATCTTTAAGAGTCTTCACCTTGTTGCCTTAGCTAGAGCGAATCAACGGCTATAGTCAACGGTGAAAGACGTATTGCTATCCTTAAGCCTCTCCCACCAGCTATTCCTGATAACCGCCCCGACTAATTCCCGCTGCACTAATCTAGTTAACCGTTTTCGGAAGTCAAGCTTGTCCAGTAAAGACACGTTGAACTTTCAGTGTTCAGCCAATCTAGGCCTAGCATCTAACGCCACTCGAGTACAAACGAGTTTGTGGTCCGAGTAGCCTAACCAGTAGAACGTGGGACAATCTAGCAAATCTAGATTGGTTCTTGTCACTAAAATACTATCCAGATAGCTAGCTATCTGGGTAGTCCAACTCTGAGCCCACGTCCACGTTTTCGCCACAATCAGACACCCCCTCCCCCGCACCGACATGGACAAGTTCCACCCATGGTAAGTTTAACCAACAAGGAAACATTTCTAGCCTGCTATTCCGCATATACTGAATTGACAACAAAGTCACTAGACAGCACACAAGAATGAACATCGCAAACAAAGTGAGTCTCCTGGATAGCAGCCACAGCCCCAGCCACCCCAAAGAACAAGAGATCACGAAGCAGGCAGGTAGGCTTACTCCGCTCTCTCAGGCATTCAAGCATTCAAGCTCGCATTCAAACTGGTTAGCTTGATAGACATTCTTTAAGTTGAATCCTTTAACCACATACTGGCCAGAAATCGGCGGGTGTCAGGACCCCAACATCTTGTCCTATCCTGTCGGTGCCAATGTCAGACGTAATTCGTCCGTCCAGGAAAATGCCACAGACATCCGTGGGGTAAGCGAGTTTTAAAGCCTTGTATAAGGAGAGATGGAGAATGACCGGGACCCTCCCTGTGCAAAGCTGAGTAATTTTCCTCAGTTCTTTTGATTCGATTTGTGCCATTCGTATCTTCGGATAGGCGTCTTTGGCTCCCGAAAGGTAATCCAACACTTTCAGGTTCCCACAATAACAGACCAGTATGACGACCTCGGGGGCCTTAGGAATGTTCTCAGGATATTTGTTTATTTTTACCATCAATACTGGATATTTTAAAAAGTGCCTTATTTAGGAAGCCATGTCTTTTTCCAAGGCCTGCCTATCCATGGCACATAGTTTCTTGCTCTTGGAGTAATCATCGCGGTTTTTTTCCATCTGGAAAAAGCTCTTAGGGGATAGAAAAAGGCTTCATTTTTTGTACTGTTGTGTTCTTTCGCAGACTAAGCAGGGGTAGATTGGGTGTTGGCGGCGACCAGGGACTTTTCCACCCTGCTCCGATCTGCTTTCTTTTCTTTCTTCTTGGATATGACCTCTTCATCCTCTTCCTCCATTACTCGTTTTAATGAAGAAGAGCGTGGTGAAGGTATCTCCTCACACTCCATATCTGCATCAACCACTGATTTTTGTTGTTGTTGTTGCTGCAGCTGCTTTTTAAGAACATTTTTTGAAGGCGACTTTTTCTGTGGAGAAGGGGAAGCCGATTTTTCCCTTTCTTCACCATCTCCGACCGTTGCTGCTTTTCTACCTCACGCAACACTGCATTCTCCTTAACCAGTGCACCAGTGCTACCGGTGTTTCTAGTGCCGGCACCGGATTCTTTGTAGGGCACGTCTTTTCCAGTGGTTCTGCAGGTCTATCAGTGGGGCCTTCTGCCCTCTACCATAACAAATGGTTTTCTACCTCGGCAGATTTACTAAAGAATATGGGAACAGAAATAAAAGAGGCCAATGAGCATACACTAGCTAGTTAAATTGATGGACGAAACTAAGGATAATTTACGCCTAAACTAAACTATTTTGGGAGGGGTTATCAATCTAGGAAACAGAGTTCACAATGTAGTGATAGCCTACCTACATCAAAACGCCACTACCTTTTCTACACAGACAAGCAAGAATCACATACCCTTTGTCAAATTTCGATCTATGATAGGTCTCTTTCTACCCTAAAGATGCTTAAAGAACAAATTCATTTGAGAAGAGGTAAGCGCCTTGTTCTCAGAGAATTCTTTCTGTTGCGTAGTCCATATAACGATTCATATAACGTGCTATCAATAGTACCACAACAGGTGATTTATGTTTACAAGTCTAAAAGAATGATGCATTTATAGAAATTTAAAAGCAGATAATCCATTATCCAAGCAGTTAAGTGGCGAGTAGATGTAGTTCTAGTGGTTAGACCCGATAAACCAATAGAATGTTATCGAGAGTAACGCCGAAGGAATCTATCTACTCCTGTGTTAACTGTTTGGATTAGGTAGTATTTGGTTCTTAAATATGTATTTATATATATCATTCTATAACTCATGTAAACGTAAATCGCTTGATGTGGTACTATTGATAGTACCAAAACACGACAGCTCTTATGTAACGGTGAAAAGATGTTTTTATTATGAATACCAATAATACAATATATACATATATACTCACACACACACACACACACACACACACACACACACACACACACACACACACACACACACACACACACATACACACACACACACACACACATATTTGTGTGTGTGCATACGAAATTGTGCGCGCGTTTATATATATAACACAGCACTCAATAAGTCCCGGGCCTGACATATAGATGCCGCCACGAATAAAAAATGCATATAATTTTTATGAAATAATGAACTTCAAATGGCTCATGACAAAATTTGGGCCCAATCGGATAATTAGTTTACAGAGTAAAGTTAAGTGAATCTACTGTTGCAATTTTTCAAAAAAATGGAAAAATCTGAATTTCGTGTGTCGATAAATCATTGCATTCTGATGGAATAAATACTGTTCAAACAAAGCAATGTCTCCGTAAGCGTTATTCGGACTCTACTCCGTCGGAAACCACCGTTAAGAGGTGATATGCTGATTTTAACGCGGTCGTACACGCAAATGATGCTGAACCCTCAAATCGCTCACAGTTCGCAGTTGTTCCGGAAAAAATTCCCCAAAATATTTTTGGCCGATTGTAAATTGATGTGCGGGAGATAGTATACAAATTGAACATATCAGAAATCAGTTTATTCACTATTTTGCATGAACATTTGATAATGAGAAAGATTTGTTCAAAGTGGGTGCCCATTTTGCTCACAGTTGATTAAAAAGAACAACGCGTCGACGATTCCGAGCGTTGTTTACAAATGTTTCAACGCAACAAGAAGACGTTTTTGCGTAAATATGTGATAATGGATGGAACATAGATCGACAATTTCACACCGGAGTCCTGTTGTCAGCAGCAAGTGAAAGCCGTCCAAAGCGACCGAAGACGCAAACATTAGCAGGCAAGGTTTTCGCCTCCGTATTCTGAGATGCGCAATGTATATTTCATCGATCACCATTAGAAAGGAAGAACCTTCAGTACGAAAAATTATATAACATTTTTGGAGTGTTTGAAAGAAGAAATTGCCAAAAACGGCCACAAATGAAAAAGGAAAATGATCTGTCTTCAAGACAACGTACCGTGTCACAAGTCGATTGAAACTATATCCAAACTACAGAAATTGTACTTCGAATTGCTTCTGCATACTCGCTATCTTCCAGATCTGGCTCCCCAGTGACTACTGGCTCTTTACAGACCTCAAAACAATGCTTCAGGGAAGGAGAATTGGCTCTAATCAAGAATCGATATCTGAAACGGAGGCGTAGTTTGAGGCCAAAGACAAAGCCTTCTACAAAAAAGGCATCGAAGTATTAGAGAAGCGTTGAATCAGTGTATCACCCTAGAATGCTGATGAAAAAGTCGAAATTTGCCGAAAAGTTGTTGTTTTGTTCGTTTGGTCCGGGAATTATTGTGTGAAAACTTGTATATATATATATATATATATATATATATATATATATATATATATATATATAATAACGATACGCGTGTCGAAAAAATTTCCACGTATCTACGAAGAAGGGAAAAATGGTTTTTAAAAAGAAAGAGCTAAATATATGAACATCAGTCAAAACAGCTCAGACCGATTTAGCACGTAACCCAATAAAAAACCCCGACACGAGCAATCAATTAACAAAAAAGCGCTCAATACTAGGTAGAGCAGAATAAATAAAGAATAGCGAGTGAGTCAGGCAACCTACCAATGTTTCATCTAAATGGATCGACAGGGTAGGCTGAAGACGATCCATTTTGTTGTCTGGCTCACTCGGTATTCTTTATATATATATATATATATATATATATATATATATATATATATATATATATATATATATATAAGTATAGATGTCCAGTCCGTAAACGGCGAGGATTATCCAACAAGATCAACTTAATATAGAATATTAAGTGTTATATCAACATAGAGAATCCAATGGATATGATATTTATAAAGGAAAATTCAACACGTCATTTAAATTGGTTATAAATTATATTTAATTTAAATGAGCTAAATTAGCTCATTTCATCAGACTACACGCTATTCCTTCCATTTGGTACCAAAAATTTGGAATTAGAAGTAGGTGGTTAATGACTTAGCGGTTAGCATCTTCGCGACTGCTCTGAATACCCTTAACTGATATGACGCCAATGCCTCTGTCCTGACTGTCTTTTCCTTTTTCTTTTTTTTTGCTTTTCTCTTTTTATTTTTATCTTTCTCTTCAGTTAAATTCTTTTAACCAAATGGAAAGAATATTGTGTGGTCTGATGAAATAATCTAATTTAGTTCATTGAAATGAATTATAATTTATAACCAATTTAAATGTCGTGTTAAGTTTTCATATATATATATATATATATATATATATATATTAGAGAGAGAGAGAGAGAAAGAGAGAGAAAATACATGCGCGTGTGTAGGTATATATTTTGTTGAAGATCGAAATGAAATATTTTATTTCGTGCAAGCTTATAAAATTGTTTGATCAGAAAAAATTCGTTTGACTATCCATTTTGTCAGTTTCAATAAAAATGTTGTCAAACCTATTCGTTACACGGTCAGTAGCATTTAACGCTTGGGGAGACCATAAAAATGAGAAAGAATGGAAAAAGTAATCGGCTCTGAAAGTACTTTATTTTTCTCATTATACTTTATTCTTTGTCTAGGTGTTTGATAACTTATTGTGTTTGTCATAAGATTTGAAAGAAGACAAGAGATTACAACCTATTTCTTTAGGACATGTTTGCTAAAGAAAATCTTTTGAATATATACAGAAAAGTAATATATTTAGTATAAATCCTAGTGCTTACTGATAATCTTCGCTGAAAGAATTGCAAACGAGATCGCCTTCATTGATCTGAAGCCATATTTAAAGAATGGATGCACTCTCTATCAATAGAATGCTCCTACGGCAAGCACAGGATATTATGACCCAAACGAAATATCTGCAAGAGCGACATTCTTATTACTTTACAATATCAGACTTAAAATACAGTACATGAAAGATTTTTGTCTATTCAAATGACATATTTACAATTTGCTCCAACACATTCAGCCTCTGAAAGTTTGGGATTAAGAGATTTAGGATTATTAGATTAACGTGTTAGATACTTAGTAAGAACCGATCCTCTCAGAGTTCACAAGATTATTTTTACTGTTACACCTCCACAGATATTCACCAAAAGAATCAAAGCAAAATAATTTAATTCTTTACTTGTATTTTGTCAGGCTAGTACTTTCATCATTTTTGCTTTTATAAATAACATTTTAACAAGTTTTTATGATAGCTTGCGAGAATGTTGTATTCAGCAGATAAGAAGGTTTTTTAATTTTTCTTTCTGCCACTTACATGAGAGTGCAGAAACATTCTCAGCTAGACCAACAAGTGATTCACATTAGTTACAAAAAATCTAATTCTGTAAAGTATATATATATATATATATATATATATATATATATATATACTTTAAAAAATTTTGATAATCTACATATATATATATATATATATATATATATATATATATGATTAAAAATAGATAATTAGATGATCTCCTCTGTGACTATGTATGACTTGGTACGAAGAAAAGCAAGAAATGCACTGATAAAAACTGATGATATTGTAACAAGAACCAACTTTAAAAATAAGAAGTGGTGTTCGCTGAGTACTGAGATATGTGGAATTTTATATTTTAATACCATCCGCGTTGGATACAACTATGACGAGATCTTAAAGTATAAAAAATATAAAATATAAAAAAAGCGCATCACAAAATAACTTACCTTTTTCATAAAATTTGCATAAACAAAAAATATATATATATATATACTCAAGCATGTTTGATTGAACAATTTTTACATATTATGTCTATTTTTATATATCATATTAACGGATTTTAATCGATTATTTTCTTTACGTTTATAATTAAAATACCAAGAAAGGCGCTGTAGTTTTTCGTATTCTTTAATTTCCCAAGTACTTCCAAACTCATCTTCAGGGGAGAATTGCTAAAACAAATTTAATATTTTTATCAGGTAAACATTTTTTTGTCTGCGCACAGAACGCATTCTGTTAATTGCAAAATTTAAAATCTAAAGTTTCTTTAAGGTGGGTAACTTAATTTATATATGTAAAATTTAAAATATATATAATTTATGCAATTTAAAACATTTTGTTATAATTGTACATTCAAAAAATTTAATTATGATATTTTAAAATCTTGTTATATACATTTGAAACCTTTTTGTTATAGTCATAATTAATTTGATTCCGTGTTGGTTGTAATTTTGTAAATAGAGGCCTTTAAGAATTTGAAGTTTTTTTGTTTTGTTTTCGTAGTGCAGGAAAATTATTGAGGATTAATATTTTTCTAAATCGTGAATGTTAATTTAAATGTTGTGCAATCGAACCTAAATCCGGCATATGTAGAGATCGTCACTTCGATAATGTTGTCTTGTAAAAAAATATATATTTAATTTTGTCAGAGCTACAATTTCCAAAAAGACATTTAAATAGATATACAATGTTGGTCTTTTGCAAAACATTATTTGAAAGAGAAGATTTATTGTCGATGATTAAATCGGTTCTATTAAATTTAGTATAATATATAAATATTTGTTTATATTTCTGAGATGAGTTATTGTAATTATTTATACTACTTATATTGTTCGGACTTTTTTCCTCGTTTTTGTCATATTCACGACGTTTTCGCCGTTGTACGCTCCAACCTTCTGGATGTGATTGAAATTTCAAACTGAACACTTTATTTTGTTTGCTGGAGTAGTTTATTCTCGCTTCATGAATCCTACTACTTCCAGATTCTTCAGTGTCACTAATTTTCCTTTAACTCAACTATATAAGTTTTTGTATACCTCTACTGTAGCGAGGTATTGAACTCTCAACTCTTGGGGCAAAAATTTGGAAGCAAATAACGCTTTTATTCAATGAACCATTCTAGTGAATAAAACCTTGTTTGAAGAAGGTCGGAACATACAAAAGCCAAAGGTCGTAAATATAGCAAAAAGATAACCATTCGAACAATGTAAATAGACAAAATATGTTTAAATTATAGAACCAAACACGCTTGACTGAAGATATGCTGCCTATATATATATATATATATATATATATATATATATATATATATATGTTAGTAATCAACGTACAAGCCTGTTTTGTTGTATCACAGCTCATCAGTGTGCTAGACACGTCCACTTGCTTCTGGCCGAGATCGAAACTGGACTAATTTGGTTTCAGTCGGAGTTGCTATCCCCTAAGGCATTAGGCGCATAGAATCATATAAGGGAAATTTTAACGTGTTGCATACAAGCAGTATATACATACGCCAGTCACCGAAAGAACTCAATTCATTTCGGAAGGGTAATGCTTATATAGCAGATGTGGAAACTGTTTAAAAAAAATTCTTCTCTAGTGAGCTCAATCGTAATGAGAGACTAATATATTAGTCATCAATATACAAGCCTGTTTCGCTCTATCACGACTCATTAGTGTGGCTAGACACATCAACTTGCTTCTGGCCGGGAACGAAACTCTACCGTTTTGGTGTCAGTGGGAGTATATATATATATATATATATATATATATATGTGTGTGTGTGTGTGTGTGTGTGTGTGTGTGTGTGTGTGTGTGTGTGTGTGTTTGAATGAAAACCCCCTTGACAAAATACATAAAATACTAAAAAAACAAACTTGGCACTAATCATTATCACAACACTTAACAATATATATATATATATATATATATATATATATATATATGTGTGTGTGTGTGTGTGTGTGTGTGTGTGCGTGTGTGCAAATTAGTCATTGCATTTTATATGTTTAATTCCTGTAATTTCCAATAGCTACTATCAAATTATCATTTATTTTATCTTGTATTGTCGTTTTATTCATTTTCAGATAAGACAGCTTCAAAATGGGTAACTTCTGTATCGATTTTACTTATTTAGTATGTGTTTAGCTCTCAGACTTCTCATAAACTAAACTTATTCAAATAAATCTTTTTAGCGTCAGTTCCGGAAGCGATAAAAGTATTCATTCTGTCTGTGAAGCTTTTAGATCTGCCAGTGGGGGTTCGGCCAATGTCGACCATCAACATTCTCGACAAAACTGCCTCGATCTGACCGACTAAATTCTGATAGCACTAAGGTTTGAAAACAGTATTTTACTTCATCCTCTTTACTTACTCGACCTAAAGTTATCTGTAATCTCTACACATAGTTGCATGATTTTCTATAGAGACAAAATTATGAAAATAGTATTAAACTTTGATATCTATTGTTTCTTCCTAATCTTTGGTATGTGTAATCAACACAATTTGAAATATTTATGAGGGAAAATAAGATTTTGATTAAAATATTGTTTTGGGACAAATAACAATAATTTGTTATTTTCGATGTGCAAATCAGATGCGATATTCTTTACAGCGTAATATATATATATATATATATATATATATATATATATATATATAGATAGATAGATAGATAGATAGATAGATAGATAGATAGATAGATAGATTTTATTGCAATATTTTTATTATAATTGGTTATAATAAAACATATAACATCGCTACACAAAAGCTTTTATGCTTCTGCACCATGAATTATACTTCGTCAGGCGATAGTTGGTATATGATTATAGGAATTATTCTAATGGAAATTTAAAAACACTTCGTTACCATTTTCAGGCCGTTAAGTGGGTGGGGAGTCATAATTACAGAATTAAGAATGTTCTTGTAGAAAGTCTTGATTAACTAATAGAAAGCCAAATCAACGCTGAATGGGAAAATAAGGTTATAAGGTGACAGTGGGTGAGTTATTTAACACGTCACAATAATAGGGCGCTAGGTGGTATCATTATTAGAGACAGTTGTTAGTGTTATGGGCACAATACATTTTTTTGTGAATCCGACTATGGTGGTGTTTTTGTAGAATTTTTTGTGGATGTTTCTTGAACAGGTTTGTTTGAGTAATTAGAACTGTGAAATATCTCTATAGAATAATCATAATACTAAATAGAGGGCCAAACATAGCATCGTTTATGTTAAGTAAAACAAATAATATAATTATCCGTGGATGGTGGTATAACTACCGAAATGATGGCTATTAAATTGTGATACGTGATATTTTTGTAGCAGAATTTCTAACTATAATTCCAGGTAAACGATGGATACTATCGGCCTGTAACTGTTAATTCCCTTCTTGCTTTTAACAGAGCTTCTTGTTTAGCAAATTTCATTATTTGAATATTTTCCTGTAAACAGAAGAAAAATAGCTCATGTAAAGAATTGCAAGTTCTAGTTTTCTTTTTACTATTTTATATTTTACCGTAGGAATTTGTTAAACTGTTTTAAGTGCAAAAAAAATTTAGAAAGGGATGCTCCATTTCTGTACACATTGTTGTTGGAAGATGATATATGTTGATACCATCCAATTTTAAAGTAATTCAATTTGCTACGGATGTAAAAAATAACTGTTAAGCTTTTTATAGTAGAAATAGTATACAGGCAAATAAAAGCATCAGTTACACTCTTATTTTGTAATGGATTCGGATTTCTAGAATTGCATGTGTTGACATCATCATCTTTTGTTATTTTGTTATGGTATTTATTAATTAGCTTTTTGTATTGTTTACATTGTATTATATTTTTAAATGGTCTTTTCAAGGTTATCAATACTGTTACAGCTTAATTTAAAAGTATTTTTATAAAACCAATCTTACGATGAGAATTCGTTCTTGGGATATGTTTCTAGACTAAATTGAGGAATTTCTGTTTTAAATAAAAGCTAACTATTTTAGTTAAATGGGAAAGTGTACGAAATGATTTTTCTGTTTCTATTTCTTTTCTTATTATTGTTCTTATGTTTGATATATTTGATATTATGGCACTTATAGCCACTATTTTGGGGGCAGTGTTGTAATATTTATTGTGTTTGTAAAAACATCTTCACTAGAGGAATTAGTTTTATTCTATATTCTATGTAGGAATATATGTGTTTGATTATTAAATAGAGGATGATTAGATTTAGGATATATATATTTTATTTCATAACATTTAAATATATACCCATTACAAATTTTGCCAAGTGCTCCGTTAAATTTCCATTTGCTACTAATTAAACCGTTACTGAAAAAATTAAGAAACACTGCTCTAGATCTACCATTGATGTGTGTTGCTGTCATAATCTCAGAATCAGTGAAACGTTTAAAGGTAGTTTTATATGCGGACCTATTGCAATAGATATATCAAAAGCTTTTAACGAAGCATAGCACCGTCTTTTGCAACACAGAACCTAGAGATATAAACTTTACTCTTATATCAAGTAGCCTAGCTCACCTATGTTTATATAGTTTATTATAAATGACCAGCCATTTTAAGCTTTTAAGATCAATACAAGTGTCTAACAAAACACTTCTCCGAAATACTGCGTGCCTTATTTTAGTTGATTTTTTTATTGGGGGTCTATGTAGAAAATTTGCCGATCATTAGTAAACCCATGTGTTAATGATAAAACAGTTTAAAGGAATAACCCCAAAATCAAGATTGGCGTACCATTTTGAAATGTTCTCTCTTAAAATTTATCTCGAAAGACGGGATTAAAAAAAAATGACTTAATTATGTTTTATTTTTCTCATATTCCCTCACACTCAGTGGCGTTACTGCTTTGCTTGCCTTAGAATGTAGTTTGCTGGTAGAAAAGCATTTTAGGCAAGGTTTGTCTTGTCATAAAATGCTCGCTGTCAAAGTATGGGTAGAACGTTAATAAAATTAATGTCTTAACTCTTCAGAATGATTGAGTTTTTCTCCTCGAAATGATCCTGAAGAGTGAAGACATTAGAACAACGTTCCAACAAAATTCCATTAGTCGGCAGAGTTGAAATAAAAACGGTCAGCTAAGGGAAAATATTCTCGATCTTATTTTATTTTATTATATATATATATATATATATATATATATATATATATATATATATATGTCTTATAATTTATATTATTATTATATTATTATACTTTAAATTTTATTATACACACACACACACACACAGAGGCACACACACACACACACACACACACACACACACACACACACACACACACACACACACACACACACACACACACATATATATATATATATTTTCTAAACATATACTGTTAAATATAAGAGATAATGAATGTCTATTATGTTTAATCAAGACATTGGAGGCCATGTACATTAAATGCAAACAACCCAGATCGAATAAAATCACTTTTAAATCTGGCCATTACACATAACATTGCATTTGAATACATGGTTCTGTTGTCATTTCGCGCTATCACGCGGTGTGACATCATAGAACCGCATTGCAATTTTGCGAACTGCCTTTGTTATTTTTGGTAACTACTGCCGTTGCCTAGCGGAGTTTTATGTCAACACAAAATAAAACCGTCGGTGATGGTGGATGTTATTGTGTTACCGTCTTAATAACCTCTCCGAAGATGGCTCATGTGAGCTGAAAACTTAGAACCAAATTAATAAAAATTATCCAAATGTTGGAGTATTTTTGTTTTTATTTTCAACTAAAATTAAAGCCAAAATACGACAATGATTAAACATAATAGACATTTATTTGTCTTTTATTTAGAGTCACTATATATATATATATATATATATATATATATACAAATGTGTAGAAGTAAAAAATCTTTCTACTATTTTAAAAACATGGAATTTATTATTAGTCTCAAAGGCCCTTTCGTCCAACTTCTCATCAAGCAAAAAATCTTTAGAAAATGAATTAAACACACACACACACACACACACACACACATATATATATATATATATATATATATATATATAATCAAAATGTAGATTTCTTGAATGTCACACTAGATCTAGGTTATAACACATAGCAATCCTACATGAAAGCAACCGCAAATCCAGTATATATCCACCCGAATTCTAATCATCTTCCATCTATAATCAAACACATAACTTCCTACATAGAAAAAAGAATTAGTAATAAATCCTCTAGTGAAGATGTTTTTTACAAACGAAATAAATTTTATAACACCGTCCTAAAAAATACTCTCTAGAAGTGCCCTGATATCAAATATATCAAACATGACAACAATAGTAAGAATAGAAACGGTTTTATTTCAATGCTGTCATGTTTAATCAATGATTTCAATGTTTCTGTGCAGCTATATTTGTTGCTTATTTAGGGTGAAATCTGTGTCTTTTTTGCGGTTTCTTTAATATTTGTTAGAATGTTCGAGAAGCAGACTATGATTTCTTCTTTAGTTGAGCGTAGTCTATAAAGTTTCTTAATGTTATCTAGAGTTAAGCC
>JBBBDQ010000986.1:127500-322500 GCA_037127315.1 Ascarosepion bandense
AGCATGTAAGCCGAATTCAAACTGCTGTGTCCATTTCCGCAATAATGCCCTCTTTATTCTCTCTCCAGTTATGGGTTATGTGACAAACCAAATTAAGACCTGTAGCCTGACCTGGCAACCGTTTTGAGAGATTTCATTGCAAAACCATGAAAAATACAACGTCATTTCCATCCAATATATTTTCCATTAGAGCATGACATTTCAGAGATAACAAAAAAAGGATCTGTCAGGGTCGTTTGCGGCCTGAAGGAATATAGCATAAAAAATTTCAATTTACAGTGTATCTCATTTGGTAAAAAACTGGAAAACATTGCATGATGTATCAGTAACAAGATTATAATAAAACATATTGAGGATACGAGAAAGCGTTTTGCTAAAGGCTTCAAGAAATATTAATAAAAGAAATTCTCTATTCATATTGAATATTTTCATGGTCGGTGTCGGTATCGGGGAGGGATTTAGAACTGTTTAGTATTCTTTATACAGGGTGTATTCAAAATCATTTCAATCTGAAACATAAAATGATATTAATACTAATAACACAACAACAACAAAAGGTATTTATATGTTTTTTAATCGTTACTCCCCAAGTAAGACGGTACCGCCACTGATGCGCGGGGGGCTACATAAGTGAGTAAAAGTTTAGGCAGAATGATAGTGAAGAGAAAGATGAACCAGTTACAGAAAATTCAAGAGAAGGATGAGAACACAGGTGTGAAGGCGGTTGCGAAGGTAGAGAGAAAGGAAAAGAAGAGACACGGGGTGGTTTAGAAAGGAAAAGGGAAGAACTGGAGTGAAGTGGATAAGAGATGGGAATTGACATTGAATTTCAATTCCTGGCGGTTGTAGCCGTCAGGATAGCAACAAACGACGTTCCAGAGGCGGAAAGTGAGAGAAAAGAAGCTAGTGGATAAGAATCGTCAGCTTTTTACAGTAAAAGGTCGGGAGTCGGGTTGCTCGAGTAAATTCTAGTGGAGGAGGCACCAGTGAACTAAAATAGTCGAAGATAGAGCCATGAAAATATTTGTAGAAGAAACAGATGGAAGCCACATCCTGCCGGTGAGAAATTGGCTGGAGTCGAGTTAACATGATTGGACCGATCACATTACAGATTCTCCTTTGGAGCCTATCAAGAGCCTAATATGAACAGCAGGGGCATCTGACAGGCTCCAAAGAAGAATTTGTCATGTGATTGGACAGATCTGGTTGCAGCCACTTTCTCAACGGCAGGATATGGCTTCCCTGTGTCTCTTCTACAAATAGTTTCTTCTGCTCGGACGAACTTAGGTCACTGGTGCCCTCTCCACAAGAATTTACTCGAGTATCCAGACTGGCAACAAGGTCCCACACTTTGGACCACATGACTGACTGGGCAGAAAATTATCCCGCAGTAGTATGCCATTGCTTTCTACGGTAGATTGCTTGCCAGTCAAGGCTATAGAACCCAATCTGTCCTGTTATTTAACGCATAACTTGGAGGAAGAGACGGATTAATACCTTTCGCAATGGTATTTACGTGTAACTGAATGCAATGAATTCAACTGGAATTTGAACTCGGCTCCCCGATTTCTCGTTCCGAGTCGATATCCACTGCACCCCAACGCACATCCTGTAACCAATAATAAATAATAAGTAAAAACTAACAAACAACATTATAGAATCGTTTCACGTAAGCGATTATTTTTTATTAATATAACCGAGAATAATTTTAAACATGACCGGAAACGCCCATTATGATTAAGATAATATAATAAACCTTGTTACTCATAATGCATCATTGGTGAATACAGATAAATAGAATAGCGGACACGAAACACAGAGCCTGAAGATTGCGTCCCCCCCCCCCGCCGCATGAAAGAATGTAGCTCGGAGTTGACTTTATAGACCATTTATATTTTCATACTGGCAAATGAACTGAGGGGTAACGACTATATCGGAACTATAGCTACGTCTAGGATCACTTTGACCATTTTGTGATTCAAACTAAAATCTCATATACTAGAACACGAACAATTTAACCTCTACGCCACACGCAGATATTTTTCTTGTTATATACACGTGCAGTTAGTATTATGATCTCTGCGTTTTAATAAAACATAATTTTAATTCGAAATCGTGACAGTTTTATATAATCTCATGTTCATTGAAACTAGTTAAGAAGTAAACAATAATTCCATAACTATATTATGATTTTTTATGATTAAAATTCAGTTTAATATATATTAGGCTACATATTTATTAATGTTTCTGGGATATATTTGTGGCTGGTAGATGTGAAAAGATATAGTTTAAGAACTGACGACGCATACACATTAATTAGCTCAACGGGAATTAAAAAAAAACGCACAAAAGAAAAAATTACTTCTGGTTACAGCAGTGATTTTTCTGAAAAATAAGGCGAAAGTTATATTGTAATTCCGATGAAATAATCGACCTTAAAATAGTGATGAGGAATTCTTTCACATATATATTCGTTTTCACTATCAGATTCCGATTATCAATTTTTTAGCTTCACACATCAGGCTATCTTTTTGATGAACTAGCCAGTTTATATAAAATTTAGTGTAAGCTCATAAAATTCGAGAATTTCTTTTAAGCAAACTTGAGGTAATAAATTTGATATGAATGGAAGCTTGCAACAGTGATCGGCTGTATTACTTTAACTCAAATAATATATATATATATATATATATATAATGGACTCACCCGTCGATTTCGACGTATGAGTGTCTACTTCAGAAATCAGTTCGAATGTCTATGACGATTGTGACATTTCAATCCAGAGTCTGATTTACAGACAAGACCACAAATACATCAAGCATTGGAGCATCGGAAAGAATTGCTGGCTGGGTCAAACGCAGCTTCGTCCTGGATCTTGTCTCCTTCAATTTCTCAACACGACTTTCTTCAGAACTCCTTATTCTATTATTAAAGGAAGCTCTCCTATCTTTTTTTTTTAATCATTTCACCCCGGGCAAGGCGTAAATGCCAATGATGTGCGGGGGGCTACATAACTGAAAGAAAATTAATTAGAGGAGGGAGAAGTGGATTAGAAACCAATTAGAAAGAAGCAATAGAAAGATGAAAACGCAGGTGTAATGACAGTTGCAAGGGGGTAGAGAAAGGGAAGAATATACGGGGTGGGGGAAGGGATAGAGTCAAGTGGTTAGTAGATGAGTATTGACATTGCATTTAAATTTCTGGAGGTTGTAGCCGTTAGGAAAGCAAGAATATGGGAGCGAGTTCCACAGGCGTGAAGTGCAAGAGAAGAGGCTGCAGGAGTAGAATTGTCGTCTGCATTTGGCTAACCTAACTGTGAATGGGTGGGACCCAGTTGCCATTCTGGTTGCACGAGTAAGCACCTGTTGAGGAGGCACCAGTGACTTAAGTTCGTCTGAGCAGAAGCCATGAGAGTACTTATAGAACAGAAAAAGTGAGGCCACATTTCGTCGATGGGGAAGTGGCTGTAGTCGAGCCGCCAAGTCAGCACCTATCACGTTACTAACTCTCCTTTGGAGCCTGTCGAGAACATTGCGGTGAGTGGCAGGGGCGCCTGACCATAAATAGCAGCAGTACTCCATGCAGGGTCAAATGGTAGACTTCTATATATGCAGGATGGATTCAGGCGGAAAGAACATCCTGGATCGACACAGTGACCCAACCTTCTTAGCAGTGGATTTAGCTATGGATTCGATGTAGCGATTCCACTTGAAATCAGAAGAGAGGGTAAGGCCGAGGAGGCGCAATGTATTGCACTCGGGGAGAATCGCTTGGTCCATGCTTATGTGAGGCAGGAGAGGTTGCCTGTGATGGATGACAGACAACAGCTTGGTCTTGGACGCATTGAAGCTGACAAGCCACTTCTTGCCCCAATTCACCACAGAGTGTAGATCCCGTTCAAGTTCAGCAGCGAGATTATGTCTGTCCGCCATGCCAGGTTTCTTACTTGTGACGGAGTATATTGTGGTGCCATCTGCGTAGATGCCTACTTGGGACTTGATCTCATCCGGGAGGTCGCTAATGAAAATAAGGAAGAGCGTCGGACCCAGGATAGAGCCCTGGGGCACCCCGGCATTCGTGCTGTAGGATGAAGAGGCATGCCCATTCAATACGACCTTCATTTTGCGGTTGTATAATAAGGACTGGATTAGGTCAAGCAGGCGTCCGGTAATGCCGTAACCCCGTAGTTTGCAAAGAAGGCCAGAGTGCCAGACCCTGTCAAAAGCCTTGGAGATGTCTAGAGCAACTGCATGAGCCTCGCCTGCCTCATCGAGGGTCCGGAGCATGTACTCCGTAAAGGTTGTTAGCATATCGGCAGTGGACCTGGCAAAGCGGAAGCCATATTGCTTGTCAGAGAAGAGTTTGTGGGCAGTAAGATATTGAACTATTTCAGCATTGGTTATGGCCTCGAACACTTTCCCAAATATCGATAGAAGACTGATAGGGCGGTAGTTGGATGGGTCCGAGTGTTCACCACAATTCTTATTCATTTACTCAGAGGACTTATTTAGCCTTCAAAATTGAGTTTACTACGAAAAAACTTATTTTATATCGATACGTGGAATCAAAATTTGACTTGCATTCATTCATTTTTTTTCAGTCTACAGTTTCGCTTTGATTGGAAACAACTATTGGTTTTTAGTCTTTCGTGCTAACGTGCAAAGAGTCTGATCTCCAGGACCATGGATTAGTTTTAAAGCTTTCATAACACCCGAGACCACCGGGCTATAGTGCTAGTTTATATATTTATATATATAGAGAGAAAGAGATAGATATCTGTGTGTTCGTATGATTTTACAATAGAGCATGAAGTGTTCATAGTAAAAAGTAATGAAAGTACCCAGTTTAAAAAGAGGATATGCTTTTAACTTCTATATACTTGATTTTGATTTTGAAAACTTCGAGGATATCAAATAAAATCAATCTACAGGAGGAAATATAAATTGAAATCGGAGAAAATAAGAAAGAACATATTTAACGCAAATCACGCAATATTTGTGTTTTTAGAATGACCTATAACTACACACGAAAATTGGGCCTTGAATTAAGATATCCCGAAACATAGTTACCTACGAGTAATGTGTGGCTATGACATTGCACATGTTTGTCTCTAAACCAGTGTTACGGTTATATATATATATATATATATATATATATATATATATATTGTAATACTTTCACCCTAAGCAAGGCATTCCAATGCGGGTTAGATAGGGGAAAGTGATGAGAAAGAGTGGTTAGATATAGGAAATGTCAGATAGAAGGGTAAGGATACCGAGGATGAGGGTTGTGTAGGTGGGAAGAGTGTTTGAGAGAATCGATGCGAGATACTGAGTTAGGAGGTGTCTATTGACCTTATATTTAAACTCCTGGAGATTGTAGCTGTCGGGAAAATAAGTGTATGGAACGGAATTCCACAGGCCGGAAGTGCGAGAAAAGAAGCTTTGGAGAAGAAATTGCGGTTACATCTTATCTGTTTCACTGTATCTCGTGCAAATCCATACCTAGGGGCACCAGTGATCTGAGTTCATCGGAGCAGAATCCGTGAAAGTATTTATAGTAGAGGCACAGAGAAGCCATTTTCACGCCGGTGAGAGAGTGACCGAGGAGAATAGGAGGGGCACCTGACCAGGTGGCAGCAGTATTCAATACACGGTCGGATGGTAGATTGATAAATGTGCAGGGTAGATTCAAACGGGAAAACCTTCCGGGCCCTGCACACTTTCATAGCAGCGGATTTATCAAAGGATTCGATATATTCATTCCACTTGAGGTCCGCTGAGAGTGTGAGACCAAGGAGGCGTAGTGTTTTACTCTCTGGGAGGCAAGCATGTTCCATGCTAATGGGAGGAAGGTGCAATTGTTTATGATGGTTAATTGATAGCAGCTTCGTTTTGGAAGAATTAAAATTTACGAGCCATTTTTTACCCCAGTCCACTATAGTTTGCGTAGGAGGCCAGCATGCCCGACTCTGTCGAACGCTTTGGAGATATCCAAAGCAACGGTTCGAGCTTTCGCCATTCATTTCGAGAGCCTGCTATATATACTCGTTATGTCGTTAGCATATTAGTAGTAGAGCTGGTGAAGCGGAACCCTTACTGTTTGTCCGAGAGGAGCCCCTGGCCCTGAGATGCTAAACGACCTCGGCGTTGATAATGGCTTCGAACACTTTGCCAAATATCAGAAGAAGGCTGATAGGGCGGTAATTTGCGAGGTCCGAGGGTTCTCCAGTATTCTTAAAAATAGGAACTACATAGGGAGACTTCCAACAGGCAGGAAAACAGGAAGCAGATAGGTAGAAGTTGTAGAGTTTTGAGAGGACAGAGAAGAGTTCAGGGGCACATTTCCTCAAGACTATGATTGGGATTCCGTCCCCTCCGCTTGAGTTTTGAGATTATGTTACATACCAGTGAGGGTGTAATGTGGATGTCATTCAATTTAGCCTCAGTTGTAGGTGGGAAGTCGGGTGTAGATACTCCAGACGACTCCAGTCTCGAATGGTGAAGAATCTGCGATCAAAACATTCAGCATTGACCGCTGAGGAGGTGAGGACCTCACATTCATTGATTAGGGTGGGTATTGAGGTTTTACTCTAGTTAATCACACTTTTACAGAGTCGCCAGTAGTCTTTGGCGCCGAAATATATATATATATATATATATATATATATATAAAGAGACACACACATGGAGAAAGTTCTCAATTATTTTATTTTTATTGGGTTAGTAACATGTATGGAAATATGATAGAAGGAGTAGAATCGGTTGAATGTACGTGTCTACATTTCAGTGAGAGGAAACAAAATCGTTGCTTACCACTTCAAGCTGAGCGCGTGTCCATGTTTTTTGCCATATCATATTATTTATTAGACATTGTAAATATGCATCCCAAGAGTCAAATGGACAGTGGAGTAGTCTTCATTAGTATTGTTATTAATTTAACTAACTTCTATCACTCGCCGAATCGTTAATATAATGTTCTTTTTACTAAAACATCTCAGCATCACAACACTACCTTCAACAAGCACCCTAATGCCAGATTTTCTTTGAGAATTCCTACCTAATTGCATTATGTGCAATATTTATGAAGAGCTGGTTGATAAAAATCAATTTTTGTTGATGGGTGTATTTTTTATTAGAAAATAATTGTATTTTTGATGATGGATCGACTTTGGTCGGCCAACTTGTACTCTTTTTTTTTTTTTAGCAAGCCCAGTTGTATTTTTTTCTTTTGTCAATGTTAAATGAAATGTAAATATAGAACAATACAAAATTCAAAAACAAATTTTAGCGGTAAAATATTATTACCTTCAAAAGTTCGAAGCAAAATCAAAGTAAAAATATGAAAATTTGCTGTGTAAGGAACCAAAAATAAAAAAAAACATATGTAGCTGAAAAATAAAACTGAAAACACAAAAATATATTCAACAAATCAAATCTGCTAAAACGAACTTAGAAATAAAAAAAAGCTTATCGAAAATAGTCCTTCAATATGCTCAACCGTTCGTCAATAAGATACAATAAAAATGACTGCAACGTGATTTGAAATCTGACGGGTTTATATTTAAATTTGTTGCAGTACAATAAATCTGACACAGGGCCCAAAATGGGAACGAGGGTAGGCTGGACTTCATTTTTCCTATCATTACCTTAACTAGCCTCTGTTACTGACCCTATTGTTCATATGTTGTTCCTTTCGCCAAAATATCTTAGTTACACAGAATTATCTTACAGAAACACTCTAGGAATTCGTACTAAATCTAATTATGTACAATATATGCGGAGAATAAGGATGTAAACATCTAAAATAGTAATTTCCCAATGTTCATGATAAACAAATTATGTACACAACTAAACAAAACTAGTATTAGTGTGCGGCAACCCCACAGACTAAGCATAGCAGAAAGAACTGTTAACTGGACGAAAAATACTGTTAGCGTACCTGCTGATTTCATTACCGACTTCGTGAATATTGGCACTGTTATGCACAAAAGTATTCACGTCGTCGGAATAGGTAGAATAGATGGTCGAGGTGGTCGCACCATGGAGGGTATGTCCATGTAGGATCGGATTCAAAGGAAGGATTTCAACGCAAGAATATACAACATCGGCGAAAGCAGGCACCTCTAACGCGTTGGTCTGGAAAACATGAATGGTTTTGACCTTATGCCATTGAATTCCACCATTGCACCGGCTGACTGATACAAGAGAATTATTGCACCGAAAGAAAGGCACGTTACCAGCCTCTCTAGACTGATGGTCAATCCTATCAAATACCTTGGAATTATCCAAATTGATCAGCGTGACTTCACTAGTAACTAGTACTCCGATCAAGCGTACAGTATGAAGGTCGTCCGGAATAGTTTTACCCTTTACAGCGCAAGTCTGCTCGGGGCTAAAAAGACTAAGCATAGTAGCTTACAAATGGTTGGATAAGACATGCGCCAAAACCTTTAACTCTGTATTCAACATAGTTAAAGGCCGAAAATTAAATATCCCATCTCCTCTGTGTTTATTCTTGCAAAAAAAACTTGGTGACATATTCCCGTTCTTCATCTATTGGTTAAAGACCAGTGTCAGAAGAAGAACAAACACGTGCAACTCAAAGAGGAAACCATCGATACCGCTAGCCTTGTTTCTGCCGACAAGCTTCAGCGTATATAAGATTTCTGCCTCTGTGTTTGGACACTTGTACCCAGATTTTTCAGTGGCCTCGAAGCAAGGAAGTCAGCTAAATAGGTGTTGAATTGGACTGGGCTCAGACCGGGTTTCATAATAAAAAAGATCCTGAAAAAAAAACCCCGAAAATCCTCACATATGCTATCTTTCTTACGCCCATCTGACAATGCGATTTATCAGTCTGCGATACTCTGAACTTTTTTAACTCACAATTCAACGGTCATATTTGTTGCATCGTTACGTATTCATCTCAATTTAGCACTACCAGAGCTTGATTCTTCTTGATAAGCAGGGTGGCCAACTTTTCCATAGCTGCTGCTATATATCTTACTATTTTCTGATTTTATGTTTCTTTCTACACTAGATTATTGAGCCATTTGCGCTGCTAATCCCTGAGCCGAACCGCTAATTACAATCAGCAGCAAATGACTTATTAGTGCATTTAAAATGAGTCCACTATTTATTTCCAAACACAGCTCTCGTCAACTCACGCTTTAGAGTTAGTATGTTTTGACGAGCCCGGTCAAGACTATAGGCCGAATAATCTATTGTTTGAAGACTTGGACAGCCTAAGAACTCTAACTCAACTCTCCTAACGAATGTAGCTTATATGCAACACCAAAGCCGGGGTGCTCCTAGTAGTCCTCTCTAAGTCCACGCAACTTCGCGGAGAAGATAATTCCTGAACTTATCGACAAGATCAAGCCAGTCGATAATGTCCCGACAAAATCCTTCACATCCGGGTTGTTAATGTTATCTATTCCCCGTGTAACTTATACCGTGATCGAGAACGGTATTATAGGCTTCCGCTGAGATGTCGTCAGAAACGGATCCATCTGCTGAAGAAAGGTGGCTCGATCAATAGAGACATTAGGCGCATAGATCCCGATGAAACGAAACACTTGATCTTTTATGGTAGGGTCCAGGACACAAAGCCTGTCTACTGGTTACGAGAAAACAAGCTTATACACATCACCGCAGGGGCCAACCCTTCTAGAGGATACCATCATAGTCGGTAGAATGGAAAGGACTTTCTTGTTGTGCGCATATATCCACACCCAGACGCTGAAGGCCACGATCGATGATAACACGTATATGTTACAATCATTAAAATCATACTTTCTCTTCATACCCTATTTTTACAAGCATATCAAGTGGGGGATGAAAGCAAAATGATTTGATTGATATTATAGATTAAACCAATAAAATTCATTAATAAAATCACTATGGTAAAATCCATGCAACTAAATATGGCAGAAAAGCAAGTTCACTAGGCGAAATATAAGAATGGAAACCTATAAAAAGAAAAGAAATTATGAACAAAAAATAATTCTACTGCTTAGAGAACTATGCATTCTGACACCTTAAAGGGGATGGAAAGTGGGAAATGAAAACTAAAAATGTGAGTGAATAAAAAAATTATGAGTTAATCAGTTTGCACAGGAAAACAAGGAAGAACATTTTCCTACTCTAACATTACTGGGTCGGGGAGGCATGTTTTTCTTGAAATAAAAATTCTTTTAACCAGTCAACTTGAGATGCATACTTCTTTAAATCGCATCATTCGTGCAGCAGTCATCCATCTTTCAGTAAAGTCCTCAGAAAAAATCTTTCCCTCCTCAACTTGACATTGATCTTCAGTTGTTAATGAACGAATACATTCAGTTAATCAGAAGAGAAATGCGACACCCTGCGAACTTCATGCATCTTCGTCATCCATATCACCATTGGCATCACGACTAGCAAGTTCAGAAACACATAATGTTTCCTTCTGTCCGGCAAGCGATCGTAATTTAGTTGATCTGATTGGTTATTGGGAATAGGTGGTGAGCGAGGTATTAGAACGTATTAGATATTTCGCACCCAAATATAGCCTCGTTCAAGATAAAAAGGAGTAAAAAGGAGAAGCCTATCAAGCATAATCTGTCCCGAGGGAAGATTAGGGTGATTTCCTAGAGATAGGTACAGCTAGGCACGCCGTGGAGCGCTAACAGGACCAGATATTATTGATATTGGTTAAACAAGATATCTAACGAAGCCATGAAAAAGAGTCCTGAACTGCGCAAAAAAGAGATTTATCGAGATTCCTACTGTTACACTAAAGAGGTCTATAGCCGAACAATTCAAAAAACTTGCATCTGATCCTCACGATCCTAGAGGGTGTAAAAGACAACGAGCAAGCGGCACTGATCAATTTGGATCAGTCCATGGAGTTTGATCATTTATATCTGGCTGTTGCCCGGCAGGTCGACAGATTCCAAAACGAATTCTTCAAGTGGATTCGGATACTCTATAGCTCTCCCAGTGCTGTTGTACAGGTGAACGGAGGGCTTTTGCGCAGTATCGGTTGGTTCGTCAGGGTTCCTGCTGTCGCCCATATTTTATGCCATGGTGTTGGAGCCACTCTTTCGCCGGGTGAAAGACAAGGCGTTCAGTCCGGTTTTACGTGAAATCACTGTCCTTGGCAGGCCTCGAACCTTCCATATTTGTGTAGTGTTGTTTCTACATTGACAGGAAGCGCTTGAACGGCACGAGGAAGTCACAAGTGCGTGTTAACCGCAACAAGTTTTCGGCTTGCGGTTAGGTACTTGGAAAGGCGTTGCTCTACTAGAGTACTTTAGTTAGACTGATGGTTACGTCCGCATTCTTGGAGTGTAGTTCGTAAATTGGTTAGAGATACAAGCAAAGGTAGGGGCGGCAGTTGATGTTAAAGTATAGGGTAGAGATGTAGATCATGTATGTCTTTCCACTTATCCTTTACCGGTTGTCCATACTTCCTCTCTATAAGGACCATAAGAAGGCGATCGAGCGCCGACTATCATTCCTCTTGTGAGAATGGCATAAGATTAACAGAGACACCTGTGTCCAGCGTCCGTATCATGGGTGACTGGGAATTACCTTTAGAGTGTCAACTATACGCTTCGAGGTTGGCTTTTCTTACACCGCATGTGGGTGGAAAACTTTAAAGAAGAATTCTCATGCCTTAATATCGATCCTCTAATTTCTTAGGCTGAGCGCTAAAATAAGATTCTGAAAAAATCATTTTGAAGAGTGTTGAACGGCCTTGAAGGTGATTCCTCGGTTCACCGACCTTTGATGTCCTAGAAAAATCTTGCATTATTTTATAGTGGAGAGGGTCGCGTCAGATTCCCTTTAAAGGCAGCTAGGCTGGTCGGCGACTAGGTGCGCTCTTTCTGATCTTAGACGCCAGATCAGAACTATCCCATACCTGAGTTTTGGTTTCCCTGCTGAATTATTCGGAACGTGCTAGCTCTCATTGGCCTAGCTTTCAGATGGAACTTGGTGCCATTGCCAGATTGTTATAAGGGTTACCTTGGCATATAGGGAATGATTTTGCACGCTTTCTACCATTCTCTTCACGTGCACCCTTTCTGGAATTGTAGGCCAGTTGATGGCTTGTATTGCTCCTGAACATCTGGTGTCTATTGACCGCACATACGTGTCCGATAATATGTTCTTCCCGTATTCTGAGATTTTTACGTTGGTAGCCGTAGCAAGATAAGTGATATGGACGACGCGAACTTTATTCTTATTGTCATCTGATCGGATTCTTTGGACGTTACATCAAAATGAAAATCAAATGCGCTAGAAAACATTTGGTGTCGACAGATTTTAGCCAAAGATGGGTGAAAATAACGAGCTTGCATCGAGTGAATAATCTCTATTTTCTTTTTTAGGTCTCCTTGGATACAACCGGGGGATCTGCTGTCGGATCCCTCTTCAGGTTGAACTTGACTCCTCTAGTGTACCTAGTTAATAAGAGTGATTGCTGTTCCTTGCCTGTCTTTGATTATGATCTATGTCAGGATACCCTACCAACGAGTTGGTTTTGTTCTGTTTTCAGTCAGTTTCCGGATTTTTCCATCACACTGTTTACTGATACCCAGTCCTCTTTTAGTAACTGTGTCTCTTTATTCTGCCTATATGTAGCATACAGCAACCGCTTGTGTTTTTCACGGGTAGGACGAAACTTACATGGTTATTTTATTTTTTGTTTTCTTCATCTGTCCTCAACATCATCACAGAATTTTTTTATCTATTTTTGAAACTTTCAAGTTTTTATATAATGGGATTTTTGTAGGTCCCCTCTTTATATGTGATATTGTACTGCATGTCGGTTTTAACTGCCATGTTGAATGAAGATTGATGCGTTCTTGTGTTGAATAGGCAAGTTGTAATCTATAGAAGAATCATGATGGTGATTAAGTAGTTATAGGATTGTTCCTGCCAACTAGTTCTTTCCACATCCCCTTTTGGCATTGTACCACAATCGTGTATATTTATGCAATATATATTGACAATGGAGGTAACTGTAGCTGACTAATGGTGAATGAGTCACTGTGGTTCAAAACATCACTGATGATGTGTACCAAAGTAATAAACAGATGCATTTAATAGTATTTATTTGCCTCCCATTTTAAGACAAAATATGGCACAATGTTTTTTTAATGTGAGTAATCAGGGCTATATAGCCCAGGCAAAATTTTATTGTCTAATTTTCCCCCACAAGAGATTCTACCCGAAGGCAGAGAGTTCGACAATGCGCAAGGCAAAAACACAAACTGCTGTGCTTAACAGATGTATTTAACGCCGTCCAAAAATGCTATCGTTTAATCATGATAGAGCACTTTTTTTTCCTTCAAACAGTAAGGATGATACTAACCCCCAGAAGTGCAAATAATTGAGCCATTTTGGTAGCAAGTTTTCGACTGATCTGATATGAAATGATTATATTGATTCCTTTGCTTGGTTTGCTCATTTGAAAGTTGTTCCAGTCTGCCCTAGGCTTATTTACGCCAAAATTTATACTGTCCATTAATAATTCTACTAACATTTATGCATTAAATTTTGCTACAATTTCTGGTTTTGTGATCTTGCTATATATCTCGAGATTATCTATTACAATGAAGGGTCTGTAACCTTGTCACAGATTACTGACCTGTTCTGACCTGGCATATCGACTCCAGTCACTTTCTCAACGCCGTGAAGCTACACTTTTTCCTAAAAATATATTCATGGCAATTCTACTAAAGAATTTTACCCTTTTATACTTCAACCACATGATTTTAAGCGTACAACTAGATTAGCAGTGGCTTCTCATGTTCCTACTATTGAAATATGTAGATATAACCGTAAGTTTTAATTCAATAGATTCTTTTTTTTTGCACTTCTCACCTGTGAAATTTCCCGTCTCTTGCTTCGCTCCCATCTACGATCGTCACCAGTTAAAATGCTACGTTAAAACCATTTTTTGTCTTAGTGAAACGTGTTCTTTTATTGTCATTTTTCACCACTAAAATATTCTCATGACCTTTCACATTTAGTAACAATTTGTGTCTTAGTGGATTTATCGCCTTGCTTTCAGGTGTAATGATTAGGAATAAAAAGCTCCTTTCTTCCATAAATAAACATATCTAAATTTGTTTTGGTTCTCTTCTTTCTCATGAAGATAATTTTATATGTGTATCCGCGAGAGCGTGTGTGTGTGTGTGTGTGTGTGTGTGTGTGTGTGTGTGTGTGTGTGTGTGTGTGCTTAATCTGTTCTCCGCAAAAAGATAAGTTCATTTCGATGAAATTGGAAATGATGTCCGTGAGTATAGAAAGAATCCCAACTACTTTTGCCACTGCCTCCGATTTTGTCTTTTATATGTTATGACTGATTATTAATCATTTAACATTGTTAACGAAATATCAGGAACATGATTCTGTTAGAGATTACACTCACAAAATTTCGATAAAAACACGTTACAAAGCAGATGTGTTTCTGGCCGCTATATTAGCATATTTTTCCTGTAATTTATTGTGCATAGATCGCATCCAAATTGTGACTTTCAAATATTTATACAATGAGATTCACATATACATTTATACTTTGTCAGATTTTGCCTTGAATTTTCCCTCGTTTTAATAAAGTTTCAACCGCTTTACGCACAAGTCTTCCATGGTCTTCTAGTTTTCATCTTTCAAAAATTTAAATGACAATACTTTATTTATTTTTACTGAGAATGTTCTTGTTTCTATTCTTGATGTATACGTTTTACTTTCTTGAAAATTTCAGAATCCGTATACGCTAAATCTTGTTCGATTTTAAACATACTTCTTCACGAGATGCATAATCTGATTTATTAAGATGCTTTTTTTTTTATAAGCGTTTCACCCCAAGCAAGGCATGTCACTGCCACTACTGTGCAGGGGGCTACGTAGAGTGGAGAAAGGCTGATTAAATATAGGAAATGACAGAGGGTGGGTGATAGGCGGGTAAGGATACCGAGAATGAGGGTTGGGTAGATGAGAGTGTTGTGAGAATAGTTGGGAGTTAGTGTGATAGGAGGTGTTTATTGACCCTACATTTAAACACCTGGAGATTGTAACTGTCGGGAAAGCAGACTTGTGGAAGGGAGTTCCACAGGCGGGAAGCGCAAGAAAAGAAGCTGTTGGAGTAGAATTTACGGTTACATCTTATTTGTTTAACTGTAAAAGGGTGGGACCTAGTTGCTAATCTAGTATCTCGAGTAAATTCGTGCTTAGGCGGCACCAGTGATCTAAGCTCATCGGAGCAGAAGCCATGAAAGTACTTGTAGAAAAGGCACAGGGAAGCCACATCACGCCGGTGTGAAAGCGGCTGCAGCCGGTCTGCCAAGTCAGTATCAACCACGTTACAGATCCTCCTTTGTATTTTGTCAAGAAGCCCAAGGAGAGCAGCAGGGGCACCCGACCAGATATGGCAGCAATATTCAATACACGGGCGGATGGTAGATTTGTATATGTGCAGAATAGATTCAGGTGGGAAAAATTTCCGGGCTCTGCACATGGAGCCCACTTTCATAATAGCAGATTTGGCAATGGATTCAATATAGTCATTCCATTTGAGGTCCGCCGAGAGTGTAAGGCCAAGGAGGCGTAGTATTTTACTCTCTGGGAGGCTAGCCTTTCCCATGCTAATGGGAGGTAGATGCGATTGTCTATGGTGATTAGTTGATAACAGCTTTCCTACCCCAGGTCACTACGGATTGGAGGTCCCTTTCAAGTACGTCAGCGAGGTTCACTTTGTCGTCCAGACCTGGTTTCTGATCGATGCGGGAGTAGATTGTTGTGTCGTCGGCATACATGCCAACTTGGGATCTAATGGTGTCGGGGAGATCATTAATGTAGATCAGAAAGAGCTTTTTTTTAATTGAGAAATAAGAGAACAGATTAATATAAAAGCAATTTCTCTCAAACATTCAGAGAAGAATACTTTTTTATTAAAATATATGAATTGATTGATAATACAAATCGAATTCGGTGAAAATAAACCCGACATTTAAAGTGACGAATAGAAACATACGTTCAAAATCTACTTGATTTGAATGTAGACATTAGTAAGAAAGAACATCTGCCATAAATAGATTTTTCAAATTCAGTCACTGAATCAGATTTTTGAGTTCAGTTCTGTTTTTTACACAATGATATTTTGGGTTAACCTTTCAATGATAGGAAAATGTTTCTAAATTTAAGTGAATATGTCTAGCAATAATATTTGTTTTTCTTTCAAAAATATTTTTTAATGGAAAGGGTATTTCGAAATGTTTACGTTCTTGTAAAAGTACGATGGCACAGAAATCTAAATACAGATGTTTTTAATATATCAAGCAAAATATTAAGACATAGAAAAAACTTTAACTGTAAAGAAAAGATGAATAAAATCTTATGTAATTTCTAATCTTCTATACGGTGATACGATTTGATTAATATCTACATATTAAAAAGAGATTTGAAACCACAGTATTATAGTTTTCGTGAATATTACCATGGAAATTACTTTTGCCAAATAGGATGCCTCGTAGAAAATATAAACAAAAAAGCTGAGAGTAACTATCAACATGTTTCAGCTGAAATCTCATTGACTAGATGCAGAAATTGAACAGAGAAAGGTTAACCTACATTAAACATTAAAGAAAACGTTTGTGTATGGAAGCAGAAAGTGATTATCTTCTTTTCGGAAGGAAAGTCACGATGGTCGTATGACGCTAGTGGGTGATAGCAGGCCATTAGGGGATAAACACTTATTGCTGATAAAAATAGCGATGACATTATTCCAAACCCATAGCACATGGAATATACCATCGTTTGCCTAGGCATGTTTTAAATCCTATTACAAATAATACCATCTTGCTTTTCAGTGTTTCATACTGCTTTATTTATTCAGTTGATACTGATTTTCTGTGTGGAACAAAAAGCGACAGGTATATACATATTCGTATAAATATCTTGTAGAATAGCGGTATATAAAATATTTTGGGGAATTAATCGTGTATACCTTTCTCTATTTTAGCTATTCAGCTTCGTCCTACGTTTTATAAAGGCAGTTAGTATCACGTATACATTAATGCCTATAATAGGAAATTAAAAAAAGAGCATATACTCACTTGTGTAGCAACCAATTAACTGGTTACTTTCAGGTGATTTGAAAAGGTCATCTTCGGATCTGGATTCAAGTCATATTTATTTTTAATATCAAATATATAAACATTGTCACTCCTTTTAATTAATATCATACCACAATGAGAAATTAAACATTGTAAAGTTATTGAATGATAAGGGTACAATATTGTGTATCGAGAAAGATTTAAGTAGATATTAGAATAGCCAGTTAAGTGCCATACATGATAGATGTCTCTTTCGAAACATGACTGATAGGAAGACTTATATACCACAATAGGTTGCCAATATTTTCTGCAGTAGACTAGTTGCTAACCAGGACTGTAGAACCCAATCTGTCTTGCTATTTAACCCATAGCAGGAGAAAGAAGAGATGGATTAAAAGCTTTCTCAAGTGTACTTGCGCGTAAGTGATGCAATGAATTCAACTAGAATACGAACTCGGCTCTCCAGTTTTTTGTTCCAAGCCGATATCCACTAATATCCGATTATCCTATAACGCATATCAAGATATTAGAACATATCAACAAATAAAATGAAAATCTTGGCAGTGCAAGAATAAGAAAATATTAAATTTAATTTTGTCAGATATCGGAGAAAATTTCAAATAGCCAAGAAATGTGGACTGAGTTGCAGGAAAATATATTTAGTGTAGGTTGTGATGTAAATATAAACAACGAAAAAAAGGCAGAATATCACGAAGATAAACGTGTTCACTGAGTTCAGAAGTAAATGGAACTAATTTATGAAATTAAATTTTCAGTAGTCAATAGAGAACTAGTTTAGAAAGAAGCTCACGTTATTCAACCAATAAGAAAGCAGTGATAAGAGGTGGAGTAATATTTGGATCAAGTATTGTAGGCTATAAAACTGGATGAAGGCGGGAAATATTGTAAGTTTTTATTTAATGAAAATTTTGCTTTTTTTGCCTTCAGTATGTTCTGGCAGTTCAATCTACTCTATGGTCTTTTCCTTATTATTTTCAGCAAAGATGTCTCGTTTTGATTGCATGAATAAAAGCCTGTTTAGTTCCTATTTTTCTTATATATTCCTCGTTCATCATATGTTAATTCTTTGATAGAATATCCATATCTTTAGAACTCTCTGTTGCTTCACATCTCTTCTTTATCTGTGAAGAGAATATTCAGTATTCACCTGAATAAACACGTTTTTAATTTAAATTCAGGAGTTTACTTAAAGTAAACACCTAAGTATCAATAAAAAAATAGCTGGGTGTATTTATTCAACAATATATTATAAGCACACGTTTCATGCAAATGATTTAAATATGCAAAGTGATCATATTAAAAAAAATGTTCATGCATTAAAAAAAAAGCATTGCAGCAGCATTAATAGTTTTAGCCAATTTTGTTACTTTATTTTAAATTGATTTTTTTCTACAACGGCCTGAAATTTCTACATTTTAAAAACATTGTCTTTCCTGCCGTATTTACAGTTAAAATATATGAGGCTTCAGACTCGCAGGCGTAACTAATGGCATCGACTGCAACTTTACAGATAACGTCTTTCGCTATCTTTTGTGTTTTAAATATGTTTCATGTCTGCAACGTTTTTTTAAGTCACTTCAGGCAAATAATTAAGAAAAATCGAACGCCTCTGCAAAAAAAAAAGAAAAAAAAAGAATGCATGTATATATTATATTTATTATACAAGTTACTCTTTTCTCAGTATAATATCTCTCAACGAACCGATCTTGGTAAATTCGCATATATATTATGCTCATTTTCTAAGCGTAGCTTTAAAGCTGTAAATACTGATACTATTGGGTACTCAGTGAGAATCTCACTCACTATTTAGTCGTAATTAATCTAGTTAGACACTATATTACAGTGCTCAATAACATGAATATTATGTTTAGTTTTGAATAATTTCCATTTTTCGTTTAACAACTTTATTCTTATAAAATTATTCTATTTTAAAATTATATATTTATTGTCATTTTTTAATCACATGTTGCCACTCTTGGCAAATAAAATTTCACAGATTCTCATGCAACCTATATTTCGATTAGCAATTGAATATGGATTTCTTTGGAAAAAGTTTTCTCCCTCAGTGATTGAATATTGCCAATTGAATGTAGCGAGTGGCAAGAACAAAACAGCAGTGTTCCAACTTTTTCTCTTTTGTTCTCCTTACTAAGTGTTGTAATGGAAATGAATACAGTTTTCCTACTGACAAGTGCAAGTCGTTTTCTAATCAAACGGTTATGTATCTTTTACAGCTGCTGGAAAAATAATTTCGCATTTAACGTTTCAATGCCTTTTAAGAAATTTAAAGGATTATGTGCGCGTTTTGAGGTAGCGGATATCGACTCGGGACGTGAAATCGATAGAACGGAGTTCGAATAACAGTCAAAGTCGCTGTATTCACAGACGTACTTTGGAAAAGTATTAAAAGTATTTATCCGTCACTTCTCGAATAATAATAATCAAAAGTGGCACGATGTATGAATAAGTCTACGATGTAAATCGTACATTGATGTGTTGCAATTTTCAATACTGTTTGACAAGGTGTTGCGCATTTTATTACTTCCAGTATATATATATAGATCCGCGTTGTGGATATCGAACAAGAAATCGGACATCCAATTTCGAATTCTAGCTGAATTCGTTGCATTCAATTACGCACAAATATCCTTGGGAAATGTATTAATTCGTCGCTTCTCCCCCTAGTTGTGAGTTAAATATGAGAACAGATTGTGTTCTATAGCCTTGGTTGGCATCTAGTCTGCCGCATAATATCTTCTGTCGAGTCAGTCCTGTCTCTTTTGAGACATGATCGCTCAAGCGTGTATCATGTATGACACATAACTAGGTTGCTGAGTCCTCCTCTCTTTTCTAAATTTTGGTACATGGGAGAGGGTAATACAGTTAAAATATTTGCTAGTTTCTGAATACTTTACCGGTCTACTGTTATCCACTAATGAGATTCTTCTTCTAAGTCTAATGAATGCCTCTGTTTTAATTAATATTTTAATAACTTTTTTTCCGAATGAAACTTTGCAAAGCAATTTCAAAATTGTCAATCAATTATGACCCCTTGACCATAAACGCTACATATTATTTTTGATATCTCCATATAATCAGTTACCTGCTCAAACATTACGTGATGTGATATCACTTTTAACGCCTCCCTCTTTGGAAATTCTATATTTATTATTTTTAGTTTGTTTACAAAGTAGCAAATAAGAATAGTAGCTGGTGTTATGTGCGTTGTGGTGCAGTGGATATCGACTAGGAACGAAAAAATCTGAGTTCTGAGTTCGAATTCCAGTTGAATTCTTTGCATTCACTTACGCACAAATACCCTTGGTAAAAGTATTTATTCGTCTCTTCCCTACAGTTCTGGGCCAAATAATAGGACATATTGAGTTCTATAGTCTTGGCTGGTAGCCAATCTACCGCAGAAAGCAATGGCAACATACTGCAGGACAATCTTCTGCCCAGTCAGTCATGTCTCTTTCAAGACATTATCGCCTAAAGCGTTTATTACGTATGATACTTGACTGACCGACCTGCTGTGATATAGTCGTTATTATAAACGGAAATTAGTTATGAAATAGATCTTTATCAAAAAATATTTGGTTTTGACCTGACATGTCAAAACGAAGCACAAGCATTTTTTTTCTTTATTATTCATGTACTAGCTGAACCTATGAAAAAATTCATGGATCATGTAATATTATTACTTGATTTCAAATAAAATTCACTGGATGATGACTAAATAAATAATATTGTTTAGTCAAGTATATGTACCAATATTTTTTCACTACTTCTAGTGGCTTACGGACTATCACGTTGAATACACCGGTTATTGCTCGATCACCGAAGTTAAGTAACGTTGAGCCTGGTCAGTACTTAGATGGGTGACCGCTTGGTATACCAGGTGCTGTAAGCGTATAGTGACGGATGTGCATTGATGGTGCAGTGGATATCGGCTCGGAAAGTGAGCCGTGTTCGAATTCCAGTTGAATACCCTGCATTCACTTAAGCACTGGTACCCTTGGGAAAGATATTAATCCGTCCATTCCCTCCATTTATGGGTTAAATAACAAGGGTAGGACTTGGGGGACCCTGCTCTTAAAAAGACACAAATCCCAATGAATTGTGGCAAGAAAAATGTTGTAAAAATGAAAATAACCTTGCCCAAAAATCACGGGTTATGATCTCATAAGGTTAATAGGTCGTTAAGCCTAAAAAACAAACAAACTACTTCTAGTATACGTCTCTTCTTAATATTATTATTATTTGAAGAGTCGTTGCGTTTAAATGTGATATTCATGCAAATTCTATTTCCAGATCCTTATATTTTACAATTTTATCAAATTATTTAGCCAATATATTTGTATATGGTGATGTGCATTCTTCATCTCCTTTGTCAACGTCATCGTCGTCTTCTCTTCTTCCTTCTCCTTTGTTTTTTTATTCACCTTATTCTTTTTATCCTCCTCTTTCTTTGTCTTCTTCTCCTTCTCCTACTGCTTGGTCTTCTTCTTTTCATCCTCTTTCTTCTTTGTTCATATCTTCTTCTTCTTCTCGTCCTCCTTCCTCTTCTCCTCCTGTACTTTTGTTTTCTCCTTCCCCCTATTTTTCTTTTATGTCATTGTCTTCTTCTTCCTTATCCTATTCTTTTCTTACTTCTTCTTCTTTGCCTTCTTCTCCTCTTCTTTCTTCTCATTCTCCTTCTCATTATTTTTCTACTTCTTTTTATTCTCTTTTTATTATAATTATTATTATGATATATTATCAACCATATCAGTACATACTAAGCAATATTATTTACTTAATTGATATTCATTGGATTTTATGTAAAGGGATGTAAATAAAAAAGGTAAATGCATAAGTTTTACTTCTTGCCAAAAGCGTGAAACACGTAGATACTACGATATTGTTATATACATAAATGGAAACTATAGATATAAGAAAAACATATTTGAATTACACAAATTGCCACTCTTTTGATTAACTTCCTTAATTAGTTTTCATCTGAATATATGATTCATCATATCTTATAATAAACATATTTTCATTCATTAATACTACTCATTCTAATTGATTAAAAGTTAACATGCTTGTAGAATTGATATTACTCTTGTACAATTTTTATTTGAAGACGTTTATAGTAGATAACGATTGTCATTGGGTCTAAAGTTTTCAAGATTAAACTTGGCTGTGAAGCATTTTTCGGAAAAGAGTTCCACAAACGAAAAGCGTGATAAAAAAATGTGGTCCTAAAATTTACGATTATATCCGGTCAACTCAAATGTAAATTGATGAAAACTTGCCCCCAATCCAGTACTGCGCTTAAATTCATAAAATTGAGGTATCATTGTAAATACTTCATACGAACAATTATCATGAACATATTTATGGAAAAGGCACCGGAAAGTTACCTTACGCATATAAATAAAGCCAAGAAGACAGATTAGAACCAATGATATTGCTGATCATTCTTTTTTGTCAATGATCTCATAATATACAGTGGAAGCAAGGCACTACATGTGACAGTAATATTCAAAACGTGGAGTTTTAAATAGGAAAGATAGATTCTGGTGTGAGACTTATTCTAGCACGAGACGACCAACTCTCTTAGCAGCAGGCGTAGCAATGAATTTAGTAGTCTTTCCACTTGATGTCAACCGAGTACTTTTGACCAGGAGTTCAAAACGAGTCATTCTCATTATGGAGGTTAACATCAGTCATGCTCATGAGAGACAAGAAAGTGTATTTTAATGTTTAATAGAGAAATATAAATTAAGGAACCACTCCTTGTCCGATTTAACCACATATATTAAGTATATTTTTAGATCAGCTGCTAATTACAAGACTTATTATCAAACCTGCAAAAGTTGGTACGAACACCACAGGTGTGGAGAGGTTTACGTGATTTTCTGTGAGACTGGTTTAGCATTGTATTTGTAGCTATGAGTATTATTTATCTTTAGTGAGGAGAGGCCTCAAATAGTGGTAGAAGACGACATGTGTAGTAAAGGGTCCGGCACAGACTGCATCATTGTGTGGTCTCAGGGTGACCAACCGGAGGAACTTACAGTGACATCTATCCATGTGCGTCATGCCATTACAAGAACCCCGATATTATACAACTGCTGATCATAGCAGCTACTCAATATGCTACGCAAGAGTTAGGGCTCCTAATAACCAGTCAGAAGCAGCAACCAGAAAACCACTAACCAGCTACCCTCAGTATGGAAAGCTGTTGGCCCCGTCCACCAACATCGTAGTAATGTTGCAAAAGCTCCACTATTGAGGCCTAAGTAGAAAAAATAGTGAGTGAGTCAAGAACCCCTTTCTGAAGAGTAAAAAAGAGGTGAACCTCTACCTTTTTCAAAACATGAAGGTGGAGTATGGACCGGGCGATAGTAGGGTCTATATACTCCAATTTAAAAAAGACAAAAAACAACAGAATTTAACGTGAAACATAATGTAAAACAAAGGCTATGCGTGAAAAATCTTTTTTACATAAGCTATGAATTAGTGATGAGGTCATGATAACTACGTCTTTGAGAATTGCCAGTCAGTAAGGAATTTCAGAAGAGATAGGTCGGTTAATTGGGAGAATATCTGAATATTAAGGAAAGACTTAAGTTCAACGAACCCCTCTCTAAAACAATTCCGTAATCAAGGGAAAATTGAATAGACTGAGCAAAAACCCCGACCAAGATTATTTGTTTGCCTTGCCAGTAAAAACAAATAGATACTTTAGTGCTAATGTTGCATATGATTGACAAGTGGCTTTATAAAAACATTAGAAAATTTTAAAGAAATACCGTTCTTTCTCTTGATGGAAAGTCGTATTAGCAATTAACTAAAGTGTGGAAAAGGATATATATATATATATATATATATATATATATATATATATATATATATATATTCTATTTGTAAACGAGTTATTACGTAACATAAGTTTCTACGATCAGTGGCATCCTCGGCCAATTTTCAATAAGATCACTCATGGTAGAAACCTAGGCCGCGTAATAACTAGTTTACAAATAAAAACATATTCAAACGTTCTACAATATAATTGTACTGAACACTTTTTAATACAGCAGTATATCCCGGCGTTGCTCGGGTGAAATGAAAGCTTTAAAACTAATCCATGGTCTTGGAGCTCAGACTCTTTGGACGTTGGCACGAAAGACTAAAAAGCAATAGTTGGTTCCAGTTAAAGCGAAACCGTAGACTGAAAAAAATTTGATTTCCTCGTATCGATATCAAATAAGGTTTTTTCGTCGTAAACTGAATTTTGAAGGCTAAATAAGTCCTCTGAGTAAATGGCATCATGGCTGAGACTAAGAACTAAAATTATACCTACTTAGAGACAAACCCGAAGCAAAAACTAAAATAAAAGGGCTGAAAAAATACAGACATACAGGTAGATGAACACACACCCACACAAACATCTTGCCTTTTATATATATATATTGTCGATTTTTTGCACTATTGTAAGAACTGCAACCTTGAAACATCTGGATATCGTGTCTATGAGTGTATCAAATCTGATTAAAATCGGATCACTCCTTCTATAACCCGATTTTTTTGATTATCGATTTTCGATATATATCTGGGGTACCTCGACACAAAACCTAGCTAAGAATACTCTCAGACAGTCATGGGTTGGTCACCACCAGTGACAATTCTATGGGGAGCAGAAGGGCCAAGACCCATTAATTTAACAGGCCTCTCGGTTGCCCCAATATGTTTATAAGCTTTAAAAAATGTATATGACTAATCAGTCTCTGATTATGATAAGTTTTGATCTTCAGCTCTTTTCCTTGTGCATTTTCTTCTTTACATTCAGGTTTTAAGGACATATACACAGATCAGTTTGAAAGAAAAACAAACAAAATAAAACAAACAGATATATAGAAACATACATGTTATTAGGGAGAGAAAGAGGCTTAATAATCATATTTTCATATTTGAAGGCAGACGTTAATTAGAAATAATATCCCCAATTTGATACGTAGAAACACATGACGTCAGTGATTTATGGCCGAGTGAAATAATTGGTCAGTAATTTTATAAAAGAAAATATATTTCGCAACGTTTTAGTGAATCAGTCAGTCAGAAAAGAGCAATAAAATGTCGGTCCTAAAAATCATCAGTCATCATTTAAAACTTTAAGTCTCAGCTAAAACTTGAATAGCAGCGGTTATTATAACAGAAAATTTCCTTTTACTCCTACTTTTGAAAGCAAAATCATAAAAGTTAAAATATTTAGTACGAAAATATGGAAATAGAAAGAAAATTAATGAACTTACGTTTGTACTTTGTTCTATTTTTTTTACGTGATTCTTTTATGTATCTCTACTAAATCGCTGAAAACATAGCATAATCAATAGAAAATGGCCCTAAACTTAATAAAAACTAACATTTTCGATCATAATATTTATGTTATTATTAAGAGCAAACTGAAAGTTTTTTTTAATTAAAATAAAAACTTTTTTTAAATCCTTTCTAAAACGTTCGAAATTTTGGGAAAAATATCTTGCTTTGCTTTTCATTAACGGGTAACAAAATCGTAGCGAGAATTTATAATGAAAAAGGAATATTACGTAACTCAGTTTTTCCCGGTGAGAAACGTTAATTTGACATTCTTGCAAAAATCAGGTAATTGTCGGATTTTAATGAAAATTTCAGGAGTTAGTCGCTTATCAGGGAAATTATTTTTTAAATTATTATTTTTTTAAAAATTGTGCACAAATATTTTTTTCAAGAAATGAAATTTTGTAGTACTGGTTTGGGAATGTAAATTATTTTTTATTTTTTCAACCATTTGGCCGTTTTCCTGAAAATTCGCTCCCAATAGTAAAATAGAAAATGCAATAAAAGTATGACATTATTCAATTAAATAATCTTTTAATTGCTTTGATAAATAATATATATTAAGAACATTATAATCTGAAGAAAAATTATTTTGATTAATAATGAAATTTAAAATGAATTGTTTTCATTTTTTAATCATAAATTTTATAAAGTTTCAAAATTATTTTTAAAATATTTAAAGACTTGTATATATTAGGTTAAGTTATTAAGTGAAGACTAAATTTATTAATCAAAAATTGAAAATAATATAAAATATTGAATCATTGTATTTTTTAATTAATTAAATTTTTTGTATATTCGAAGTTTTGTTTATATGGTAATTTGGTTGCACATTAAAAGATCATGTGTTTCACGGTTTCTTCCCCTTACAGGGAAAAAATTAGACAAATATGTTACGTGTGATCACAATAGACACTTAGTCAATTTCCCATCTGTCCGTTTTCACTTCATACAGGAAATGTCAGAAAGATCAACATTCCGTGATTAAGAAATAGTTTTAGTATAAATGTGAAGCTATGAATGAGTAATACTCGTGAAAATCAGATTAATTTGATATTAAATTTACAAATATTCCAAAACTACCTTGTCACAATTAAAATTTTTAAATATTCCATTTTAGATTTCAATCAGAATAATTTGTTTGAAATACACCAGACTATTTTGCTTACTGGAAATAGTAAATTTAATCATTTAGCTTTCAATTAAAATAAAAATAATATTTCAAGTAAATATTTTTATTTTAAAAAAATTTATTTAAATATTTGTTATAGAAATTAAGTAGAGGTACCTACTCTTGATAGTAATTTTGTTAAAGTGCAAATGGGCATTCGCAGTCAGACTAGTGAATGAATTACCTGTCTGAGAATTATCAAGTTGCAGACTATGACCAGAGTTCAACTATTTCATTGAGCTTACATTTTTGAGCTAATAGTAGCGTAAATTGACTCTGCTCTTTAAAAATTAAATTTCTACGAATACTGATATAAAATAATATATGTCAACTTTTGTTAAAATCTAGAGACATAAGTAAAATCGAAGCAATATAGCATGTATTTTAACTTGTATACAAATGCCATATTTGATGTTTTGTTTCCCAGTGATGAAGAAATGATATAATACAAATTATTTCCTTATTTTGAAGTAGCTTCTTGATCGTATCTTTAGTCTTTGCTGAAAATATAAATTAATTTTTTAGCTGATTCTTGTACGTCTGTGATTTGGTTGCATATTTTATATTCGCATTTATTTTTTTTCTCGCATTTATTTCTGTGCTTTAAAAACGTTTTGTAAATAAAAATTCAGAGCAGAAAAATTGTACTGTTCTGTTCGTACTGACGTTAGTATTAAACCTTTGATTTTGTTTTGAAATTAATCTCTCTTGTGTTCCAAATAGATTAGAACCTCACTACCTAGGAATGAAAATTTATGTTACTGAAGTAACATACATATTCTTAAACTCATAGCTAAGTTGTGTATACGATAGTGGTATAGGATGAAAATGAAGACACTGCTTGAGTTTTCCCCTGCCTCCTCAAAAAAAAAAACACTTTCACAATCACCACTGGTCACCAAGGAATAATTAGAGAGAACGAAAAAATAAACATTGTAAAAGATTGGTGCATTTAAACGAAAACTATTGAAGATAACATTTTTTCTGGAAAGGAAAGATTGAAGAAAAAACAGAGAAAATTAACCCAAAAAACGTAAAAGCACATGGTTGAAAATTAATAAAGTGTTTAATCACATTTGAATGTGCGTTATGTTGCAGTAGATATCGAATCAGAATGACAACTCGGGGAGCCGAGTTCGAATATCAGTTGAATTCCTTGCATTCACTTACGCACAAATACTCTTGGGAAAAACATTAATCCGTCTCTCCCCTCCACTAATGGTGTAAATAATAGGACAGATTGGGTTCTATAGCAAATGGCTGGCAACCAGTCTACCGTAGAAAGCAATAGCAACCTACTGCGGATAATCTTCTGCCCAGTCAGTCATGTCTCTTTCGAGACATGATAGCCCACATTGTGTTATTCCGTATGGCACTTAACTGACTTTGAATCGATGACGACAGTGCAAAAAGCCTGACTAAGATAAGTTTTGTGCCTTGCCAGTAGGAAAAATATATACTTTAGTGCTGATGTTGCTTGCGATTTACAAGTAGCTCTGCAAAAAAATAAGAAAATTTAAAAAATACCTCTTGTTGCCAAATAAGGGGGTAAATAAGTATATATATATATGAATACGCGTAAACACACATTAATATATAAAAAAATTAATCAGGTGTGAATAGAACAGGGCTCAATGCTGTATAACAAAGCAAAAATAGATATTAATAAAAATACATCTTATTCTACGTTTCAGGCAATCACCAGATATATATCACCTGATATGCACCTGATCATTGCTAAAACGCTTCAAACTCCGAGTCAGACATACATATTAATATGATCTAGTGTGTCTTAGGACACTCGACATGAATGATTCCACAGTATAACTGTAGTTAAATCAAGCCTATTTAACACAATTTTCGATTCTGCGTAAATAACCATCTCTGCTCTCAAATCTATCGTAATTTGGACAAATGTAAACATACAATGTTACGGAAAATTCCGAAGATCAATGAAATGGTTTTAACTACCGACACATTTTATTTATTTGTTTGAACATTGTTTTTAATCGATACTCATATTTGAGTAAATATTCTGTTGTTAATCAAGTACTATATTTAATAATTATTTGTACCGGCCTGATTATTTGTGATAAATTTTGTTACGAATGACAGACATTTATATCAACAAAAGATAATTTCATGTATGCTTTGTTTGTGTGACAGCGCTCAATATCAAGAATATTAATTTAGAATTCGGTTTATTTATTTATTTTCTTTCATTTATTAAGTTGTTGTTTTTTTTATTTTAGATACTTGTATAATATGTGCGCCCATTAAGTATATCACTTGCACTTGAAGATATCTTCTGTGGTGAATGGTATTTTATTTAGTATTTGCTGTTTATTACTTATAATATTAGGTTCTAGAGTTTGATCTTTTTTGCATTAGGTGTTGTAGAGTATTTTAGTGTATTTTTCTTATGTTAATGCTGATTGTAGATGTTGTGCAGGTCGATGTGTGCACGGATTGCACTGAATTCCGTCAGATGACAGGTCAATCAGCGAAAGAGTATGGTGTCCAATGTAAATATTTATTGTTATTTATTACTGTTTGCATTGGAGATGTAATTTCCCAGTCTAAATGAGAAATAATAGACAACATTATTTGTACATAAAGGGATTTTTTAAGCTAGGTGATGTAAGTTAGATATTTAAAATTCTTAAAATGAATCTTAAATGTCTGTTAGGATAATTTATTTATATGTGATAACGGTGCATTATGTTTTGAATTGTTTTTCATCCTAGTTATAAGTAGGTAACATTTGGTTGATTGTATCTTTATTTTTGCTTACGTGTTTTTGTGACATTCTTTCTGCAGGTCATTAAAGCTAATTCTATTTGTTAATCGGCACCATGATAATGGAAATTATTGTTGATTAGGTTTGTCTTAATGTTGCTAAGTACATAATAATATTCCGGAGAAGTGGTTACTTTGGCCCTGTAAACAGACAGATATTGACAGTTTCCTGAATTGAACATAATTGGATGAATACATGCTGCATAAATATAAAATATACACCCTTGTGTAAATAACTTGAAACAAAGCAAATGATGTCTTCCTAGGATCTTTCACACGTTTCCTGATCACGTATACGTCGTCTCTTTGCGTTGTTTTTCTTTTTTGACCGCATTTTCTTTTACATTTTGGACTGATAGATCCTGTTTGTTTCTTCACCTTGATGATACGACTGACAGTTGAAAGTCTGACACCATCAATATCCACGATCTATCTGTAAGGCCTATTCGGAGTAACATCTATCAGAGACAATAGCCATAGAACGACTAATCGACAGTTGAGACAATAATGTCTGAGCGTTATTAAAATATGATGCAATCACGGACGACGCAATATTTTTCAGGGCCCCAGCAAATTTCATCATACACCCGAAAAACAGATTCATATTACTGCACACAACTGCAAACTTGAAGAAAAATAGAAACTGATTATATCCTGGCACTCCAGTAGGACTAAAGCTAACCGTATGTTAAAAGAAAGGGAACTAAAGCAAGTGTTTCAATTAATTTTCCTTATTCACACACACACACACACACACACACACACACACACACACACACACACATATATATATATATATATATATATATATATATATAGTAAGTAACTAACCTAAACAGCCAACGAACCTACCAAGGTTTCACCTTACCGGATATATTGTGATTTTCTTATTACAGTGGTTTATAAAAGTTTAGTAATAGTGGGTCTCCATCGAACAGGGTTGACCATGGGTAGCATCCAAATTGTCTGCTTGGCTGGAGCATCGGCGTCTGTGACTGAAGAAACCGATGCGGGAGCGACAGTGTTTGTTGCAGAGGCTGTATTAATTTTGTTTCTGTCTGTCGGAGCTGTCATTTTGCTTCCTGTGAATCCACCTCTCCATGGTGACTTGTGTTAGTTGCTCCTCCCTTGATTTAAATTTTTGGGCCAGGGTTCTTCTCTATTTAAACTGGTTGATTGCTACGCTCTCCCATGACTCCGTGTTGATGTCGACAGCTTTCATATTGCCGTTTATGATGTCAGGTACCGTAGTTGTCGCCGCCCAGTGGGTCTTCTTCCATAGGCCAGCTCTCCATACAGGAAGTCCTTTGAAGTGTGACCGTCTGGCATGCGGTTGGCATGGCCTAGCCAGCGGAGTGTGCGCTGATTAAGGAATGTGAACATGGCAGCCAGACCGGCTCGAGACAGAACCTCAGTGTTGGGCACCTTGTCTTGTCATAAGATTGCCAATATACGTCGGATACTTCCCACGTAGAATGTGTTCAAACGCCTCTCTTGCCTGATATAATGCTTTTATAAACTTATAAATGTTTATAAAAGCATTATATCACTAGACAAAAACTTTATGTGTCAAAACAAAATAATGTTTAAATTCTTTCGGTGATATTTTAAAAACAAATAATGAAAACGATTTATTTTAGAAAATTGAAAATTTTTTAGATTTTAAAAATGCTTGATCAGAGCAATTATTAGACATATAAAGGATACAAATTATTTTTCGATGAATAAATATGTTCTAAAATGTTTTTTTCGTCACGTTACGGACTTCTTTATTTATTTACGTATTGATATATGGGTATTGAAAAACACGATACAGGATATATTGTGTCGTCAAGAATTAATGGATGTGAATCTGAGACAACAGAACGCTTTTGTGTAAATGATTTGGTAGGAATTTAAACATAGAGGTGCTTTGACATATAAGATTAAAGTGTTTTACTATCCTATAATTAATACAAACATTTCTAAAATAAAAGAAAGTTTTAAGTTTTTTGTTGCTAATAATTTTACTATACAAATGTATCGAACTTCGTGCCAATAAGAATTTTCAACAACCAAGAATTAATGCCATGTTGCCGAAATAAAAGTAATATTATAAACACATACACACTCATCACACACACACACACACACACACACACACACACACACACACACATATATATATATATATATATATATATATATATATATAATTTTGAAATTCACTTACAGTTTGCCAAATCTAAAATGCCACAATTACCATGAAATCAATATTTCTGTTCTAGCAAAATATCCACTGATTATGGCTTTTCAGTAAAGGGTTACAATATTGATAATAGCAATTTACTTTTCTAATGTCCATGCAAAACATAAGTTTCAGAGTGCTCAAAATTGATTAGCTATCAAGATAACACGCAGACAAACTAAGATTTCTTATCTCGAAAACAAGGAGAGATCTTTTAAAATATGGACTGTAGAAAAATCAATGCTTCGATTTATGAGGATTATAATGATTTACCATTATAAATATCTATTTGTTCTGACAATGTGTTTCTTCAAAAATATTTATTTTGCGTTTTATTGCAATTCCATATTTGCAATTCTTAGATCAGCCTTTTCCGTGAAGGATAGGGTAAGCATTCATTTTCTCTAAAAACATTAGTTTTTGGAGTTGAATAGTTTCCTCATGTCTACTAGCTGTTATCACTTACATTATACTATTTGACTATTATACTATAGTTAAATACTATCATTTAGTATTGATGCGGGTTTCATTGCTGTATATTTTCTTTCCATAGAGTATTTACGTGTAATATAAGACATTGTATTAGGGTATATATTTGATTATACGGCTCTGTCATAAAACTGAGAAACATATTTTTGGTTTCGAGGAAAAGCTAGTCATATGTCATTTTGTTTTTTTGGTCTACATATATTATATTTACAATGTTTTCTTTGTTGACTATCTTGGCCTTGATTGCATTCTTTGCAATGATTTCTTCATGTATTGTGCATATAATAGACATTGTCATGATTATTATTAATAGGTTAGTTTCATTATTATTCGATCTCTGCTATGGTTATAATACCTAGCAAGTCTGCGAAGAGACCTGAGGCAGGTAGTGGTGTTTAATTATTTGCTACATTTCATTTGTTTTTCTCTCTCCAATAACATCACTAGTATTATATGGACAAAGTTCTTGTTAGTGAGCGGGCTGTATTTATCAAGACAATCTTTTAATATCTCTAAAGCAGGGATTTTCAGGCATTCTTTCAATGTGTTGTTTTGTTCTTTTTTATTATTCCAAGTGCACCTACTATCAATAGTAATTTTTTAACCATTTTGCCCCAAGCAAGGCAGTACTGCCAACAGTGCGCAGAGGGTTATATAAAAGAGGAAAGTTGCACCGGGTGTCAGAACATGGATAAGGGAAGGATGAGAAACCTGGTATGAAGTGAGATACATGAGAGTAGAGTGGAAAGGAGGAAGAACATGATACAAATATGGTCAGGGAAAAGATGTAAATCAAGGAGATAGGAGATGGAAATTAACATTACATATAATTCTTGGTGACTGTAGCTATCAGGAAAGTAAGTATATTGAGTGAAATTCCACAGGCTAGAAGTGCGTGGAAATACGCTGTGAGAGTAGAAGATGCAGTTGCATTTGCTTTGTTTCACTGTAAAAGGGTGGGACCTAGTTGCTAGTTTAGAACCTCTGGTAAATTCATGTAGAGAGGGCACCAGGAGCTAAGCCGTGAAATTATTTGTAGAAGAGATAGAGGGAAGACACATTAGGTCGGTGAGAACGTGATTAAAGCTGAGCTACCAAGTAGGAATCAATACAATTGCAGATTCTCCGTTGGATTTTCCCAGGAATCCCGAGATAAATAACAGGAGCACCCAACCAGATTTGACATCAGTATTCAATGCACGGTCGGATGGTAGGTTTACATATGTGCAAGATAAATTCAGACGTGAAAAACTTTCGGGATCTACACAGTGTACCAACCTACCTAGCAGCAGATTTAGCTACGGATTCGATGTAGTCATTTCACTTGAGGTCGGCTGATAGAGTTAGGCAGTGATTTACTTTTAGGGAGACTAGCCTAATCCATGCTGATGGGGCATAAGTTTAAGTCTTTATGGTTGTTAAGGGATAGCAGCTTCGTTCTGGAAGTATTAAAACTTACGAGTCATTTCTTACCCCAGTCCACCACAGATTGAAGTTCCCTTTCAAAATCAGCAGCGAGGTTTGATTTGTCAGCCTCAGATAATTTCTTATCGAGGCGGGAGAAAACGATTGTGTTTCCAGCGTAGAAACCTACTTAGGATCTGATTACATCAGGAAATATCGTTGATGAAGTTCAGAAAAAGCGTAGGACCTAGGATAGAGCCTTGAAGGGCGCACATTTTTTGAATGACAGTCTCTGGAAGCATGTCCGTTCAATACTAGCTTCATTACGCGATTTGAAAGGAACGACTGGATCAGATCAAACAATAGTCTAGTTGTGCTATAGTCTTGTAGCTACGCAGAAGGCCAGTATGCCAAACTCTGTGAAATGCTTTAGAGATATCTCGGACAACAAATTGAGATTCGTCTTTCTTATCGAGAGCCTAGTATGGATACTTAGTGATGGTCGTTAGCATATCATCAGTAGCCTTGGTGAAGCGGAAATCATACTTTTTGCCAGAGAACAGACTGTGGGCTGTGAGATGTTGACCCACTTCAGTATTGATAATGACTCAAACATTCTGCCAAAAATCGGTTAGAGGCGAGAAATCGATAGGGCGTTAATTAGATGGGTCTGAAGGTTCTCCAGAATTCTTAAATACAAGAGCTACAGATGAGGACTTCCAGCAGGCAAAATAGCAAAATGCAGAGAAGCAGTAGTTTTAGAGTTTGTAGAGAACAGAGAAGAGTTTAGGAGAACATTTCTTCAGGACAATGATTGAGAATCCGTCCCCTCCGCTTCCTTTATGGAGGCGAAGCTTTGAAATTATACTAAAGACCAGCGAGGGGGAATTTGAACGTCATTCAGATGAGCCTTAGTTCTAGGTGTGAAGTCGGGTACAGATACCCCAGACGAATCAAGTGATATGTAGGAAGAAAACCAGCGAGCAAAGAACTTGGCCTTGACCACTCAATATATGAGAACCCGAAATGTATTGATTAAAGTGGGTATTGAGGACTTGCTGTTATCTAATACGCTTTTACATAGCCATTATCAGTCTTTGGAGCCGAAGTTGCGCGATGCTATTTGCTGCTTTATATTGACAGCAAACAAAGAAACGCGTGGGGAAACCCATCACTTGCATAAGGGATGAAGTGATTGAAAAATCTTAGTATAGGCTCCAGCAAAAGGTGTGATAGAATTTTGCAGCCACTTGGCGCGTTGGGCATTAAATTCTCCAAACACAAATATATAGGCGAACGAATAAGAAGACATGGCCTTATCAATATTATTGATATGCTGTCAAGTAAGGAGCAGTCAGCAGATTAGCTAGAGTGGTAGAGAAAGAAACTGAAACATATAGGAATGATCTGGAGATTCAAGAGAAATCACCCTAGCTAGAGGGAGATATTCTCTGACATAAACATCAATTCCATGCATATGGACATTGGAGTCCTTCCTGAAGAGTGGAAGGTTACCAGGGATATAGAAATCAGAAGAGGAAATAGAAGGTTCTTGAATAGTTTTACAGACAGCTAAGACGTCAGGTGAGATTAATTGGAAGAAAGATTCAACACTGCAAAAGTTGGTACATATATCTCGTATGTCCGGGAAACAGATTTTGATGGATTTAGGTGTTTTCTGTTTAGCTGGTTTTGTTTTGTGTTTCTGATTGTGTCTTGATTAGAGAGTTTTTAATAACTGATAGACCTAGGATAGTAGTAATAGTCGGTCGTCAAATGCAACATGTTTAGAAAGGAAACTAGCGCAGACTGCAGCATAATGGGTCCACAAGATTGCTAATTTGAGACACTTGCAGGGACACCTTTCCATGCGCTAGATGGTACTACAAGAACCCCAATATTATTCAACTGCTAATTAGAGCAACCTCTCAAGCCTCTGTGAAAAAGTTCGGAAGCATAAAGCAGGAAACTGCCAACCTGGTACCCTCATAATGAAGAGACGTTGCCACCATCCACAAACATTGCCTAAAGCTGGCGACAGCACTTCTATTAAAACCAGAAGAGAAGAAACTGGGAATCCTCTCTTACACAGGAAACAAGGTATGAGCCTCCACTCCTGTCCAAAAGAAAAAAAAGAATATTAACCGTGCGATAGTAGATTATTCTTGCTTTTAATTTCTACATTTTTATCTATTTCAATTTACAGGTTTTGATAATTTGATTGTTTTTCAAATTTCTTGGTTACAATCTGCTGGAAATCCATATCAATTAGATGTCAAGTAGATGTCATTTTGGTTTTTGACAATAATTTTCGGCTTATTTGCCTCATTTTTCTTGTTTGTGGAGACGGTGTGATCCCATCGAATGGTGACATGTTCTATTTCTCTAACCGTTGGTTGGTGATGTTCATACTAGTCTCTATTTACATATTTTCGAAAGTATTTGTATTTTGTCCAAAGTACATATTGCTTATTATTATTATTATTATTATTATTATTATTATTATTAAACAGAATGGTTGACGCACATCTTCCAATATTTTTAAGACTTTTTATTTTTTCACGCAAAGCAAAGCAGGAATGTCACTCTAACGCAAAGAGTTACAGGGAATGAAAGTGAGAGAAGAAAACCCAGTATAGAGATGATTGCGAAAAGAACAAACAATGAGCTATTCCAACAGTAACAAGTGAGATTTAGAGGCATATCGAGTAGCAGGTTAAATTCACGAGAAAAAAGACTCGCTTAGTGAAAAACGTCAAGAAAAGAAAAATAAAAGAAAAGACACAGTGTTTGACAATCCCCAATAACATTTTGGCTGCATGTCTCTCTATTTCATGTTATGTATTAAAATGTTACACACGTATAAAAATATCCACATACAAATATGTGTCTTTGTACAAACGTCGCTTGTCTTGAGAAAACCTGCCATTCCCGTTGGCTGCTTTTCATTTGTTGTGACGCGTTGATTACTAATACTGTTTATCTTTTTTTGTTTAGGATAAGTTTCATGCGATGTTTCTTCCATCGTTCAAGCTGCACCCAACTGGTAGTAAAAAGCCTGATCTCTTTGATAATGCTTTGTCAGCCTCCTCTTAACAACTACCACATAAGACTGGAGTATTTTTACTTCCATGCCGAGCACAGTTACGTGTCCCTGAATATATTTCCGTAAGGCCATATTGTGCTTTAGTTTGACTAAATTCTTGTGATATTGCATCGACATAGACGATAGTGATCAGTATTTTAGTACATCAGATAATATTGAACTGAATTTAGAATTTATATATAAACGAGTATAGAAAATATTCGAAGAATTTAAAAGTGATTACTGGCAAAGGGTTGAATTGATTTTTTCTATTATATGATCGTTTCTGAGAAGGAGTCAATGAGCAATGTTGATTATAAGTTGATATTATATGGCACAGATGATTCCGTTTCAGACAGCCGATTCATTTTTCAATAGATTTCCAGTGTAATTTATATCATTTTTAAAGTACATTTAGCTGACGAAAATAACTATATTTAGTTTCTATTAACTATATTCTGATTTCAAATCAGAATTGGTTCTTCATATCAGAATTGGCTCTTTAATCTTTTTTTCCTTCGTTGTTTTCTATAATTTTTTGATAATTAGTTTTTGATACTCTCCAACAGAAAAATGACTATTGCGCATGAAAAAATAATTAAATTTTACATTTATTTTTAATTATAGTTCATTGTTACTGTTATAATTTTACATGCTTCAATTATTGCAGCTCTTCAGATCGATATTGTCTTGGACTAATCACTATTATTATTATTATTATTGTTATTATTATTATTATTATTAGTAGTAGTAGTAGTAGTAGAGATAGTAGACATTTTAATTAGAATATAAAATGATATCTGGATTATTATGCCTGCGTGAATCTAGCGTTTGTCATCTTGTAAACAACTATATGTAATTGAAATTATTATTAATAAGCATTTTCTTATTTAAATTTTATTTTATTTTTAATGCTTGATGATTTAATCATAAATCAATGTATGAGCAATAATATATGCCCCATTAAATTTAAATTAAATATTTACCTATAAATAAACTAATATATGCGTGCGTGCGTATATGTGTGGGTATATTTGTAGAGAAGTAATGCATTTTAATTTATTAATACAACATATTTTTATTTCTTAAACGTTATTTTTATTGGATACTCATATTTGAGTAGACGCTCCGTTCATTTTTATCAAAGAAAAATAACGAATTCTCGAAATATTACATCTGCTTAGTTTTGTATACAACCGGAAATAAAGCAATTTCTAAAGAAGTGACGGATTCTTATTTATTAGCGCGGGTACGAAAGTAAATATGCTGTTACAGGCCAACTGATTAAAATAATATTTACATGCCAAACGACGAAAGTTAGTATACTATTTACAAACAAACAAACGGGCCTTCTACTCAACAATAAGTATCCAGTAAGCATAAGGCCCTATGAGTTCTGAGATGGCTACTTATATACCTTACGGCCTATATAGCATATAAAGTCAATCGACACGATAGAAATTATTAGATAAAATTTAATAATGACATTCCTTTAAGTTTTTCTGAACCTTTTCAGATCCGGGCAATATTTACAGATATTCCTATTCATCATAGATATATTCATAGTTGGTCATTGGGAATGGTTTTCAAACTTATACCTTACAGAATTAACACGTGATTTAAAGTGGTTGGCAAAATTGAATTTCGATTTCAGTACAAGATAGCAAGTATTACTGTACAGAAGAAAATGATCACTTCCTTCGTCAGCCAAAACGTTTAGTGCTGTGATTGGTTTCTGTGAGAAAAGAAATGTGTTTCGACAAGAGGAGGTCTCTATTGCAGATCAGCGAACATGTTAACGGGTTTTAATTTTGGCCAATGGCAAAAATTAGCTTTGAAGAGTAGACAGCTTTAAATGTATTTTTTCCCATTTTTGTAGAAAATCTTCCTTTAATTGGTGAGTGAGAGTGTATCGACTTTCATAGCTTCTGGAAACATTGTGATGTTTTGACATGATCTGTTTAAGTGATTGCAGTCATATTCCAACAGTAAAAATTTAGGTGGAAGAAGCTTTGACGTTTTCCTTCAATATCTTTCTTGGTTAGGTTTGTGAGCGTAAACCAGCTTTGAGCTAACCATGAATGAATACTATAAAAGCCCTGAACGATATGTCAAGTCGACCTGAAATAAAGCTATTCTGTATTCACTTCTTCTGTGTGTAGAACTTTAGAAAGCGATATAAGCTGTGTGTGGCCTAGGAATCCGTACTAACATGGTGACTGCAAATTTCATAGCATGCACAGGTTTAATTCACTGCTTAATGCATGTATATAGCAATTTGAAGAATTATCCTAAATAAAACGTGTCCTTCTCTGTTCTTTATTTAGCATAAATACTTTATCTTATTTATGGTTCTTATAGAGTTGATTTCTATTCTAACACAATGTGCAACGCCGAAGTTCTTTTTTTCACAAAGATGCTTACATTGTACGAGAACTAAGTGCTACTTGAGGTAGAGAATAAAAGAGTAAATGATATAGTTTATGAGGTTAACACGAGGGAAAGTAAAAAACATGCACTTTTATATAAAGCTATTATATAGCCAAAGCGTGGATAATTTTTGTCTTACCCTTGCACTAGATTAGATCAAGTTAAAATTGTTATAATGGGGGCAGCAACTTATTAGGAGTGGGGTTTACAAAGCAGCAGTTCCTAAAAGAACCTGTTTGAGTGAAACTTACCACTCGCTAAGGGAATACAAATGTAACAAGAATAAAGCTAAAATGTGCGTGGCAAGGCGGGTTTTAGATCTGATGGGATTAAGGAATGTAATTCCCTTGAACATTTTTCATAGAAATAAAGACAGAGCCATGAGTAGCTTGCATAATTCATTCCCCACGAGAACACATAGAAGTTTTTTGGCTGTTGAACCTAGAAAGTAAAAAATGAGCAAGATCCTGCCAGTTTATGAGAGCAGCACGCCATTTTCGGCCTTTTCTAATGCATGTGAATGTAGAGGCTAGCAGCAGGAGTCAGATAATTAACGGAGAGTTATAGGGAACCACCATTTTTATAGTATCGTTAATAATAGGTCCTATGTATGAGCAACAATTGCGATAATATCCGTCCATCACGATTAAAACTCAGTTTTGGAAATAGACCAGCTTTACTGTCTTAAGACTACACACACACACACACACACACACACACACACACACACACACATATATATATATATATATATATATATATATATATATATATATTTAGTCATCTGTCGGTCTCGATTCCAATTTGCAACTGAAGTGTTATTATTCAGCGGCTTATGCTAGAAGTGTATGTACTGATATTGTACAGGCGCAACATTACAACGTCTGTTTTTATGGTAGGGGCACCTAGAGAAGTAACCCTTTTGCCCAAAGTCATCTTGTTTTATTTCTATCTAACACGTTTCTCTCTTGCGACAAGCCTCCGTTTCTCCTGTTCTCTCCTCTGCTCTTACAAGCGCTCGGTGTATATCGCGTCTCTAGCGTGAGAAATCGTTGCTGTCGTCTTACCAACTATCGACGTTCAGGTCCATCGCTTTTATGTCTTTTTTTGCATACCCTCATACCCTCTGGCCGGGAGCCAGTTTCCTGTACAGAAAGACCTTCGGAATATTCCCACCCGTTGACCCAGCCGCCCCAAATGGTGCCTAGAATTTGTCTCAAACAACGAAAATGAAAGGTACCTAGATGTCACACCTGTATTGAGTAAACGCTCACTGCCATAAAGCAGAATGACTGCGACGCATGGCCTAAAGACAGCAATTTAATGATGCCTATATTCCCAGAGTCTCTAAAGAAGACCAGCGTGATAGACCAAGGCGTTGAACACCTCTCTTCATCAAAGTCAGCAACTACAACCTGGAAGTGGCTCAATAATACACATGCCACTGCTACACCATTTTTTTTATTAAGAACTGACAAGTCAAGTCTCTATAATTTTTATTGTATTTTTTTCGATTTTCAATTAAGGTATTGAGTATTGTGCTCGAAATTGTGGATTCTGTGCGTTCATGTTATGCTATTGTTATATTGCAATATTCATTTACTTCTTGCAGCTGTCGATTAAATAGTGATATTTGGCTCCATAAATTATTAATATCACCAATAATATTTACAATTCAAAAATATTTAAGACACTCAGAGTCCTTAAATGGTCGATAAGCCGTAAAAATACAAAAACATTATCAAATCAAAATTTACTATTTGACTTTTGCCAATTTTAAAGTTCCTAAACTTCTTTCTTTTTTGTTTTGCTTATATTGCCTTTATTTTTCTATTCGTCCTTGATTTATGTCCTTGTAAAATCCTGATTAACTGTATGCTTTTGTGAAGCTATCAATTATTAGTCTTTCTTTTTTTGGTTACAATTTTTTTCTCCATTATATCAAATGTTTCTTTTAATAATATTATGAAGAGATTTCTTAAAGTAGGCTATTGATTATTTTATATTTATTTGATATTATTGCTTAATTTATTTCGGTATATTAGTGGTAATTCGTTGGATATTGAACAATTTCAACAAACCCACGTATATTCTAATCCTTTATCTTATTTATTTGTCCTGCTTTAGAGAATATGTCTGTCTGAAGAATTGTCGATATTTTGGAAGAGATTTCAGAACACAGGGGATGTCGTGATCTTTCGGTTTGTCTGTTTCCATCAACGGTTATTGAAGTTATTTGTCATTCACGTTTCTCTACATATGTATGCACAGAAGTAGCTGCATACGAGTTGGACAAGAAGTTTCGAAACTTTTCAAACAAATCCGACAGCGTGGCTTTATTGGTAGAAATAATGTTCCTATGAGGTGATTTCGAGATTCAATGCCCTTCAGTTTTGGTTGATTTTGTGATGTTGTAATATGGTGTTTTATTCTGATGGAAACTTAAAAATGAACAGAAAAAAAATCAAAAAGTATATTCCTAAAATTCACAAAAAATGATTATTCTTCAGTATACATACTATGTTACATCTGGAAAATAATAAACTAAACTTTAAAAAATTGTCCGTTATTTCATGACATAATATAACTTTTATACTATTTACATTAATGGCCGTCATAGAGATATTCATTAGATTTTCTATGTATAATTTTTTTACATGGGATTTGTTTTCCTGACCACTCAACATCTTTAACCGAACATCTTCTTCTTCTTCTATGTGTCCTGTCCCTTCAGGACGAAGGCGATCATGGATCTCCACGTCTCCCTATCCCTTGTGGCTCTTAGTATGTTTGTTCCTGTTGCTCCTGGCAACCCCCGTTCCGTCATCCACCTGATCAGGCCCTGCAAATATGTTATCCGCTGCCTTCCTCTGTCTCTCCTTCCTTCTATCTGTCCAGTCAGTATCAGGTACTCCAGGCTCTCCTTCCTCATTGCATGTCCCAGGAACTTCAGTTGTCTCTTCCTGATGCTCAGCATCAATTTCCTTTTTGTTGCCATTCTTTCTAACACTTCGTCGTTGCTTGTATGCTCAGTCCACGATATCCGTAGCATCCTTCTGTAGAACCACATTTCGGCCGCTTCCAGTCTTGTCCTCATTTTCGATTATATTGTCCAGCATTCACAGCCGTATTGAAGAACTGACATCACGTAGCAGTCTAGCACTCTTTTCTTCGTTTCTATTGAGATCTTCCTGTGTGTTAGTATTTTGCTCATCTTCTGGAACGCGTCCTTTGGCATGCCAATTCGCCTTCGGATCCCCGTGTCGCACTTTCCATCACCTGTTAGAACACTTCCTAGGTACTTAAATTCTTGGACTTGTTTGATTCTGTTATCCCCTACCTGTATTTGGCATTTTGGGTTGTATCTTTTGCTGATGACCATGCACTCAGTTTTCTTAAAGTTTATTTGTAGTCCTTTCTTTTCACTCTCCACTGCTACTTTCTGTTTGAGATCTTGCAGTTTCCTTTCCGTGTCCGCAATCAGTACTGTATCGTCCGCATATCGTATGTTGTTCAGGTTGTGGCCTCCAATAACAAATCCTGGTGTGTCATCTAGGGTCCTCAAAATATTCTCGCTGTATAGGTTGAACAAATCCGGTGAAAAGACACGTCCTTGTCTTACGCCCTTTTCTATCTTTGTGTATCTACTGAGGTCGTTACCTGTCCGTGTGCAGGCCGTTTGCTGCCAGTAGAGATTCTTGATTATTCTTATGTCTTTGCCGAAAATGTCGAGGTTGCCTAGCATTTCCATCAATTCTTTGTGTCGTATTTTGTCGAATGCTTTCGCGTAATCAATGAAGCATAGGTACAAGTCTCTCTTCATTTGTAATGCCCTTTCAGAGAGCATCCTAATCATGAATATGGCGTTCCTTGTTCAAGTGTCCTTGACGAACCCGCACTGTTCCTGCCCTATCTCTGGCCTGATTCTGCTTCTCGCTCTATTCATCAGGATTCTGACAATCAGTTTTGTAATGTGATTCATTAAGCTGATAGTTCTGTGTAGTTCGCACTCGTTTGCACCAGGTTTCTTCGGCAGCGCTATAAATATCGACTTGCATAGGTCTTCTGGTATTATTCCGCTGCTATAAATTTCGTTTATTATGTCGGTAATCTTTTCTATGCCATATTCTTCTAAGGCTGTCAGCAGCTCTATTACTATGCCATCTGGACCAGGTGCTTTGTTTCTGTTCATTTTGGCCATTGCAGCTTCCACTTCAGATTTTAGTATTTCCGGTCCATCCATCTCCTTGTGTATTCTCGGTTGTTCTCTCTTGTCGCCAAAGTGATCCTTTATGTATTCTTCCCATCGCTGGAGTATTTCCTCTTTCTCTAATATGATTGTCCCTTCCTTGGATTTTATGCACCCTGTTGAGGAGCAGGTATTTTGTCCTGTCAGTTCTCTTATCTCTTTATGCATCTCTGCTTTGTTGTTGCTGCTCAGTCTCTCTACTTCTGCACAATTGTTGTTGAGCCATTCCTCTTTGGCTTGTCTGCATTTGTTCCTTATCTCCCTGTGAAGTTTTTTGTACTCTGCTCCGTGTCTTAGCGTTATTTTTTGTCTCCTTTGCATCATGTGGAGGATCTCTTCGATCATCCACTCGTTTTCTTCTTCTGCGTCTGATTTCCTTTGGGGCTATGTTGTTCGCTGAGGTCACCATTGCTTCTTTTAGTGAATCCCATTTTGAGTATCCTTTTCCAATTTGTTCTTCATATTTCTTTCTCACGCTGTTATTATATTCTTTCTGCAGGATGAGATCGTCCTCTAGTGTGTCGTATTGCAGTCTTGGTGATATGCTGGGCTTCTTCAGTCTTCGGAGTTTCACTTTTAGTTTGCAGATGACTGGGACGTGGTCACTTCCGCAGTCAGCACCTGGGTATGTTTTGCATTGGACTACTGCGTTCCTGAATCTTTTGTTTATAGTTTATAATCTATTTGGTTCTTCGTGTCACCTCTTGGGCTTCTCCATGTCCATAAACGTCGTGGGTGTTCTTGGAACCAGGTGTTAGTAATGACCTGGTCATTGGCTGAGCACCATTGGATCCATTTTTCTCCTCTTTCGTTGCGCTCTCCTAGTCCGAAGTTGCCGTTCGTGTCTCCTTCTCTATCTTTACCTACCTTTGCATTTATTCCCCCATTATTATCCTAACTTCTTGGCTTTGGCACTGAGCCTTAGCACTGTCCAGTATTGAATAGAAGGATTCTATTTCGTCCTCCGAGCTTTGAGTTGTTGGCGCATAGACTACTATAATAGCTATATTGAGGGACTTTCCCCGCAGTTTAACCAAGAGGACTCTCTCTGATAGTTGCCAGTATCCAAGTACACATCTCTTCACTTGTTTGTTTAGTATTAAAGCGACCCCTTTTTCGTGTTTTTTACCTCCTGCATATATTATCCTGTGGGTGTCGCAACTGAAATCTCCGTTATTAGGCCATCTTGTTTCATTAAAAAAAAAATACTAAGTTTTAACTTCGAAATGGCGTTCAGACAACCGAAAAATTTAGTATATTTTTATGAAACAAATTAAATGGTTAAAAGAAAACAGATACCATCTAGTCTAATTTATAAGAACCTCGCAGCAGTAATTACGATCAGCATATTTTACCAGTAGTCACAAGTAATATTATGCATATTCGACATTTTTGCAGACATCTTCTGACTTTCTTTGGTTCTATCATATTCATACTGATACGGTGCTGGTAGGAACACGTGGGTTTTTTTGGGGGGGGAGGGGGAGGTCGGAAAAGGATAGCTAGGAGAGAAAGGACGCTAACTTTTTTTTCTTAGACTGAAGACGGAGAGAGAAAAAAAGTTAATTTTAAATTCTATAGAATCCTATTTTTTTTATGGTAGCTACAGACAAAAACAGAAAAAATTCAAAATATAGTCATTCTGAAAGAAAATATATGTAATAAAATACACATAAGAACCTTGGCAGCAGTAATTACGATCAGCATACTTTACCAGTAGTCACAAGAAATATTATGCATATTCGACATTTTTGCAGACATCTTCTGACTTTCTTTGGTTCTATCATATTCATACTGATACGGTGCTGATAGGAACACCCCAACCAGCATTAAAATAGACGTGCTTCATGGAGATTTGTATTTCCCCTAAACAATCTTCCCCAAAAAGGTTTACAATGGTCTCCGTTGAAGATTTACCGTGCTTTACAAAAAATATTATTCGTGTATAAAATGTAAATTTTCCAGCAATGGGGAAGTTTGCGTTCATTGCATCTTTAGAAAGAATTGTGAACACAAGTAGCAAGAACAAAGACAGTATTTCAATAGGCCGTGTATGAACGGGCGTTTTCTATGCATGTATTTCTGTTAAACGGTAAAATAACATCACGTCCAGTCCGAGGCAACTTCCGATTTCTGTTCATGTAAATATATAGTGATTAATTATTTTTCACCCGCAGTTGAATGTTTGCATACTTACCGCTTATCTATCATTATTTACATAGCAAATGTTAGTGGCTACATTCTATTAGTTCAGCTAATTACAGCTAGGAACCGCTACCGAAAGGTTGAATCATCTTTGTTAAAATTTGTTCAGTTTGAATAATATCACAGAAAATGTAAACAACAACTAAACGCGAATTCGTAGCTAAATGTCTTTTGGCATGCAAACTTTGTAGGCTTTGTTCTCCTGAGTGTTAGTTACAAGCACATTTCTATTCAATTGTATAAGTGACCAAGTGGTTAGAAAATTTTCTTTTTGCCTATGAGACCCAGGTTCGAGTTTCACCCTGGTTGATTTATCAGAAAAGTGACTTATCAATATTATCATCCTGTAGAGCCGATCTCAACGGGCAGAGCATTTTGAAAGTGTCTAAACCACGTGTTGATCCAACATTATTAAGTGAAACTGGGTAGACATATATTTGTGGAACTCGTCGATGGTTGAGCGTACTGGCATTGTTCAGAATGATTTTTACATTTGAATATGATTAAACGAAAGACACAACTATTGATTTGTTGTCACTTGTTCTCATTGACTCGTCGTTGCTCGCTTTTTTCCGATTGTCGTGGCTTCCGTAGGGTCTAATTCTGGTTGACACGGCACCAAATATAACACGATCCCCGAGAGTATCTGAGCCAATCTTTCCTGAAGCTCAACCAGTCCGTCAACGCTGTGTTTGTTTGATTCCGGTCCTGTTAAAGTAGGACTGTCTGTTATCAACGGGATAGATCAGTTCAGACTCGCGTGGGAACGATATATACATATGTATATACATATATATATATGTATGCAGAGAAGTAGTTGCATACGAGTTGGACAAGAAATTTCGAAACTTTTCAAACAAATCCGACAGCGTGGATTCATTGGTAGAAATAATGTTCTTCAAAGGTGATCTCGAGACTCAATGCCCTTCAGGGGCAAATGCATTTTCTTTCTCTGCATAGGATTCCATGAAAATAGCTCATTGGCCTTGTATTGAGCGAAAATATAATGCGCGCTCTCCTAGTAACTCTTACTAAGGTTCGCTCAGCATAGTTGTAGTAGAAACCGTAGTCGGATTTTCTAAGTCTTTAACAAACTCAAATGTGCCTTGGAATGCGTCTACAATAGGGATTGCCTATCCACCATATGAAACAAGCATATCAGATACAGAAAGCAATTGCATTGCAACTACAACGGGTACAATCTTTGAAATTCTCATAATATTAATAATTTTGTCACCAAATCTTTTCCTTTAGACATCGCAAAAACTTTTGACAAGGTGCTTAATAGAAGGTTATCACACAAACTCCCCAGCTATAGAATCTTGCAAGTATTTAGTTCACCGTTTCAGTTTGATCTACGAAAATCGTGTTTAATGGCCACTTTACTGAAGCCCACTGTGATCAAGACCTATTCCTAAAATTTCTTTCTTCAGTTCTCTCTTTCTACTTCACAATTCTATCCTAGAATATCACAAGAACATTTAGCAAATTTATTATCAAAGAATATAACGGCTTATTGGTGAACCTCCTAAAATCTAGATGGTCAGTACCTGACAACTGCTTTTTGTTCTGATTCAGATCTAATATTCCAGTAGAGGAAAACTGCCTTGCAATCTTCAATATCTTCACTCTTATGCAGGTAAAATTTCTTCATCAACAGCAGACCATGCCATGATGAAGGGTTGTACTCTGAATGAGACTCCAGACTTTAAAGGTTTACGTAATGTTGCAGACGATTAATTATTTTCTACCCTATAGCCTATTTTCCGCAGTCGAATTGTCGTATACTTCTCCCTCGTCTATCATTATTTACTTGGCAAATATCCTGAGGGGCTACATTCAGCTGGTTTAGATCATTATAGGTAGGAAACTCTACTGCAAGGTTGAATCATCCTTGTTAAAACTGGTTCAGTTATAAAAGCGTCTTTCCAATAAAAGTTTGTATGTGAGATATTTTCTCGAGGATGATTTCCCCGGTCACTACAATCTTAAGCATATCAGGTTTCGGTTCTATCTACGTACAACAAGCTCATTCAGTAATCAGCTACCTTGAGTGGCTCTTTGGCCTTGTATTTAGAGAAAACAGTAAGGATAGTGCTCATTTTTTCTGTGAATAGCCAAATTATGGAATTTCAAAAAACCGTCTATGTAACCAGAATATTGTAAAAAATTAAAATCGTTAGAAAGTTTTATTGCAGCAATAAAAACGGACACAATTTAAAAAATAAGATTCAACAATCAGATAGAAAAAGTAACACAACTATTGCAATTCGGAAGAATAAAGAAACAGCCACAGAATAATTATGGGAAATGCGGTGAGCGGTTTGACGCCTCATTAATCAAAGATTTCACTGTGCGCACGATATAAAAACAATATGAATGAATAAAGAAAATACGCTGTCTTGAAAATATATTGAGGCGAGTATATCTATTCCTAAGCGTGACTGGGAAATACCAATGTTCATTAGATCAATTCAAAATTATGTCTTTTTTAAAAATCAAATTCACCTGAAGCAAAACATTTAAGGCAGAAGAGAATACAGAGTGCGAAAGAATTAAAAAACAGAAAGGAACGTAAAAAATAGAGGAAAAATGAAGCGGTCAGTAAATAACGATTGGCATTGCATTTAAATCTTTGAAGATTAAAACTTAACTGGAAAGCATTAAGTGAACAGAAAACAACAAAAGAAAGAGTTAGCATAGAACTTACGGTAACATCTAGCAAATTCTACATTAAATTAAGATCTTGTTGTCAATCTAGTTAGTCAATTGCTATACGTGATATAAGAAGATTTTCCACAGTACGTTGCAATTACTTTCTGCTGTAGACTGGTTGCCAACCAAAGCTAAAGCACCTAGTCTGCTGTGCTGGTCTTCCTGGAAGAAGAGGTAGAATAACCTTTCTCAAGCGTTTTTGTGCGTAAGTAAATTAAACGAATTCGACTGAAATTTGCACTTTCTCATTCAAAGACGATATCCATTGCACCACAGTGTTCATGTAATACTACTTTTAGATTAATAAACTCTAGGTATGTAATCCTATTTCCAAAAGGCTGGTATTCATTTTTTTTATTGATTTAAATGATAAGAGGAAAGTTCTCTGGGGTTAAATGGAGTGGGAGGAGTGCATTTGCTTTTGTGGGAAAAGTAAACGAATTGATTGAATATGTGTAAAAGGACAATAGACCTAAAATTGTCGTCTTGTTTTGAAGTCTCCATCACCCCAGAAGATTGTGGATTGTGAGAATTTCCTGTCTTTGACTACCTGCGCTTCTGGTATGGACAGGTAAGCAATAACAGCAGTGTAGGGTTGAATACTCAGTAGGAATGTAAAACTGATATTATTTTCTTTTCAAGCTGGTAAAACTTACACAGTGAGGGAAATTTGAAATCCTGTAGCAACCTTTACCACCGAGGTTTTGAACCTTTTTTAGTAAAACATGGATGGAAGACAAAGTCAATGAATTTACAAGAGACGGTCAGTCAGAATTCAGCGAGCTGCAAACCACAAAACTAGAAACGCCCTCGAGAAAAGCAGTAAACTAATAGTGTGATACTAAAATACCAGCCAACTGAATGTGTGTCACTTAGAATTGGATCTGTTTATAGTGCGTACATAAATACTTACTCACACACACACACATAAATAATATATATATATATATATTTATATATATATATATATATTGTTATTATTAATATTATTTTTATTATCATTAATCTAAAACCGGGTCGTCGTTGTCGTCGTGCTGAAATGGTTTTATTCCGTTCGCTGACTCCCGGAGGCCGGGAATGTATATATCGTTCCCACGCGAGTCTGAACTGATCTAGCCAGTTGATAACAGGCAGTCCAACCTTGACAGGCCCGGGATCAAACAAACACAGCGTTGATGGACTGGTTGAAGTTCAGGAAAGATTGACTCAGATACGCTCGGGTATCGCGTTATATCTGGTGCCGTGTCAACCAGAATTAGACCCCACGGTAGCCTCGACAATAGAAAAAAGCGAGCGACAACGAGCCAATGAGAACAAGTGATAACAAATCGAAATGAGCGAGCGACAACAAGTCATCGAGAACAATCGACAACAAATGTCGACGAGAATATGCGACGACAAATCAACGAGAACAAGTGACAGCAAGTTAACGAGAACGATTGCCGAAACCGACGAGAACAAGCTGCAACAAGTTAGCAAGTAGCAGGTAAGACGCTTATGTACCTTAATCAGTCCTATCTACGTGACCAGTGAACACCGACTGTGTAAATTCGAATTATTTAAAGATAAAAAAAACTAGTCTGGGTAGTGACTGCTCAGAAATCTATTGATGTCTCAAGGGTATGTGAAGAAGAATTCACTAAGACGCTGAGGGTAAAACAACCATTATCCCTGATAAAATTACCCCTGCGGTGTTCTGCATTTGGCATGTCCATATTTCTACCCACATATTACCAGGCGGAACAGAAATTTGAAGAAAAAGACTCACTAAGGGAATTGATAAAATCTTAAACAACTGCACATTTATGGAAGCCAGTAAGGAGCAAATACCTTAGGGTCACGACAGAGCAAATACTGAAGTTAATAAAGCCAATAGATACAATTATGTGCGTGGAGTGCATTGGATATTGGCTCGGAACGAGAAATCGGGGAGCCGAGTTCGAATTCCAGCTGAATTCATTGCATTCACTTGTGCGCAAATACCCTTGGGAAAGGTATTAATCCACCTATTCCTTCCAGTTATGGGTTAAATAACAGAACAGCTTGGGTTTTATAGCCTTGGTCGGCAACCAGTCTACCGCAGAAAGCAATGGTAACCTACTGTGGGATAATCTTCTGCCCAGTCAGTCATGTCTCCAAAGAGACATGGTCGCCCAAACGTGTATCACGTATGGCCCTTAACTTACTGAATATGGGTCAGTTAATAGGCAAATTAAATATTTTCAGAAAAGAAGATATGTGTTGAAAGAATAGTAAAGTAATTTTGGTAAACTGGTCAGTGGGGATCAGTACCTTGTTGGTCGTTGTTGCGGTGGTAGTGGTAGTTTGGAAAATAAAAAAAATACAGACAGAAAGGGAATAACGAAGTCTCTGTGAACGAATAACAGACGAAGAGGGAAATACCGTCTAGCGATCCATATCTAAACAGAACAGATGCAGCAGGGGATGACGAGATCCAATTGAAACTGACCGCAAGAGCAGAACCGACTCCTGTCAAGAAGTCACTGAAACCTCTCATTGCAGAGATGAGGTTGTTATCATTAATAAAAATAAAACCTAAGAGACGCATACGTACCCACACCTGCACAAACACAAGATGAAAAAAAAAATTAAAAAAAAGAAACAACAAAAAAGAAACAAAAAAAAGAAACATTCAAAAAACGCCACACATATAAAAGAAATTTAAAAAATCCAAAGCAACTGTTGTTATTCCTGTTAAAAGGGGTGGTGAACCCTGTGCTTTAATAAAATGACTTTTCTTACATGAAAAGGAATAAAGAGAATAATAAAGCATGTTATTATGTATGGGCAATAAAAAAATGTACAATATTGCGTGGAATTAAAAGAATAAAATTTTTACATTGTTGCACGGAATTAAAGGAAGGGTATTTTTGCATTTGAATATGATTAAAAGAAAGACACATCAATAATGCATGGAAACTGTTTTAATATTAGTATTTATCAAAGTTAATACGTTCAATGCATGATGAACCCAAAAAAGGGACAAATGTGTTTTCTTTCTCTGCATAGGGATTCCATTCCGTTTTCTTTTGTGGGTGTATAGCTGAAAAATAAATCTGCATGGTAAATATTGTAACCAGTAGTTATAAAGTGATTTATTTAATAAATGAGAAGTGACGTAACCCTATTTCCAGATGGTTGATATTATTTTTTTGTTGATTTAAAAGATAAGTGGGAAGTTCTCTAGAGTTGAATGGAGTGGAAGGGACGCATTTGCATTTATCGGACAATAAAACGAATTGATTGAATCTGTGTAAAAGCACCTTTAACATATCATTGTTGTCCTGTTTTAACGATTAGTTGAACCCAGGTCAAATTCAATCTGAGAATTTCCTGGCTTTGTCTAGCTGTGCGAAAGAGACAATACGACCCCACCGCCGCAGTCATCATCATCAATCTCCATTAAGTTTGATAAAAGCCCTGAAAAGATGTGTTTTTATTTGGAGAATTGACAACTCTGATTATTTTTAACGAAGCTTCGTACTGTTATGAAAAACATGTTTTCATTTGGCGAATTGAAAGCTCTGATTATTTTTAACAAAGATTTGCATTGATATAAAAAGACTTACTATTATTTTGAAAATTTGAAAGACCTGATTATTTTTAAACGAATCATTCTCTCCGTTGTAAACTTTGATATTCGGCGATTGTATATTTTGCTTTTATAATCAATTATTATTTTTTTATATATGAAGACTTTCTTTCGTAACTCATCCAGGTGTCATATATATATATATATATATATATATATATATATATATATATATATTAAAACTACTCACTTGTTAGTGTGCAGTTTTAAAAAAGAACCATTCTATTTTCATTAAATATTTCATTATATATATATATATATATATATATATATATATATATATATATATATATATATAATATCCATCCTGCATATATACAAGTCTACCATTAAACCCTGAATGGAGTACTGCTGCCATTTATGTTCTCGACAGGCTCCAAAGGAGAGTTAGTAACGTGATAGGTGGTGACTTGGCGGCTCGACTACAGCCACTTCCCCACCGACGAAATGTGGCCTCCCTTTGTCTGTTCTATAAGTACATTCATGGCTTCTGCTCAGACAAACTTAAGTCACTGGTGCCTCCTCAACAGTTATTTACTCGTGCAACCAGAACGGCAACTGGGTCTAGCACATTCTCAGTTTGGTTAGACAAATGCAGACAACAATTCTACTCCTGCAGCTTCTTCTCTCGCACTTCACGCCTGTGGAACTCGCTCCCATATTCTTGCTTTCCTGACGGCTACAACCTCCAGAAATTTAAATGCAATGTCAATACTCATCTACTAACCACTTGACTCCAGCCCTTCCCTCACCCCGTATATCCTTCCCTTTCTCTCCCCTCTTTCAACTGTCATTGCACCTGCATTTTCATCTTTCTATTGATTCTTTCTAATTGGTTTGTAATCCTCTTCTCCCTCTAATTAATTTTCTTTCAGTTATGTAGCCCCCCGCACATCAGTGGCATTTACGCCTTGCCCGGGGTGAAATGATTAAATATATATATATATATATATATATATATATATATATATATATATAATGAAATATTTAATGAAAATAAAATGGTTCTTTTAAAACTGCACACTAACAAGTGCATCAAATGAACTGTTCTGGTGTTTTGCTCACTCTTTCTCATGCTAGTCTCTTCTTACTATTGACTGGCCAATGCAAAGTCTGCCTTGTAAAATAATAACAAAAGAACCATTCTATTTTCATTTAGAATTATCCACTTGCCGATAAATACTAAGGATAGTATGAAATGCCTCATTTTTTAAACTGGGGTAACTTAATAATGATGGCCGGTAGTATATATATATATATATATATATATATATATATAGTCATCTGCAGACAGATCTGTTTCGTTGTATCACACAGCTCATCAGTACGGTTAGACATCCAATTGCTTATAGCCAGGACTGAAACCGGACCGAATTGACATCAGTCGCGATTCTACCTCTGAGTCATGGGCGCTTGGTAGAAGGGAGACTTGTAAGGTGTGATATATATTGTAAACATACGCCAGTAGCTAAGTGTGTTCTAATTCATTACTTAATGAACGATGCATAGATGCTAGAGTAGAGTATCTACTGATTTTTCAAAGCCTACCATTCTTCCACAGTGCTCAAATAGGGTCCGAGAGCGTGTATATATATATATCAGCATGCGGTGTAAATATAGTGGTAGATAACTCTCTAATTGTATGAATTATTAATTCCTGTAAATCTTATACTAAAAACAATATCTCACATCAGAACCTCGGTTAATAAAAAAAAGGAAACAGTACTGTCCAAAACCTAACCATCAGTGGAATTATATTAGTTCGCAAAATTTGTGGAATATAATTAATAATTGGAAGGCTGTAGAAAGTGTCAGCTAATGCATAGTAAAATCAACAAAATGGGCTCGTGATTATATTACATAAATTCATCATTATTTTTAAGTTAGAAACGTCAAACAGTATTATGTGCAAAGACCGTATCCACAAAGTTTACATAAAAGTCATGAAATTTCATTTCATGGACTCAAACATTTTATGGTAAGCCGGAGAATGTATCGGCTGTCATGTGTAATACACTAAACATGAGATTGTAAAACAAATGAGAAGGTAATAATATCTGTGAATATTTAGCAAAACTAAATCAATTTATTTTTATAATCACATATAATATGGGAAAAGATTTCGTTGGCCGGAAAATAATTTTTCACTGTTGAATTAGTAGAGTTATCTGATTTGCATTTCTCCTAAGACGAGTAAATTAAAAACGAGATGATTAAAATCACATAATGTTATTTTCACCTGTTGTCTCATTTTTTAATACTTGTTTTGAGATCATGAAGCAATTTTTACAGAAAATGAAGTCGTGAACATTTCAATAAAATGCAATAATGCATTCTTTCAGAAACCACTTGAATAAACAGTTTTCTTTTTATTAGTTTTATTTTTTAAATCACAGAGAAACAATTGGTTAATTACTTTATCACAATTTACTTTCGCCAATTGTATTTGCTTAATTTTTTTTTAGAATGTAAATCACATTATTTTGTGTGTCCAGACGCTATTTTCTTTCCAATTGTTCTATGTTTATTGTGCCCATCTAATACGCCAATACACTGCTCTGTCCTTTAAAATATTTGAATTAAGGAAACGATTAACTGACAAATCACTAAATCGTCTTCAACTAATCAGTATCTAGGGTAACAGACAAACACAAACACTGGTAATTTAGTGATTTGCTAAGCGTAGCTTAGATATAACACAAAATCGAAATGATGGGACACTCAGTAAATTACGAATGCACTATTCAGTCGTAAATGATATAGCTAGACAGATTTGCTAACCATTACAGAATTATGCGGCACAAGACTAAAAGTGTGGAAACCCAGTGAAGCTGGAGCTTACTACTCAGTTTTAATAAATCTAACATGACAGACTTATAAAACAATTAACCACAAAATACTTAGCACTATAAATCTATTCATGTTTCATTTCTGCTAACGCGTTATGTCGTGATTTTCTACAACCGACTTAGATGAGACACAAAGCCAAACGTACAGGGAACCCTGTGAGGATCAAACTCAGTACTCAATTGTTAAGATTTTAGCAAGACAATTTTGCTAACCCCTTCGAAGTACCCACATGACTTTTTAAGTGTATTGTAGATTCGTCACAAGATCAAAAGTGTAGAATACTCCGTAAGGCTCGAACTCACTTTTCAGGTGAAATTATGAAATGAGCTTATATGACAAACTTATTAAACAATTAGTCAACATAGAATTTTCCACTCAGTACTTAGCACTATAAAAGCTGTTCACGTTGCTGTTTCAGGTAAGACTTAATTTTGTGTTTGGGAAGGTTCAATTCGCCGCATTATAAAAACGAGCGTTGTCATTATTCTTACTGATTTTTGAATGTCTGTATAGTTTTAATCATGATTTGGATGTAAAACATTTTAAATTTTTCTCAGGGATTCGTTACGCCTTTCAGTCAGTTTCTGTAATACGTATTTCGTCATGCCAATTCTCCTTCGGATATCTGTGTCTCACGTTCCATCTTCTGTTATAACACTTCCCACGTATTTAAATTTTTGTACCTGCTTGATTTTAGTATCCTGTACCTGTTTTTGGCATTTTGGGCTGCTCGTTTTGCTGATGACCATGCATTCGGTTATCTTGCAGGTTATTTGTAGTCCTTTCTTGTCACTCTTCTGTAAGAGGTCTTCTAGTTTCTTTTCCGTGTCTTCTATCAGACCTCTATCATCTGTGTATCTTATTTTGTTCATATTGTGGCCTCGGATGACAAATCCTGGCATAATATTCACAATATTCCCGCTGTACAAGTTGAATAAGTCCGGTGAAAAAACTCATACTTGTCATACGCTCCTTTTTAGATTTGTATATCTGCTGAATTCGTTTTATGTCCGTATGCAGACGGTTTGCTGCCAGTTAAGATTCTTGATTATTTTTATGTCTTTCCGAAATATGTCGAGGTTGCTGAGAATTTCTATCAACTCTTTGTGGCGTACTTTGTCGGACGCCATTACATAATCCATAAAACATAGGTACACGTCCTATCTCATTTGTATTCTCTTTTTGGAGAGCATCCTAATCATAAATATGGCGTTCCTTGTTCCAGTGTCTTTGACAGACCTGCACTGTTCTTGTCCTATCTCTGGCCTGATTCAGCTTCTGGCTCAATTCATCAAGATTCGGACAATCAGTTGTGTAATGTAGCTCATCAAACTTATTGTTCGGTGGAGTTCGCACTCGTTTGCACCAGACCTCTTAGGCAGTTCTATGAATATGGACTTGCTAAGGTCATCCGGTATTACACCACTGTTATAAATTTCATTAATTATATCCGTAAATTTCTCTACGCCAAATTCATCCGGGGTCGTCAGCGAATCTATTACAATGCCGTCTAGTCCAGTTGCTATGTTTCTATTCAGTTTGGCTATTGCAGCTTCTACATCGGACTTTAATATTTCCAGTCCGTCCTCATCTTTGTGTATTGTTGGTTGCTCTCTTTTGTCGTGGGAAAGATCTTTTATATATTCTTCTCATCGCTGGAGTATTTCCTTTTTCTCCAATATGATCGTTCAGTACTTAGGTTTTATACATTCTTTTGAGGAGCAGGTTTTTTGGAATGTCAATTCTCCTATTTCTTTATGTCTGTCTGCTTTATTAGTCTTGCTCAATCTTCAACACTTCAACACATTTGTTGTTGAGTCATTCCTCTTTAGCCTGTCTGCATTTTCTCCTATTTCTTTGTGTATTTTCTGTATTCTACTGCATGTCTTGGCATCGCTTTCTGTCTCCTTTGCATCATGTTGAGAATCTCTTCAGTCATTGTTTCTTTCTTCTGCGTCTGATTTCCTTTGGGATAATGTTGTTTGTTGGTGTCACTAGCGTTTCATTTAGTGAGTCCCATTCCAAGTTTCCTTTTCCAATGTGTTTTTTGTATTTGTTTTTTACACTGTCAGTTTATTTTATCCGCAGATTGAGGTTATTCATAAAGTGTTGTTTTGTAGTATTATTAGGCTTATTCAGTGTCCGGAGTTTCACCCTTAATTTTGCAGATGACTTGGAGATGATCGCTTTCACAGTCGGCACTTGAAAAGGTTTTGCATAAACCACTGCATTTCTGAATCTCCTGTTTATGGTTATAAAGTATATTTAGTTTTTTGTGTCGCCTGCTGGGCTTCTTTGTGACCATAGACGTCGTGGGTTTTCTTGAAACCAGGTTTTAGTTTTATGTAGTTATTTGCTGTGCAACATTGGACCCATTTTCTCCTCTAGATTATTAGTTTACAAATTTCAGTTATTTAAATGACGCTACTGTTGCAAATTTTTAAAACAATGTAAAAATCTGTGTTGATAAAGCATTGCTTTCTGATGGCAATATACTGATTAAGCGAAACAAGTGTTATTCAGACTCTGTTCTAGTTAAGATGTGGTATTTTGACTTCGAACGCGGTCGTAAAGGCACAAATAATTCCAAACTCTCAGATCACCCAAAATTAACAGTTGTCTCGAAAAACATAAAAAAGTCCACAAACACGTTTTGGCCGATCATAAACTGAAGCTGTTTGAGATGACAGAGGCGTTGAACATATAAAAAATCAGTGTATGCACCATTTTTCATGAACATCTGTCAATGAGAAAGCTGTGTTCAAGGTGGATGACAGGTTTGCTAACAGTCGATCAAAAACAACAACGCGTTGAAATTTAGAACGTTGTTTGTGTTAGGGCGCTCTCCACCTTTGAAGTATAATGAACTGTTCCAGGCATTATGAATGGTGGTAGTGTCGACTTCTGGATCCGTACCGATTACAAGTCAGTCATGTATTTCCTTTTGTAAACCGGAAGAGATTAATTGCACGCTACCACGTACACATTAATACCTTGTTTTCCTGTATTATACTAACCAAATTTGTAAATACTTTTCTTCCGTAATACATTTTATTATATTTATATTTCTGTTATTTCGTTGTTATTAGTTGCACAACTCAACAGTGTCGACGAAGATATTCGACATTCACACGGAGGAAAGACTGAAATTTCAAAACTCGTCGCAAAACTCAACAGTGGCGACGTGGATTACTCGATATTCACTCGGAGAAATAACTAAAATTTTAATCTCCTCAAAACCAAATAGTGGTGACGAAATTATCAAATTGGTCCACAACACAAAAGTGTGACGAAATTTCGACGTTCTCAAGGAAAAAAACTCAGTTGCGTTCCTTTAGTACAACAGTGAATTTAGTTTCACAGAAATTAAGTCATTGCACCAGAATTGCTAACGACGGTAATTTGGCAACATATATTCGCAGCAAGAAAACTATAAGGCCCGTTTTACTGCTGTGGAAATTTTTATTTATAAAACTTGTGACCCTCCCCTTTGTGAATGAAAATTTGTTGGCATTAAGTTGTTTGCTTTAAGAAATAATTAAAAATGGAACAATTCCAAAATACAATACTCGAACTGATTAAATATCAGGCTCAACAACAATTGGAATTACAGAAAGAATTTCAAGAAATACAAATAGAAAATGAGAAACAACAAATACAACAAAAATTTCAAGAACGGCAACTTGAAAATGAAATAAGACAAAAACCTCCAGAGGAAAACACTAAAAATACGTTGAGCTGCAGGAAGTTTTACATAAAATAATTACCGAGAAGAACAAAAGCTCGGAGGATAACACGTTCTCCCAAAATATGGTCTACGATCGAGAACTTCATCTACAATCCCGATGAGGATAGTACGTTTGAGAGATACTATCACAGATACCAGGATTTTTATGAAATAGACTGTAAATCGTGGCCGAATGAGAAAAAAGATTAGGCTTCTCTTAAGAAAATTAGGAACATATGAACACAATGACTTCACGAATTTCGTTTTTCCAAGGAAGACAAGAGACTTGGATTTCGATGAAGCAATGTCTGTTGAAAGAATTGTTTAGTCCGAGGTTATGTTTATTTCACAAAAGGTGGAAGTGTCTGAACCTACATAAAAATAATGACGATGACTATACTACGTCCGCGTCTGTAGTAAACAAAAATTGTGATTTCAGACTATCAGAACTGACTGCAGACAATTTTAAATGTCTAGTATTTGTACTTGGGTTAGTGTCTGATAAAGACGCAGATATGAGAAGGATATTAACTGGAAAGTGAGCAAAATATTACGCTACAAAACCTGGCGGATTACTGCCAACAGTGTGTTAGCATTACGGAAGATGCAAACAAAATCCAGGAAACCGCTATAGCAAGCATAAAGAGTTATTAGGACACGTATTCGGTCTCGATCACCAAGACGCAAGTATCGTTCACAAATGAGGAAAAAGTGGAGTAAATATGAAAAGACCCCCCCTCCCAAAACCTCGGTATGGTTGCGGTGAACGTCATTGGAGAAACGACTGTCCAGTTAAAAATAAAACTTGTACAAACTGCAACAGACGAGGTCATATTAAGTCTAAATGCAGAAAAAAAATTAAAAACCACGTAAAGATTACAAGATCAGAAGAACAAAAGCAGAACATGAGGAAATATTTGCAGGTAGAAATATTAAATCAACCCATTAAGATGCTGTTAGATAGTGGAAGTGATATTTTCATTATAAACTTAAAAACTTGGAAAAAACTAAACATACCAACTTTATTTAAACAAATAAAGTTGTCAGAACTGTTACTGGAAGAAAAATTAAATTCGAAGGAGAACTAATAAGTTCAACAATCGAACGAAAAGAGTGAAAATGTTTGTCATGAAAGGTACGAACAATCTTTTCGGGACAGATTGGATAAATGAAAGATTATATTGCAGAAATATAACTGAAACGACTGACCTGACGAAGTTAAAGAATTAAAAACTACGATAAAGAGCTTTCCCTGAAGCTTTTACAGAAGGTCTTGCGAGTGGCACCAAAACGGCAGCAAAAATCTAGATAAAGAATGATATACAATCAGTTTGCATAAAGGAAAAACTAATTCCAAGAGAAAAAGCACTTACACCCACAATTCAATCTTCAACAAAAATAATAATGCCTGCTGGCTTTCGGGAATAATTAAAGTACGTATCGGGAATATGTTGTATATGATTAAATGGAAAAATTTTATCCACAGACGACACGTGAATCAGATAAGGAAAAAAGAAGCTATAGAGACAATTTTAAGGGTAAATGATTACATAGTTGAAATTACGACACGTTCGACTTAACAATGCCGAAAAGTAACGCAGCATTTGGCGGTGGATCCAAAAAGGAAAAAGTACGAAGATTAATGAACAAATCTTAGGAGTGGGGGTGTTAGGGCGCTCTCCACCTTTGAAGTATAATGAACTGTTCCAGGCACTATGAATGGTGATAATGTCGAGAGAGTCGATTTCCGAGACCGTACCGATTACGAGTCAGTTGTGTATTTCCGGTTGTAAACCGGAAGTGATTTAATTGCACTCTACTACGTACAGACAAGTACACATTAAATACCTTGTTTTCCTGTATCATACTAACCAACTTCGTAAGTACCCTTCTTCCGTAATACATTTTATTATATTTATATGTCTGTTTCGTTGTTATTAGTTGCACAACTCAACAGTTTGTAACTGTTTTAACGCAACTAACAGGAGTTTTTGCGTACATATAAGACAATGAGTGATCTATCACTTCACTCCGGAGTCAAATCGGCAGTCAGCTGAGTGGACATCAGCAGGTGAAAGCGACTATGATGCAAACCTGAGCAAGCAAGATTTGGGCCTCAGTATTTTGGGAAGCGTATTTCTATTTTTTTCATAGACTACCTTGAGAAAAGTAGAATGATCAATTGTGAATATTTTATAGCATTATTGGTGCATTTGAAAGAATAAATTGCCAAAACACAAATGTAGAAGGAAAATTATCATTTACCAAGAGAACACACCAAGGGACATGTCGATCGCATCTGTTGCAAAACTTCATGATTTTTCCCTTTGAATATGCTTCTGCATCCACCCTATTCTTCAGATGTGTTTCGTGATTTTACTGCAGACAGCAAACGAATGATCCAGGAAAAAGGTCTGGTTTCTATGAAGAATTAATCTCGGAACTGAGGCATATTTTCAGTCCAAAGACAAAAATTTCTAAAAAAGCGTTGGAACCAGTTTATCACCATAAAAGAGCATGTTAATAACTATAGTTGAATTTTGTCTAAAAGTTGTTTTATTAGTTAGGCCCTGGATTTATTGGGTGATTTAAGCAATGCGTTTCTCATTACTACACCTTCCAGTTTTTGTTTTGCCACACATTTACACAAACTCATTAGGTACGCTTACTCGATATTTCTCTCTTGCTCTTAGTATGGCCTGTAACGGCCATAATCTCCAAACCTACATTTCTCATTTTCTGAAGCAAAACTTTCAACTGTCTCTTCCTGAATCTAAGTAAAGGTTGTACAGAAATACTTCGCACATATATCTCCAGAAGCTTCTCTCACAAAAGCAAGACACTGGTTGCAATTATGTCTGCATCTAACTTATGTCTTATCAGTTTTGCGAGATGTATTTAGGGGTGTATTTCTGCCTCACCATCTCCATCATTATACTCTTTTACTTGTGTATCGTCTGTTATCTTATTCTCCCTTAGATCTGGGAAGACATTTTCCCGACTTAGTTGTCATATGAAGATTGATATTAGAGTTAAGCAGTAGTTTCAAATTAAATTTTCTAGTTTATCTGCAAATGTATTCTTTCTAATATTATATAGTTTTATAATATATATCTCAAAAGAAAAAAAATATCTATATATCTATCTCTCTCTCTCTCTCTCTATATATATATATATATATATATATATATATATATATATATATATAAAAACTCGTTTTTATTGCGTTTAGTTTGACGATTGTCATTTTATAAATGTCTGTAAGGCTTATCCATAACTCAGCATTTTCCTCAGTATTTGAGTTGATTTTAATGGTTGTATGGTATGCATTAATTTATACGAAATATTTTTGTTTTTATTCCATTTTACTAGAGAATTAGTCTTCATAGAAAGAGGAGCACATGGACTCTTGCTGATGTTGATAAATAAAAGCGAGAATAAAGAGCAAAAATATAGGAGAAAAACAATTCCTGGTTGCCTGCAAATACATATCAAAATTAAGTACAAAAATTTTCATCCTTTGGAAGTGCCTCAACAGTGGATAAAATGGGATACTGAAACCCGAAGATACCGAATCAAAGAATAGAGAAACGGGAAAGATTCGTTAGAAACAACGGCTATGCAATATTGGTCTTTCTATTGTGCTAGACAATATCATCTCAGAAAAGTGACTTACAACAGAAGTGTGTTCTACAGAAGCAAAGTTATAAGATTTTGGATTAATCATGTGAGCAGTTATAGTTTCAGATAAAATCGAAAGAAAAGTTACACTTATACATAACACAAGAAGTACACACTAGGGATATTTAGGGTAAGGCTTAGTAAATGTTACACGGAGGGGTTATATTAAAGGCAAAAGATACAAAGGAAATGGTGAATAACCGACCAAACGAGCTTTTGTAAGTACTTGGTAAAAAATGGATTAGACTATATAGTAAAAAAACATAGAGCTACAGATTCTAGCACGATACGTAGAATTATATTAGCTGGGACAAATATATCAATTATATCTTTTGTTTCACAACATATATTTTCCTTAGATCGTTTTGATAGTGTGATTAATGTATGTTTCCTAATTTATGTTTCAAAAGAGACCCTGGTTCGTACTTTTATAGCCTGCAATTTTCTGTCTTTAGAGTAAGACATATACACTCCTTAATCTCATATGGACTCCGCGTTTTATGTTGGAATGTCATTTTTAGTTTATTTATTATGGTTAACGTTCTCAGCTAACATGAAGTAGAAATACTATACTGAATTCATTGGTAGACAATCCTTCTCCATAAAATCTATCTTGCATACCTATGCATTTACAATTAATTCATGCATTGAATATTGCTGCCGCATATGGTCCGGTACAAGGTTGCAGAATTCCTAATTGCGACATTGTGTTTTGACTTGTTACATAATTGCACACACACACACATATATATATATATATATATATATATATATATATATATATATGCAAGGAAAGAAAATAACGAGAGGAGAATTAATATGAATAGTTCTTGGACCGAAAGTAATTAACCCAGGTGCTTCTGGCTATTTATTTAGAGATTCCTGATAAACAAATAGATGCATCAGTAATATTATTGGTCCTGATCTGGCGTCTCTGTCTCGGCTTCAGTCACTTTTCCAACATCGTGTATCTCTGCCTTTTTATGAATACTTTCATGGTAATTTTTGTGATGAGCTGCTGATTATGGTAGGTAAATGCTATGAATTTAAACGTCGCATTAGATTGGGAACTAGGTCTCATCAATTCACCGATCAAATGGTTATCTATAAACGAATATTTTATGTGTGTGTATATATATATAAAAAAAAAATATCCGCATTTCTCGCTTTTGGATTTTTTTTTTCCCGACTATAAGCATTTACATTAGTCTTAATTGCAATGTCAATCGTTATCTACTGTCTTCCTAATTAGGATTCTACTGTTCTCTCTACTCAGTAATGTTTTTGTTTTATATTATTTCAAACCGAGTAACCGTTATCAACTTTATCGCCTTACTTAGGCTAAATTTAAAAAATCGCTTCGTGTTAGTTTAGGAGAATAGTTCAACTGAGTTTGTATGAAGATGGCAGGGTTGACTTCAATGCATAGTATATTACCTTAACCGACAAAAATATGATTTACAAAAATATATTTCGGCTGTTGATGGTGGCAGCGGAGTGTAAGGCTTGAAAGGTAAGAGGTGACAAAGATATAATTGACAGCAATGATAAAAAATGCAGGCAAAAGCCGACAAAAATATGATTGACAAAAATATATTCAGGCCATGGATGGTAGTGACAAAGTGTAACAACAAAGGCTAAATAGGCATTAGCCGATAAAGATATGATTGACCTCAATTAAGAGATAACTCGGAAAAGCAAAAATGTGATTAAAGTTTTTGGCTGAATACGTCAGTGGTTTCTAAAATAAAGAAATCAGAACACACACAGACACACACACACACACACGAGAGATAAAGAGAACACATTCTGATTAACGATTCCCCGACAGATCCTGCGTGTACGTGCTTCTGTCCGTTTGCCTATTACACGACGCCAGTGTCTACGTCGTTGTCTGTAAAGAGGATTGTTGTTTGTTCAGAGAACCAGATGTTATAAGTCATTAAAATAGTTTCTAGGAATGTATAGCTAAAGTAAAAATATAAGTAGACAGATATACTTAATTTCAGTAGTTCTTGCACCGAAAGAAGTTAACACACACACACACACACACACACACACACACATATATATATAAATTAAATCCAAAAGTATGGTCAGATAGGAAAATCCCCAAAACCTGACCTTAATTAATATTAATTCAATTCATATTAAAATTGATCAATATATATATATATATATATATATGTAATGACCGAGTCAGTCCCCGGATTTAAATCCAATAGAGAACTTGTAGCGACAATTGAAAAAAAAAACAAAAAAAAAACAGGAATTAGTTCAAACAAACATCACAAATCTGCCAGAAGGAATATAGCAAAATGCCTTCTAAAATATGAAAACCTTCTACTACTTGAAGTGATTGTTTCCTGTTGAAGTTAATGAAAACATTGCTGCACTAGCGGTAATATTTTTTCTACTGTATGTTGTTTTTTTTCACCCTTGAAAATTAAGATTTTGTAATCTTTTCTTAAACATTGAATATCATTTAGTTTCATATACATTTACTGTCGGCATGGTCTTATACAGTAAATTTATTTTCATTTTGTTCAGGTAATACACGACGTTTCTCCTTTCGGGCAAGTGACAAATGTCAGAAAAATCTGTCCCTTTAGGCTGTTAGTGCTAGCAAGTGTCTCTGGACCGTTACTCTACAACTGTACACAACAAACAAAAAAATATTCTAGAAACATGGAAAGCAGAGATGCTAAACAACTGTGGTTAACTCTAGAATATCAAACAGGAAATGAGCAAATTGAAAATAAAATTCTGGTTTTATGCAAAACTAGATGGCCAGACAATGGCAATTTAAGCAGCTACAAATATAGGATCATGTATGCAGGAGGTAAAAATAACGAAAAGGGAGTTGGCTTAATACTGAAATGAAGAAATGCGTTCTGAGACACTGTCAATTCTCTAGAAGAGTTCTCCTAGTGAAACAGAAAGGGAGACACTTGAACGTAGAATTTATAGTAGTCGATGCTCCAACAACACAAAGCACTAAGGAAGAAACAGAATCTTTCTACTCCACTCTTGACAATGCCAAAACTTAGTGCAAAAAACAAGAAATTAGAATCCACATGGGAGACTTGAATGCCAAAATAGGCAAAGAAGAGAGAAAGGAAGACAACTGGCAACGTTGGATTAAGAAATCCGCAACGACCAAGTTAAAGGTTGGGTCCAGTGGTGTCGGGTTAATCTTGCAGGTGATAACCAAGACCTGATTTCAAGTACACCCAAGACGTTTACGGACATGTAGAAGCCTAGGGGATGACTAAAAAAATAATCGATTATATAACCAAAAAACAAAAGATTCAGAAACGCAGTGGTTCAATGCAAAACCTATCCAAGGACAGACTGTGAAAATGACCAACTTCTCGTTATCTGCAAATTAAGGTGAAAATATCGGAGTCTAAAGAAAACTAGAGCGGAATCCAGGCTGCTATATAATACCCTCCTGAATGACACCAACCTGCAGAAAAATATACTGACATTGTGAGAAACAAAGACGAAGAATAAATGGGAAATGGAAATTCGAAATGGCACGCACTTAAAGAAGCGCTAAGGACATCAGCAAACAAAGAAAAACGAAAAACAAAAGAAATGAGTCAGAAATAATAGAAAAAATTCTTGACGTGATGCAAATGAGTCAGAAAACTATGCCAAGATATGGAACTGAATACAAGAATCTACAAAAGAAAATAAGGACCAAGTGCAGACAGCCTAAAGAGGAATGGCTCAATAACAAATGTGCTGAGGTCAAAAGATTGAGCAAGACTAATAAAGAAGAAAGGCATAAAGAACTCAGGGAAATGACAAGACATAAAACATACTTCTAAACAGGATGTATAACAGGTTCGAACAATCATACTGGAGAAAGAGGAAACCTGAAGCGATGAGAAGAATATATATCATGGTCTCTTCCACTAGAAGAGAGAGCAACTAATATTCAACAAAGATGCTGACGGACTGGAAATACTAAAATCCGAAATCTGCAATGGCCAGTCTGTATAGAAACAACCCAATTAGACAGTATATTAAATAGAGATGCTAAGAAGATTTTGGTATAGAGAAAACTAAAGAAATACTAAATGAAATCAACAACAGCGCTGTAATACCAGATGAACTAGGCAAATCAATTTTCATAGCTCTGTCTAAAAACCCGGTGCAATCGGATGCGAGCTCAACCGAACAATCAGTATGATGAGCCACATAACGAAACCCATTTTCCGTATCCTGATGAATACAGCGCGAAGCAAAATCAGGCAGAAAACAGGACAAGAACAATGCGGTTTCATCAAGAACACTTCAATAGGGAATGCTATAATTATGCTTAGGATGCTATCAGAAAGTGGGATACGAATGAATAATATCTTTACCTGTGTTTTGTAGACTATGCCAAGACATTCGACAAAGTACGCTACAAAAAAAAAAAAATAGAACTGCTCAGCAACCTCGACATAATTTGGCAAAGACATTAGACTAACCATAAAACTCTACTGGCAGCTGAGTAGACAACGGCAGGCGAAGACCGTCCAATGCGACTAAAGATGCAAACCTCGGCAGGCGAAGACCGTCCAATGCGACTAAAGATGCAAACCTCAGCAGTCAAGATTTTGGCCACGCTATTTTGGGAAGCGTATTTGTATTTTGTTCATCGATCACCTAGAGAAAAGTAGAACGATCAATAGTATATATTTGATAGCATTACTGGTGCATTAGAAAGAAGAAATTGCCAAAAACGGCCACAAATGAAGAAGGAAATAGCGATTATATACCAAGACAACCCACCGAGTCACAAGTCGATCGTAACTATGGAAAACTACATGAATTGCACTCTAAATATTCTTCCGCATACACCGTATTCTTCAGATCTGTCCGCCAGTGATTACTTGCTGTTTGCAGGCAGCAAAATAATGTTCCAAGGAAATATATTTGGTTCCTATGAAGAATTAATATCGGAACTGAGGCGTATTTTGAGTCCAAAAAGTCGTTAAAAAAATGTGAAAAACAGCTTTGGAACCAGTGTATCACCATAGAAGGCGTCTACGTTGATGAATAAAGTCGAATTTTGTCTAAAAGTTGTTGTTTTATTAGTTAGGCTCTGGATTTATCGGGTGACTTTTTAAGTAATGCGTTTCTCATTACTACACCTCCCAGTTTTTGTTTTGCCACACATTTACACAAACCCATTCGATACGCTTATTCGATATTTCTCTCTCGCTCTTAGTATGGCCTGTGACGGCCATAATCTCTAAACCTACTTTTGTTATTTTCTGAAACAAACATTTTGGCCGACTCTTCCTGATTCTAAGTAAAGTTTGTACAGAAATACTTCGCGCATATATACCCGGAAGCATCTCTCAAAAAAGCAAGCCACTAGTGGCAATGGTGTCTGCATCTAGCTAATGTCTTATCATTTTTGCGGTATGTATGTGGGGGGTATTTCTTCCGCACCATGTACATGTCTCCATCACTATCCCCTTTTACTTATGTGTCGTCTATGTTATTTTATTTTCACTTTTTAGATCTGGGTAGAAATTTTCCGGAATTTGTTGTCATACAGGAGGAGTGATATTAGACCTAAGCAGTGGTTTCAAATTAAATTTTCTAGTTTATTACCAGTGTGCTAAGTTTCGAAATGTAACTTTCAGCATATCAATGCACCTGCGGATTTATTTGTCATATTTTCGACATCTGATACAACACTTCCAATTCAATTTTCTCTACTTGCTTAATTCTGAAAAATTCGAATCGGAAATCGCATTTAGGGCTGCCTCGCATTTTTACGGTAATATTCTGTTATCTCTATTTTTTTTAATTCTGTATTTTCTAATTCATTTTATACTCTGTCTAGGAGTTTCTGTAGTTTTGTTTCAGTGTCATCTGCATATTTTGTGTTGTTAAGATTTTATTCCACAATTATATATAATGGTTGCACATCTCGATCGTTCGGGACCAAACCTCTGTTCTGGTTAAATAAATAGTCATTATGTAATTGTTCATGTAGATCTCATCATCTGTCCCCAATTTGTCTCTTGAAGAATCAATATTATTTTTGTATAGTTTTATGTGATTTATCGTTTTCTATATCTGGTTTCATTGCTTCCTTTGTAGTGCAATTTTGGCTATTCTTATTTTCACACTGATTTGCGGTAATTTGCTACTCTTTTAATCGCAAAATGACTTCCACCCATTATATTGACCTGTTCATTTTTTTTACTACATTAAATACATCCTCTCTCGATATTTCTCTTGCTGTAATGTTCTTTAATTTTTTTTGTTTTCCCGTTCAAGTTTCAAATCTATTTCTCCCACTGAATTTGATATCAATTGTTTTTCTTTTCAGAAGATTTTTACAGACGTTTTTCTTAAATTCATTTTTCTTGACAATATATTTTCCAAGGACATCCAGTCCTATTTATTTGCACCATTACTGTTTTCTAATTGGATATTGTAATTCTTTGTGCCTTTTATCTTCTTTCTTTCTTTAACTCCAGCGTGGCACACTTTACAATACCACATTTCTACTTCTATGATGTAAATGTTTGATATATTCTGACTATATAAGAATTCTGAGTTACACTTTATTGCAAATCTTTAGATGTCATCTACGTTGATACGTTTTGGCTAATATGTAATCTGTAACCTTTGTTACATTTCAGCCTTGTTGGCATTAAGACAAAATAGTGGGCAAGATAATATCCTTTAGCAATCGAAGGAGTCAGAATTGCATATTCCAAGAAGTGAGATAGGTTGATCTTAGACGTAAAGCGATTAAAATTATACGATCCTAGAAGCCATCTCTCGCAAGAGTTTAATAAAGATCAGTCAGTTAAGTGCCATACGTTAAACACGCTTGGGCGATCGTGTCTCGAAAGAGACATGACTGCCTGGGCAGAAGATTATCCCGCAATAGGTTGCCATTGCTTTCTGCGGTAGACTGGTTGCCATCCAAAGCTATAGAACCCAATCTGTCCTGTTATTTAACCCATAACTGGAGGGAAGAGACGGATTAGTACCTTTCCCAAGGGTATTTGCGAGTAAGTGAATGCAATGAATTCAACTGGAATTTGAACTCGTCTCTCCGATTTCTTGTTCCGAACTGATATCCACTGCACCACAACGCACATCCTTATAATAAAGAGTAAAAGATGTAAAAAACAGCCTTTATAGTGAAACTTACACCTTTGCCACGAAATACAAAAGAGAATAATGATTATTCGACGCTGAGTACTTGGTGGATCAAAGGTGTGCATTTTTTCATAGCTGGAACTAATAAATGTAGCTGGCTTTAACTGAGGACTGTAGCTCGGCCTTTATTGTAAGCCTTTCAAATTTCAAACAAAATAATAATTCTGGAATGACAGATAAATACATATTATATTATCATATATTAAATCTCAAATACTCATAATTAAATATCTAACACAAAAACAATTTCGACAAAAATTAAGAAAAAATTAATTCTATTCATCATCACTTCTACAATTAAAATAAATATGTATACCTCAAATTTTCTTGGAAATTTCTTGTCCACAAATTATGAAATAATGGATTTGAAAGAATGTCCATTGTTATCCACAACAAAAGTTTGGCAAAATCTTCTAGTTCTTCCAAATTTGAAAGACTTCTTTCTCTTTCTTTTTCCATTAATACGCTCGTGAATTTTCAATCCGGCTTAACTTAGAACATGAGGAGGGGTACACGAATACCTTAATTTTACTGTCATCTAATTAAAGGGACGAAAGACAAGGATGCGTCTTTTCACTGGATCTATTCAACTTATACAGAAAGACTATTCAGAGAACCCTAGAATTTATGCCAGGCTTCGTCATCGGAGGCCACGATTTAAACAATATAAAGTACACAGCTTAAACAGTGCTGATAGCAGACACAGAAAGAAAACTACAATACCTCCTACAGAAGGTAGCTGAAGAGAGTGACAAGAAAGGACTACAACTAAACTGCAAGAAAATCGAATGCATGGTCATCAGCAAAAAGGGCAGCCCAAAATGCCAATTACAGTTGAGGGACTCTAAAATCAAGCAGGTACAGATATTTAGATACCTAGGAAGTGTTCTAACAGAAGACGGAAAGTGTGACACTGAGATCCGAAGGCGAATTGACACGGCGAAGGACGCGTTCCACAAGCTGAGTAAAGTATTAAGAGATAGGAAACTTTCACTAGAAACAAAGACGATAATACTAGATTACTATGTGATGTCAGTTCTTTAATATGGCAGTGAATGCTGGACAATATTATCAAAGATTTTTTTTTATAAGCGTTTCACCCCGAGCAAGGCATGTCACTGCCACTACTGTGCAGGGGGCTACGTAGAGGAGAAAGGCTGATTAAATATAGGAAATGACAGAGGGTGGTTGATAGGCGGGTAAGGATACCGAGAATGAGGGTTGGGTAGATGAGTGTTGTGAGAATAGTTGGGAGTTAGTGTGATAGGAGGTGTCTATTGACCCTACATTTAAACACCTGGAGATTGTAACTGTCGGGAAAGCAGAGTTGTGGAAGGGAGTTCCACAGGCGGGAAGCGCGAGAAAAGAAGCAGTTGGAGTTGAATTTACGGTTACATCTTATTTGTTTAACTGTAAAAGGGTGGGACCTAGTTGCTAATCTAGTATCTCGTGTAAATTCGTGCTTAGGCGGCACCAATAATCTAAGCTCATCGGAGCAGAAGCCATGAAAGTAATTGTAGAAGAGGCACAGGGAAGCCACATCACGCCGGTGTGAGAGCGGCTACAGCCGGTCTGCCAAGTCAGTATCAACCACGTTACAGATCCTCCTTTGTATTTTGTCAAGAAGCCGAAGGAGAGCAGCAGGGGCACCCGACCAGATATGGCAGCAATATTCAATACATGGGCGGATGGTAGATTTGTATATGTGCAGAATAGTTTCAGGTGGGAAAAATTTCCGGGCCCTGCACAGGGAGCCCACTTTCATAGCAGCAGATTTGGCAATGGATTCAATATAGTCATTCCATTTGAGGTCCGCCGAGAGTGTAAGGCCAAGGCGGCGTAGTATTTTACTCTCTGGGAGACTAGCCTGTCCCATGCTAATGGGAGGTAGATGCGATTGTCTATGGTGATTAGTTGATAACAGCTTTGTTTTGGAGGCATTGAAATTTACCAACCATTTCCTCCCCCAGGTCACTACGGATTGGAGGTCCCTTTCAAGTACGGCAGCGAGGTTCACTTTGTCGTCCAGACCTGGTTTCTGATCGATGCGGGAGTAGATTGTTGTGTCGTCGGCATACATGCCAACTTGGGATCTAATGGTGTCGGGGAGATCATTAATGTAGATCAGAAAGAGCGTGGGGCCTAGGATAGAACCTTGAGGGACGCCTGCGTTCGTCTGGTAGTTTTGGGAGGCATGCCCATTTAATACCACCTTCAATGTGCGGTTAGAGAGGAAAGACTGGATGAGGTCAAACAGATGTCCAGTTATCCCATAGCTCCGCAGTTTGAACAAGAGGCCAGCATGCCAGACCCTGTCGAATGCTTTGGAGATATTCAAGGCAACGGTTCGGGCTTCACCATTCTTGTCAAGTGCCCGGTATATGTATTCGGTAATGGTCGTTAGCATATCAGCAATAGACCTGGTGAAGCGAAACCCATACTGTTTGTCAGAGAGAAGCCCGTTGGCCATAAGATGCTGAGTCACCTCGGCGTTGATAATGGCTTCGAAAACTTTGCCAAAGATTGGAAGGAGACTAATAGGACGGTAATTGGCGGGGTCGGAGGGTTCGCCAGAATTCTTAAATATAGGTACTACGCAGAAGGACTTCCAACAGGAAGGAAAGCAGGAAGCAGATAGGCAGAGGTTATAGAGTTTAGAGAGGACAGAGGAGAGCACATTTCTTCAGTACTATGACTGGGATTCCGTCACCGCCGCTCGCTTTGTGTGGGTCAAGTTGCGCAATTATCTTGGCGACCAGCGAGGGTGTAATGTGGACGGTATTTAGTTGAGCCTTAGTTCTGGGTGGGAAGTCTGGTGTAGGTATCCTAACGAGTCCAGTGTCGAATTGGTTGAGAATCTACGGGCAAAGCATTCAGCCTTGTCGCCTGGGGAGGTGAGAACTTCAGATTCATTGATTAGTGGGGGTATTGACGTCTTGTCCTGCTGAGCACGCTTTTGCAGAGACGCCAGTAATCTTTGGAGCCAAACTTAGAGGATGCTATGCGTTGTCTAATTCTGGTAGCAAACGCCTTCTTGGCTTCGTTCAGTACTTTTTTACACTTGTTCCGTGCTGAGGTGAAAAGGCGCCTGTTTTGGTTCGACGAGCAGCTTCGATCGTGCCGGAAGAAATGGTTCCGGTGGGCAATAGCGGCCGAGCAAGCGGGTGAGAACCAGGGGGACGAATTTGGTTTTAGTTGGAATTTTCTGGCAGGGATAAAAGCATCGATGCCAGCCTTAACCCAAGAGGAGACTTCGGAGGCACAGTCTTCGACAGGAAGATCAAAGACGTTGTTCCAGGGGACGTCGCAGAGGAAGTCCCTGAACGAGTCCCAGTCGGCTCTTTGGTAGCAGTATGATATTCTGCTGGTCTGGTTTTCTTGGGTAGAGTTAGTGTGGATTGATATGTTTACGGAGACTACGGCGTGGTCAGAGTTTCCGAGGGGGCAGAGTTGCCTGGTAGTGCAGGAGTCTGGGATGGAGGTAAAACAAATGTCGAGTAAAGAGTCCCTTCCGTTAGGGCTTTTAGAGAAACGCGTGGGGAAGTCCACCACTTGCGTTAGAGCTTGGGCTATTGAAAAGTGCATGGTGCGGATCCCAGCAAGGTCAGTGGCTGAGTTTTCAAGCCACTTGGTGTGGTGAGCGTTAAAATCACCAAACACAAATATATGGACAGATGGGTGAGAAGAAATGGCCCTGTCGATGTTAGTAGATGAAGCAAAAACTAGAAGCAGTTGAAATGTGGTTCTACAGAAGAATGCTGAGTATATCATGGACCGAGCATGTGGGCAATGACGAGATTTTGGAAAGGATGGAGACGAAATGGAAATTAATACTGAGCATCCGGAAGAGACAACTAAAGTTTCTGGGACATGCAATGAGAAAGGAGCGCTTAGAGAACCTGTATCTAACTGGCCATATAGAGGAGAAAAGAGACACAGGAAAGCAGCGGAACACATATTATAAGAACTTAATCAGGTAGATGACGGAACCTAGGTTGCATGGTGCAACAGGAAAAAGCGTGCTAAGGATAGAGAGATGTGGAAAACCATGATCGCCTACGTCCTGAAAGGACATGGCATATAAAAGAAGAATTATTTTGTAAGAATACGTGCCGTGTGTTTCGGTTCATTTTAGAGCTTCCATTGAGTACCCAAAGCCATGATACCCTGTATTATCACCAGTTCACCTATACCAGTAAAATATCCCAAGAACTGAATCGTCTCATCATCAGGATTTATTGTAAGGTGGGTATTTGTGAATTGGTGTGCTTAATTTAATTTCCTCCATATATAACAGTAGTTCATACGACCATATAATTTTAATTTGGTTTCATGAAACCTTAAATCAGTGTTTCATTATTTACTTCCATATTCTATATAGTTCCTAGCATAAGCTAATCCACACTTTGTGTTTAGCCTTAAGTGAGTTTTCTTAGGCGACAAGCTCAACGTTATGCTTCATGAATGTATTTAGTGCCTCTCTTCGGTGATACATTCAATTCTTATGTCTTTACAACACTGACAATGTTGCATGCAGTTAAATGAGAATTATTCAAGACACCTTGAACAATTTCATTTTACATTCTCTCGGAAATTACTTATTTCCTCTAGTCTTAATTTCATTCTTAGCACAATGATTCACGTTGTATTTTGACAATGCTATAAATTGTCAATATAGGAACATTATTTTATAATTTCCATGAAGATGAGAAATGTAATTTATTAGTGCACAATTTTTTTAAAAGAATCTATAATTAGATAAATAAATATAATCAAATAATTATAGTAAATTCAGTAGGTTCCTGCAAATATTCGCATTCCTTTAGAAAATATGTAAATATTCAAATTCAGTTGTGACGAATAATTGCAACTGTATTTTTTCTAAGAATACATATTTTTATGAGAATATATATATATATATATATATATATATATATATATAACTCCTTTTTATCGCGTTTAGTTCGACTATTGTTATTTCATCAATGACAGTAAGGCCTTTCCATAACTCAGCATTTTCCTCGGTATTTGAGTTGATTTTAATAGTTTTATGGAATGCATCATTTCATACGAAATATTTGGCTTGTTTTCATTTCATTTTACTAGAGAATTAGCGTCTTCACAGAAAGAGGAGCACATGAACTCTTGCAGATGTTGATAAATAAAACCGAGAATAAAGGACAAAAATTGGTGGAAAGTATAATTCATGGTTGTCCGCAAATCAATACCAAGACTAAGTACAAAACTTTTTATCTTTCGGAAGTGCTTCAACAGTGAATAAAATGAGACACTGAAACCCGAATTTGCCAAAGATACCGAATCAAAGTATAGAGAAATGGGAAAATTCGTTAGAAACAATATCATCTCAGAAAAGTGACTTGCAACAGAAGTGTGTTCTACAGAAGAAATCTTATAAGATTCTGGATTGGTCATGTGAGCAATTACAAAATCAAAAGAATAGTTACACTTATACCTAACACGAGAAGTACACACTAGGAATATTTACGGTATGGCTTAGTAAATTTCACACGGAGGGGTTATATTAAAGGCAAAAGGGACAAAAGAAAATAGTGAATAACCAACCAAACGAGCTTCTGTAAATACTTGGCAGAAACTGGATTAGGCTATATAGCAAAAAACATAGTAAGCGGTACGTAGGAGAATTAGATCAGCTGGAACAACTATATCAATTATATCTCTTTTTTTTCAAAATAAATATTTTTCTTAGATGGCTTTGATAAAGTGATTAATGTATTTTACTTTATTTGTGTTCCCAAACGGATCCTGGTTCGTACTTTTATAACATACCATTTTCTGACGTTAGTGTAAGACATATAAACTCCTTAACTTCATATGGACTCTGCGTTTTTTGTTGGTATGACATATTTAGTTTAATTATCTGATTAACGTTATCAGCTGACGAAGTGGAAATACTATACTGAATTTATCGATAACCCAGCTGGAAAAGAATTTGTTTCACTGTTTCGTGCTAGACAATCCTTCTTCATGAAATCCATCTTAAATACCTATACATTTACAATTAATTCATACATTGAATATTCCTGCCACTTATGTTCCGCTATATATTTAGAGATTCTTGATAAAATCTGGACAAGTATCAGCAATATTATTGGCCCTGATCTGGCGTCTCTGTCTCGGCTTAAGTCACTTTTCCAACATCGTTTATCTCAGCCTTTTTTATGAATACATGGTAATTTTTGTGATGCTCTTCTGGCCATGCTACGTAAATGCTATAAATTAAAACGTCGCATTAGATTAGGAACTAGGTTTCATCAATTCAGCGATCAAATGGTTATCTATAAACGAAAGTTTTATGTAAAAAAAAATTCCGCATTTCTCGCTTTTGATTTTTTTCCGACTCTAAGCTTTCACATTAAAATCTTAATTGCAATGTCAGTCGTTATCTACTGTCTTCCTAATTAGTCTTCTATTGTTCTCTCTAATTAGTGATGTTTTTGTTTTATATCATTTCACACCGCATTTAACTTTATCGCCTTGTTTAGTGAACATTTTAAAAACTCATTTCATGCTATTGAGAAAAATAGTTCAACTAAGGCTGTATAAAGATGCCAGGATTGTGTTCAGTGCGTAGTATATTACCTTGACCGACAAAAATATGATTGACAAAAATATATTTCGGCCGTTGATGGTGGCAGTGGAGTGTAAAAACAAAGGCTTGAAAGGCAAGAGGTGACAAAGATAATATTGTCAACAATGGTAGAAAATACTGACAAAAGCCGGCAAACATGTGACTGACAAATATATATTCCGGCCATGGATGGTGGCGGCAAAGTGTAACAACAAAGGTAAGAGAACAATAACCGACAAAGATATGATTGGCGTCAATTAAATAACAACTCGAAAAAGAAAAAATGCTGATAAAGTTTTAGGTTATATATGTCAGGAGTTTCTTAAAAGAAGAAATCAGGATACACACACACACACACACACACACACACACACACACACACACATAAACAGAGAGCGAGAGAGAGAGAGAGAGAGATAGAAATCGAAAGAGAAGCGAACTCACTCTGAATAACGATTCCCCGACAGATCTTGCGTATGTATGATTCTGTCCGGTTGCCTATTACACCACGCCATGTCTACGTCGTTGTCTGTAAAGACGATCTTTGTTTGTCCAGAGAACAGGATGTTATAAGTCATATGAATAGTTCTTGGACCAAAAGAATATATACATATCTATATATATATATATATATATATGTGTGTGTGTGTGTGTTAACTTCTGCTTCCTTCTATCGAGCGTCCGTAGCTCAGGTGGAATCGCCGAATGACGTCAATTCGGTCGGATTTCAATCCTGTGCAAAAGGCAATTGGCTGTCTAACCGTAACTGTAATACAGCGAAACAGATCTGTCTGCGGATGACTATATATATATATATATATATATATATAATTCATATCCAAAAGGATGATTAGGTAGGTAAGCCCCCAAAAGCAGATCCTAATTCATATTAATTTCATTCATACTAAAATTGATCAAGGTGAAGGGCTTAATTAATATTGGTCAATTTTTAGCAGAGCCCTTACAATATTTATAATAATTCTGTTCCTTTGGTACTTAGCCACTTTAATTTCAGTTTCTTAAATTTTAAAAATAACTAAAATTAAATTTAACCCTTAAATTGCGAATATCCTTTAGACGTGTGTGTGTGTGTAGTCATGGATTATTTTGAGATCTACCCTTGAAGTTAATATTTTTAATTTAAAATTTAATATTTATATTTAAATTTGTATGTGTAAATTTTTTTCTAGAAAATTTGTCCCAGTGATTATTTATTTAAACTAAAATCTCTTTGGTAAAACTTTCAATATTCTTTTCAACATTGATGGTAGCAGTTTTGTTTTGTTTCTATGGGGAAAAAAATTCTTAGCTTACTTCCCAGTTAACCACCCATTCCCACTTTTTCCATTTTTCTTTTTCCTATCGTTCCCACTACCACTTCTATCCCTCTTCATGGCTAATTGTAACTTTTAAACTCTTCACTTAGGTTTGGGGAAGAGGTATGGTTTTTAATAGGTGTCTGTATGGTTTTTTAATAGGTGTCTGTCTGCTTTCCCATTTTTACTTCCTTAAATTCAAAAATTGTTAATCCCACCCCATTTAACTTTCCTGTGGATGGATGTTTTTTTAAGACTTCTGCCGGTATAAAATCTTTTAATACATTTGAATTTGATTAAATAAAATTTTTGTTTTGCCGTTGATGAAGAAGCGAGGGTTTTCTCGGAAAAATGACTATACAACGGATTTAAATATTGAAATTGTGTGTGTGGTGTGTGTGTGTAAGTGCAATTGTGCAACCAGTCAAAACACAATGTCGCAATTAAAATTTCCACAACCTTACTGCCCTCAATAATTTCTGGCGGTATATCAATTAAGAAAAGTTAAGAAAATAATTCCAACAATTCTAAATGGCAGAAAAGAAATTAAATAAATATGTTGATGTTTGTATATGTGTATGCATGTATGAATGTTTTTTTTATTAGCGGGATGTGTATTTATTAGGACGTGCTGTTAGTGCTGTCTATTTATCCGGAAAACGTACTTGACATATTGAGATACAATTTTAATTTAGGAGATCATTATTTCATTTTTAACTGACACTTAGGTTTAGGCTATTCTTAACATGGTTCAATATGGTATCTAAGAAAGATACATTACTATTTCCATAAGTAAATTCTTTTGTATCTTCGACTTTGTTCATATATTGTTTTGTTTATACATATGTATATGCGTGTAATTTTACAGGAAAAGTAATTGTAATTGTATGCGAAGTTTCAATCTATTTGATTTACTCATACCTAAAATCTGTTTTTGCGAAGAGATTTTAATGGCGAGTTTATAACCCAAGTTACAAGTAAATCCAAATAGATGGCACTTAAACATTAATTTGAGGTACGGTTTGATATTTTAATTTTTTCGCGACAGTTGCAGTGTATACAATTAAAATATTTTAACCTTTACTAATGGAGGTATTTAATCTTTTAAAGTTTCAATCCAGGTATATTACTAATATATCTATAACATATGTAGTGCTTGTAGGTAAAGAATCAAAAGTGACCGGCAAATACGAAATTGATTTGCAATATTTCGTTCTGACAATGCAGCGTCTGAGTGGTAGGGAGAATTATTTTTGTTCACTTCCGGGTAGACCTTGTCACTTGTGTCATAAAAATAGAAGTCTGCGCAAGTGAGAAGAAGACGCTTTTAATAGTGAAAAAAGCTTTCAATGTCTATAGAAGCTAGGATACCTTTATTGGGTTTATTCCACCGCAATAAACATAACGCATGGCTACAGCAAAATTTATTACAAAATTTCAGCTTTCTTGAGGATACCAGTATGCAGAGAAATGGATATGTCTAAAAAGCTGACAGAACGTTAAATCTAGAACGGGTCCGAGATGGTGGGAAGTACTTTATCAAACAACAACAACAGCATAAAATCCTTTTAATTTTCTGATCTCAATAAACTCGACCTTCTTCGAGAATTGCAAATATCAAAAAAAATTAAATCTGCAAACCAGGACAGCCTTTATAATCATGCTTTTTTAGATGAATATTCGCTGCCAAAACATACCTTTATATATATATATATAGAAAAATGATTTGTAGCCCCAGAAACAAAATATAGACTTAAACAAAGTAGATGTCATTTTATAACTTATGTACCTTTCGACCAACACTTTTGCAAAGGTATACGATGGCAAATTAGAAGAGAATCAGAGACACAGTCAATATAACAATTCTCTCCGATTGTTTTCTTATTTCCCAACGTATAATTTTGAAAAGGTGTTGGTCGAAAAGTACCTAAAGTATAACATGACGTCCACTGTGATTAAGTATATATATATATATATATATATATATATATATATATTATTAATATTACGTGTTGGTCGTTCCCAAAAATCCTGAAACCGGCCGCAACCAGGGTTTCATATACGTAATTGTCATCCTTAGTCCACAGGAATGGAATATTATCTCAGATTTCTAACCTAACATAAAACTACAGAAAAATTAACACGGAGCACCAAAACGACATAGATAGAATAAACTACTCAGACAAACAAATTACGGATAAACTGAAAATAAGCGACAGAGTCCCCAAAATTACAACAAACGAGGCATACATACTTTTAAAAGACCACAATCCGGAATTCTACCGAAAATTACCCACTAGAATAATAGACCCTACGAAATCAGAAATCGGTAGAATTAGTAAGGTAATACTAAAAAGAGTAAACCACCAAATAAGAAAATGCAATGGAAGAGTACAATGGATGTAATCAAATGGTTCGAGTACCTTGGGGAAAAAATAATGCCACATTCCTCCAAGTTGACATCGTGGATTTTTATCCATCGATATCTGAGAGCGTTGTCAATCTTGCCCTGGGATTCGCGGAATTCTATTCGGACATCTCAAAGGATGAAATCAAAATAATCTTGAACTGTAGAAAATCAGTTCTCATCCACAATAAGGGACAGTGGACAAAAAATTCAAAGGATAATTTTGATTTATCTATGGGAGCCCTGGATTCTACAGACTCTTCGGATCTAGTCGGCCTATTCCTACTGTGCAACCTCACAGCGTATAAAAAAATTGACACCAGCAATACAGGACTCTATAGCAATGACAGACTCATGGCAATAAATAAATCTACTAGCGGCAAATTCTAAAGAATCTATGTAATACTGACTCTGAGTCCGGAATTTTAGATAAATGCAATTGTAGCTCTGTGGATGTCTGCACGGTGGAAGGCAAATGTAAATCCACACAGGCAATTTATGAAGCTCATATTTCACCATCCAATAACAAGAATAATTACCGGACCTATATTGGTATGTCCGCAAGAATTTTCAGCAGAGATATTACAATCACAGGAAGAAGGAAGAAGGGCTGAACTCTGCAATTAGCTGGAGAAATATAGGTTCAGCCCGAATTTCGAGGAATTTTCGTAATAGGTGCGATCTGTGTCTGCAAGAAAAAATAACAAAATTAAAATACCCAAAACAGCACCTACTCCTGAATTTTAGAAAGGAATTCATTAGTAAATGCCGCCATAGAGCGAAATTTGTTAACATTTAAATTTTAAAATCTAATTTTAGTTTTTAGGAGAGTAAATATAAATGAAATTGTTTTAACTAAATTAATTTAATTTTTAAATAGTAATTTTAACCCCTCTACCTTGCTCTTCTTGTCTCTTTTGAATATCTACCTTTATAAAATAAGGATACTTTTACTAATTTAACCCCCGATTTCTTCTGCATGTATATATATCTTTTTCACAACATAAATTTCTTATGAAAAGTTTTTAAAATAATCTAAAAGGTTTTTTAAATTAAATTTTATTATGTTTGTTTTTATTTTTATTTTTTATTTTTATTTCATTTATATCTAGATTTTTAATTATTTAGATTAACTTAATTAACTTTAATTAAATCATATATCTGCTTTTTTCCCTTAAATATGTTTTTTCTAAAAATCTTTTTTCTAATACTTTAACCCATTTATAAACGCTAGTTTTGTTTGACACGTATCGAGCGTCTCTAAAATATAAATGAAGGTCAACCCTTTAGTATCTCAAGATATGTTTGTGTAATTTTGATAAATATATCTGTTGAATTCAGATGGCAGTGTTATTTTCGTTTTTGCGTCATTTAGACTACAATTAATTCATCGCACCCTCTATATTTTGGCTTGTGTATAATAAAATAGATTCTGTTAAATATGTTGAGGTGTTTTAAAAACGTCCCAGAACGAGTGTAGTACAATATCTTTCTGTGAAGTGCATTAATATTTCGTATTCATTGTCTTTTTTTTTACACATGTTACGGTAACTAGGTTTTCGTGATTACATACAAGAATCTTGGCACATATATATGTAAAAATACTTGCATATATGTATGTCTTGTATATTTGGATAGGAATCCTTCCTTTTTTATGTTCTTTTGAATATAACGGACAAATTTATGTGACAACGGCTAAAGCAATAAGCTTTTTTAATGTAGATATTAGCCAAAACTGTTATACCGAGTTTAATATACGTTGGGTGTTGTTATTATTATTATTAGTAGTAGTAGTAGTAGTAGAAGTAATAATTAGTCAAAAAGCATTATGCCAAGAAAGTGACAAAGGCTATAAATATACGATACTTAACATGACACAAAGTTCTAAAATGGCATTCGTAAACTTTTGTATTCAACACTGTGTGCATGAAAAGAATCTTGCGTAAGATGCACGAGGTACACAAAAGGATTTTTATGCAATTCAGTGACTTGAGACAAACAAACTTTTGTACAATATTATTAATTTCGGATTTCAATTATAGTACCCTAATGAATGCAGGTATTCTAATCGGTATTAATATTATCACTATTATTATTATTATTGTTATTGCCTTTTGCTTTTTGTTTGGTACAATCCTTTAACGTGTTATTTTCGCGGTTTATAGTAAGTCATGGTAATATAATTCTAAATACAAAGTCTGATGTTATTTGGTATTTATTATATTTCTTTACGTTGATATTTCTCTCTTCCGTAGTAAGAACTTCTATTACGTGAAATTTATTATTCAGTTGTGAACCGAGACTATGAATGATTATTTACTATTCATGTCTGTGTCATTTTTTCATCGTATTCACCCTCCAATTGTTGTAGGTACGACAGTAGTTTTAAAGTTTCACATTTTTTTAATGTCAACTTTCCAGAAATTGCCATATACTTTAATATGTACTAATATTTTTATTTGATCCTATTACCACTTGAAACTGCATTGTTCTGTTTGTATTGTTTAGTCATGGGCTTTGGTTTTTATTCTTATTGTTCATGCTAATATTATTAGTATGTCATTTTTTATTATAATTCAATTTTTGTTATGATCCCGCTACCAACCAAATCTGCAGGAAGACCTAAGGCAGGTCGTGGTGTGTTGTTATGGCTCCATTTCATGTTTTTTCTATCTCGCTAACATCCTTACCGTTACATAGACAAATTTCTCCTTAGTGTGTGGGCTGTACTTAACAAGACAATGTTTTGTATATCTCTTAAGCTGGGGTTTCCAGAGTTTTTTCAATGTGTTTTTTTCTTTCATTTTTTATCATTCCAAGTATACCCACTATCATTGGTATGATTCTTGTTTTCAATTTACACATTTTTCTATCTCAATCTTCTAGATCTTTATTTTTTGACAGTTTTTCGAATTCCTTGGTTGCTATGTTACAATCCACTGGACAAGTCATATCAATTATTAAGCAAGTTTTTTTTTTGTTTTGGTTTTTAACAATAATGTCCGGTCTATTTGCTTCAATATTCCTGTCTGTGTAGATGGTGTAATCCTGTAGAATGGTGCCATCTTCTATTTCTGTAATCGGTGCCGGGTGATGTTCATGCATTATTATTATTATTATTATTATTATTATTATTATTATTAATTGTTGTTTTTGTTGTAAATAAATAGGTCAGAGAAGTTGAGGATCCATCAAGAATTGAATTAGATTGTGGAACAAACCTAACAGATCTCTAGCATTGGCAGTTTTCTTTTTATGCTAATTCTCAAATGTTTGACCATGTGTGTTGTCTGCGCCTTCACAGAAACAAATATTCCCGCTAGCGACAAGAAATATGAATGATTGTTTGGCTTTCAATTGGTTGGTTTTCTGAATAAAAAAATATGAAGAAAAAAAAACGATCAAAACTTTCGGAAAACAATCTTCCATTTATTCATGTCCATATTTTTAAGACATTTCAAATTTATTTAACATTAAAAAATCCGAAGAATAAAATTAAAATATATTTTAAAATTATTTTACTGGGAAGTTTAAAAAGAAACTTCAATGTATCTCTCCTGTATACAAAGTTTTATAGACACGCAAGTTTTGCAAATATTTATTGCAATTAACTTATTTCTGTACAATATTGCTTCTCTTTGAGAATGGAAATCATTAAGAACGATTTCACCGACTAGCTGCCAAAATTTACTTTGAATGTTTGGTTCCTTCTTTGCATATCTAAAAATGTGAAATCATACTTATATGTAGACGATATACAGTAGCGAGAAATAGTTTCAACAGGTGACATTTCTTATATGTCGCATCTTCCTACATTTGTCATGTTTAATAGCTGCACTTCTTCATTGTCATGATTATTTTGGAAAGATAGAATATATTTGCCAACGAATGCTAGAGAACTCAAGATAAACTGCTCTTTAGGACATTGTGAAATGAAAATATTCTTTTTGGAAAATATAATTGAAATAATATATTTGAAAGAGCTGACCAATTTTCATTTCAATCATGAAAAATCTGTAGAAATGTATGTATGTATCAAAACACTTATGTATAAATGCATTTCTTAAATATTTTAGAATCAGAAATATAGAAACTGAGTTCAAATTCCAGTTGAGTTCGTTATATTTACTTATGTAGAAATACCCTCGTAAAAGGTATGTATTCATGTCTTCTCTTCCATCTAAGAGTCAAACAGCGGGACAATTTAGCAGTGGATGGCAACCAGTCATGAATAACTTTAAAACCCTAACCATATATTTAACTTGTCATTTGTAAGCATACTTTTCTAACTAGCCAACAATTGTCATACATATATGGTAGTGTGACCTGGTGTTTAGAAAATTATACTTCCAACCAAACCATGTGATCTGTGTTCAAATTTCATTGTGATTATTTGTCAGAGATGTGCTTTTTTATTCAACAATCAGAGCGTACAACATCGTCGAAAATAGCATGGCATCTATACTATGAAATTTATTTGAAAATGATCAGTTTAAACTATGCTTTTCCTCATTAACTGGGTATGAGGTTAATAATTGCATGATAAATTTTTCTGTAGATGATGAAAAAAATTAAATGTGCGTGAACAGACGTAGACAACAAAAATCGGCAAACTCGAAAAACGATACAGGGCAAGTATTTATGCATGGATAATTTCAGAAACAGCATTAATTTGGCAAAGAAATTTGTTCTAATGTGTAGTTAATGTGAAAGTCTATCTATATATTGAAAGCTTAAGATATCGTCAAAGGCGCCACAGTCACTTACACAATCGTGCCTCCACACACAAACATACAGTGTCATTCACTATAGCTCATACAAAATTTTCATTTGCAGGAATATTGAAAACGAGTCTTAATTTGTGAACTAAAGCATCATATTGAATTTCACCAAATTCACCATCATATTAAATTTCACTAAATACTGTAATACCTACACAAAAGGTTTCCAACATTTCCACATCTGTGTAAGATGATACGAAAACCTATCAGGTATAAAAACCGCATCCACTCATATTTGAAGATCAATCAAGCTATGACATTACACGAAATCGATTCGCAGCCAAAATGGATATATACCTTGTGTGTGCATTATGATTTTATGTGAGTACATATAGTTTGATAGAGAAATAACATTACATTATTCTTATGGAATACAATCCAATAAATATTTGCAAAACAATCCAAGTAATTGACAGGTAAAACAACAATATTGTCATTTTTCTGTAAGAATCTGTTTTTCCAGTCAAAAAGCTTATGTCGACAAATGCCGAAAGGGATACCTACGTAAATTTATCAGAATTGATTGGTGAAATATTGAATTTTCTTCCTCGGTTTGCTTTCGAAATATGACATGACAATGAGAGAATACAATTCCCATGCGAAAATAAAAGGCTGAAGTAGAAATATTTACACACACAATCCTTATGTATGTGGGTTTCAGAGAATTTTGTTAACTCAAATTAGAAACATAATTTCTCGATAAATCACTTTAATCCTCAGCAGTAAAAAGGAAACTTCAGTTGGTTTTGTAGAGAATACCAATTGCATAGAAATAGGTATAAAACGATGAGCTCTAATTCTGGTTTGATCATTGCTAATAATAATATTTTTCGTGAATGTTCTGGGTTTGTATATAGTAGAGGGGAAGAAGAAAGCAAATTCTCATCACTTTCGAAGGGGTGAATCGTGATAATGAAACTTATTAATGTTATAATTGATTTCTTTTGACAGTATAATTCATTTTTATATATTTCTGAATGACAGGAAACATTTGTTTCTGAAAGGATTAATATCTATCTATCCATCTATTCCTCGCTGATTGATTGATCAATCAAAGTCTTTTCAGTACACACTTGTTTATGTTTATTTATATGTATATATCTATTGCTAACTTTTCATCTATCTATCTATCTATCTATCTATCTATCTATCTATCTATCTATCTATCTATCTATCTATGTCAATTATATATCTATCTATTAATCTGTGACTTTCTTAATTATATATTGGTCTATGTTGATTCATATCTATGTATCTATCATTATCTTTCGATCAATATTTGTTTTCTATGTTTGTTCATATTTATCTATCAATCTATTACGGACTGTTCATTATCTATCTATCTATCTATCTATCTATCTATCTATCTATCTATCTATCTATCTATCTATCTGACACTGACTGTTAACTATCTAACTTTCCCTGCCTCTTCATTATCTATCTGTCATGTGTATTTTAATGACATATAAGTATACTAGAAAAAATTAACACATAATTTCATTATTTATTTACTTCTGGACTCCATCAGTTAATATTGGCTTACGCGTGTGTGGCTTTGCGGAAATTATTTAAGCGTTTATGGTCGAGGCTACCTTTGCTGTCTCGGGTGGAGCGTGTATTCAGCTTCCTTTCTGTACAAACTATTATAATCCATCGACATGTTTTGTGGCCTGTATCTCCCGATTAACTATGAGATTCCATTCCATATCAATCCTTTGATATTATCGGCCATTTTGATTCTCTGGTGTAATAACGAGTGTCATGCTTAATTTAATATAACTTAGGATTCATACCGTGGTTAGCTCAGAGCAACATCTATTATAATAAAGATTCCTCATTGATATTTACATTTCATTCAATTCCCTTGATATTTTCTCCGCTAAATCACGTATGTCATATTCAATTTATATTTATCAATTACGAATGTTGCCTGATCAGAAAATGTTATATTTTATCAATGATACATTTTTACATTTAAGTACTGATCCTTCCTAAAAAGTGTTTTGTCAATATAGAGAAGTCAGCGATAGCTACCTTTTTCTTAGTACTACATGACTATAAAAGAAATAGGCAGTAGTTAAAAAGGGTTTAATAACGCTTCACTATAAGGTCAAACGTTTGTTTGATTTTCGTTACATATAACTATTACCTAATTAAACAGAAAAAAGGACAATTTCCGACTTGATCGATTGAAGGTATAAGGAATTTGTATTAGTCATTTCATGAAATCTGCAACAGTTCTACTGGGTATGACGATGAACTACATCCGGTAGTATGGCATTTGATGAGGAGGTTTCCAGGAGTTACTTAGTTACTGCTGTTCTCGGTTCACTAGATCCAGGAGTGGTAGCCCATGTTAGCGTTCTTAGATATGGGCAAATAATGAATCCTAAACAAAACATTATGAATATATGTTGTGGATTCCGGTTGAGGAACCGCATAAAATAATGAACAAGAAAACAAATACTTGAGATAAAAAAAATATATCATATTAAACATAAAGATACAAACTGGAACGTAGGTTAATAATCCAGGAATATGATTAGTAGGAATATATATATATGTCTTTGAAATAAAACCGTGCTGGAATTAGTATGTCTACGTCGGAATTAACGGGTGCTGTGTAATACTATTTTGGCTGAATGGAGCTTACAGCTACTATAACTACTGACGCAATATTCTCTGTGAACTTCGCTATCTTACTGATCGGCTACGGTACTCTGTATCGGATCTCTAGGGTTCTTATGTATCTCACTATGGCTTCTTTTTTGTGGTCCGTAATTTTTCGTTTCCTGCTAGTTCTTCTAATTTCTGTAACTATATGAGGTCTTTGAGTCTCAAAAGCTTCACAAATTTCTTCCATCGGTTCATCGTTTTTCTGAAGGTGACGATCTTCGCTCCTCTATCCTTTTTTTTTGTATTTAGTTTATGTGTCTCCTATGTATAAATTTTTTACCTTGTTTTGGGTACATAACCTTAAGGATCCCAGTTTGTTTTAGTCTGTCTAGCTCTTTATCGATTTTTTCTATTGTTGCGAAATGTACGTTTCACTTTTTCTTAAATACTGGCTGAACATTCTGCTTTACCTCAATTTTTGCTGTGAATTTGTTACATCGTCTCAAACCGCTTGAGATTACTTTGGGAAATTTATTGTGTAATTCTTCTTTCAATTTTTTAGCTTCTCTATTTTTAGCTCGCACTATTTTTTACATAAAGAGGTAATGGGTAAATCCCATACATTAAACTTTTTCATCCACTCTGTGCCTACCAAGTTTTCTGTGTCTTTCATGACGTATATTTTTAATTTTTATTTTGTTTTTCCATGGAATTTAACATTTACAATTATTTCATCTTCGAAAATGATCCGCTTTCCTGTGACAGACTTAGCGATATTTTGTCTATACATCATGGTTGGCCTATTCAGTTTCATCCATGTTTGTACGTTAAATATCGTTAAATTCGAATCTGAATCTAATTGTAATTTGAGTTTCGTATTTAATAATTCCTCTTTTTTTTTTTTTTTGCTTATCTTCCTAATCCACTCTAGTAGTTTTTGCTCTACTAGAATGTCTTTTGTTTCTGCATACAGATGCTTTACGTCCCATTTTTCCACAATCTTGACAGTTTTTGTATTTAAACCGACAATCTCTATTCCAGGGAAATCAGATGTAACATGCAGATGGGTGGGGTTATTTTTTATTTGATTTATGTCACTAGTGGCCTTATTTCTTGTAATTTTGTCATTAAATTCTTGTTTGTCTTTTTTGAGGGGAAGGTGAAAAACGTAAATTTTTGTTTAAGTTACCTATATGCGCTACTTCCAATTCCTCAATATCTTTACTGTTTTTTTAATACGTAAGCATTTTTGTCAGTTTTCTGATAGTTTTTGAAGCATTAATCCTGGCTCATTTTGGAGTTTGGTACGCATTCTTTTACGCATTTTGCTGTCCCTAACTGCGACCAACCCTTGTACAAATATAAGACATTTAAAGTTGTCCTGAATTAATTCTGCGAATTTAAAGTCGCAATGTTTTACGAGATTCAGACATTTCCACTTTTTTTTGAAAAGCTGAAATCTTTGAAGGGAAGTGCTAGGTTCGGCATGTGACTGCCTTGTCAAATGTTAAGTCTTTTGTCCTCTTTGGTAGAATATAGTACACAAATTTTCTGTAGTCCTCCATTCCTAATTTAATGAGCAATGGGCTTATTTTTTTCTTTTCTGTCCAATTTTGATAATCAATATTAAAAATGTCTCAATAGCGTCTGTAATAGGCTCTAAGTTTTTGTCATCATCAAGAGTGTGCTTAAATGTTTCTATAGCATTCCAAATGGAGTCTTGTGAAAATATCGCCTCTTTTTCCGTCTTCTTTTCTTGTGTGTTGATTGTCAATTTCAGTAATAATTCTTGAATTTCCATTTCTTTTTCTTCAATTATTCTTTGAATATCCATTTATTTTCTCTCTAATTTAATTTGTGCTTCCATTTATTTTTCTTCGAAGTTTAATTGTCTCTCTTCACGTCTTTTTATGATTTCTAGTATGCCTTTTTGAAAGTCATCGATGGTTTGCTGCTTTGATTCCGTGAGGGGTTTCACTTTTTTACTGTTTCTTTTTTGCATTTAATGTTGTAAAATATTTTGTGAAAAAAAATTTCTGTTGCGACTTGCTCTAGGAGAAAAAATAATGACTTTCAAATAACTTTTTACAATTTTTTTCTTTCTATCTTTTTCGTTCCAAAGGTGTTATATAAGCAGATTTTCTGCAGTAGTGTCGCCAAATTGTTTGTGGTCGACTTGTGTGGTATTATGATTTTTCGTTGTTCTATATGAGTTCTTTCGAGTTATGTCGTGACTCTCGAATTTTCGTCGGAAAGTTGTTTAACTTGAATTCGAATCCTTCGTCGTTAAGTTAGAATCCTTTGTCGTTAAGTTGTTGTGCATGCAAGTTCAAATCTTTTGTCAAAGTTGTGCCGACTCGCGTTTGAATCTTTGTTGCCAAGTTGTTGTGGATTCCGGGTGGGGAACCTCTAAAAATAATGAACAAGAAAACAGATACTTGAGATAGAAAAATATGTTATATTAAACGTAAAGATACAAACTGGAACACAGGTTAATAATCCAGGAATACGATTAGTAGAAATATATATATATATATATATATATATATATATATAAGGCTTTGAAGTGAAGCCCTGCTGGAATTAGTATGTCCACGTCGGAACTGATGGGTGCTGTGTAATACTATTCTGGCTGAGTGAAGCTCAGAGCTATTATAACTACGGACACGGTATTCTCTGTGAACTTCGGTATCTTACGGATCGGCTACGGTACTCTCTAACGGATTTCTATGGTTCTTATGTATCTCACTATGGCAAGAGTATATGTATATTCAAGTTGAGTCCATTATCTTAAAAAAAGGGGATATATAAAAGTGCATCTTAATACTAAAAAACTGACAATACAAAAAGTGCTTACAATACGTCGTACTAATAAATTTCAGCGACTACCGCCAAAATCGTTTAAAATTGTATCAAAATACTAACATGAAATAATCTTTATGGCATTAATTCATATAATATCCGACATTTTTTAAATCAAACCCTATTCCCAAACATAACTTCAACAAAATACATATCACTGCCTCTAGTAAACATGTCCACAGAAACATATATATGGACAAAATCTGAGTATCTACCATGTATTTAATCGTTAAAGCAGAGTAACATATATCATATTTTATTACTTCAAAACTTGCAAGAACTTTGAAATATAAAATGATTCATAAAAATTTCATATGAAGTTAATCAGACAAGTTAATCAATTTTATTCTATTGGTCATCTCATAATGTGGAATAATTTTAGTGAAAAATTATGGGCTATTATTGTTGCCATTACTCATAGCATTTATGCATTCTTTGTGAATATATTTTGTTCTATAGATCAATACTTTTTATCTTTTCAGAAATAATTTTCTTCCTCATCTTCAGAAAACCCGATTCTGAGAAGAATCGATGTTTCGCTGGTTATTAAGACAAAAGGCACTTTGAGAATCAGAACTTATACATCAACTATTGTACTGCATTGCTTTTTTATTTCGACTTATAAATTTCTACTTTCTTTTTTGTCATCAGCAATTTTATACCGTGTCCTACTGTCGATACTGTTGATATTTCATTAAAAATATTTCATGGCCTGTTTGAAATAAATATACTTCATATGCCATGGCATGTTAAAATAATGGTCAAGACATGTTTTAAAACCATTCCTTCATAACTGTAACCATGACAAAAATAGCAGTAAGAAAGTAGACATTCATGCGTCTCAACAACATCCTATAATTTGTAACTAAGCAATGATTGTCTACTTACATTTCAGTGTTTGTTCTACCATCAAACAGCATGAATTTGTTCTGTTCGTTACTCACTGTTTCTCCTTGTCATATTTGCCGTCCAATATTTCCAGTGAGTGTCAAATTGTTCAAACATTATTTCCTCATCATGTTTTGCAAAGAATGTTCAAATTTACGACAAGGCACCTCTATAAAATTAGCTTGTGAAAATTACTGAATAACTAAGTAGACTTATCTCGACATTACATAGTCTGAGACTTGAATATAGTTCACTCATTTATGAATATCTAGTACAGCACCTTAAGTACAATACACTTTACGAAAAATTAAGTTATTTTTTAGCATCGATTCTCAACATGCCAAAGAAAAACTTTAAATTTTTCACTAAAATTCTATACATGACAGACCTGGTTTCTGTTGTGAAGCCATAATACATTTTTTGCAGACGAATGTAGAAAAAGATAATCGAATTTTGGACCGATGGCAAAAGAAATAATTAGTAGAACGCAAAAGAGAAAAACTGGTTGATACAATTCAAACTCCTGAGATTTCGTACTCCCGGCAACGATTAGATATTTATTTATTTCGTTTTTTGTATTTTGAACTTTACGAAAATCTATCGTAAAAATCGCTGACAGTCATGAATAAAAACTGAATTCACTGTGAAGTTAATTAATGATCACAATAAATAACCATAATTATTGATAAACATTATTTTCTGTACATCCCGTTAAGTTTCTTATGTACTTCTTGTTAATCTATAAAAACATACGTAAAGGGATATTAGAGAGGGAATTTGTGTAAAATAACAAATCTCTGAATTCGAATGCAGGATAATTTACTATTGTTACGGATAATGTTATATCACCTCCAAATAATTTTTTTTTTTTTTGACTGAGGCCCAAAGTGTTTAAATTTTTAACATTGAATCATTACTGCCGGATTTGCTTAATCAAATCGGTGTAGTCAAAATGAAAGACTTTTGTTATGTTTCACGTAGATATTGCGTTATCATATGTAATAAATGTGTTCATAGTTGTGTGTGGTCAACACAGCGAACGATTAATTACAACCCCCTCCACAATTATAAAATTATTGCTTATAAAACGACTTTATACGCTAACGTGGTTGACAGGTAGAATAATATACTAGAGAACGAACACATTAATCTATCCCTGAATGAAACTATATAAAAGGAGATTTTAGTGAATATTGGGTATGCAGAGGTTTTTCAATCCAGCGATGTTTCATCTGTTTAAATGCTTTATCTTTGACTTTTTTTTTCATATTTTTTGCTGCAACCTTTGCTTCTAAGGTTCTGTTTAAATTTTTCACAGAATCAATGAAATGTAAATCACATTTGTATTTGCAACCTCCTTTCATGATTGAATATTGTTTTCTATGTGTTTTCGTGTTGTTTGATTACTTGTTTTATACAGTTCTTTATTGTTTCTGTGTTTGTTAGTAAGCCAGTAGTTGTTGTCTTGTATGACAATTCTAGCTAAATGAGACCTCTTCCAACTTCTTCACAGGGATATGTATGTTATGGATGATGCATGTTATGCTTAGGAAGAAGCTTTCTTGTCCTAGAATCCATTTAGAGATAATTTCAAAATGTTGACACTATATCAAACCACTGAAAATGTAAAGATATTAATAGCCATAGCACTATCCTGAAAATTCAGTTCAGTTCTTAATATCAGTCGCACCCTTGTATAATATTCTTTTCACATTATTTCTTTCATTTTTCTATAGTGAAGTATTTCTCCCTAATTTACACCGTGGTGCCTATAGGCTTCTTCTTCTTTGATTGTTGCCTCTACGTCGGAACTAATAAAAGAGTTTGTTCTAGTGACCTTCGTTTGTGGCTTTAGCACATTTATTCAAATCGAATTATATTTCAGTGTCATCACTGAAACATTTCATCATTTTCGGGAGATATTCCAGCTCCCTCTCATTTAACGTTAAGTCTTCCATGTAAAATAGATGTCTTTTTTATTACTTTTGAGATATATTATAATCATATTCCGTCCTGGTAAGTTTGCTGCTTAATCCTATTAGGGATATACAAAATAATAAAGGAGACAAAGAGTCATCTTGAAATATTCCTCTCTTGATTATTATTTCACTAGACTTATAGATTCCATTTATATTACTGAGGTAAATGTTTTACATATCTGTTGTGGATTCTTGTTTAGAAAACCACCCAATACAATAATAACAAAAAACAGATATCAGAGGAAAAATGTAAGTATATTGAACAAAAATATACAACCTGTACACGGTTAGTAGATTCAGGAATACTTGTTAGTAGGAGTTAAATATATACAAAGAAGTAAGTCCGGGTAATAAGTTTATATTCTTGATGATTAACGAGCGGCGGTTCAGCTGCTCTGACAAGCACTACAACTCTAACAACAACTTTCTACACACTACAGACACGCTTGTTCTCTGTAGGCAGGATTATAAGTACACCTTGGACGAGTCCATTGAGTGAGTAAAAAGGGGCGCTCTCCAACAATATCCATAAATGACGACAAGTAATACCTTGTATATATTTAAAAACTTTAAGATTCATTAATGAGATTTACTATCGAATGTCTTACAATAATATATCTAGGAAGTTCTGAGATGTTTTTGTATTAAAGCAGTATTCCAAGATCATCTTATCAATAGTTAATTAGTGTTTACATCCGTATGAGCCAAGTTTGCGGCCTTTCTATTCAAGCGGTTGTATATCATTTTTCTATGAGGGGATATGTCTGTTTTGTCTGAATAGATGTCAACAGTTTGTAATTACTGGGAAGACATGAAATGGGTATGTATTTTTGGGGACATTTGTCAGACTTCTTGGGTAGAAGGAATGTAATTCTTTCGGTTGCTCATGCCGGAATCTTAATAGACTCATTGACCATTTCTTGAAGTTCTTTGGCTAATTTTTTGGTGTGTGTGTGTGTGTGTGTGTGTAGTGTATTTATATAATAGTCAGAATAATTTTTTTTCTATTACTGGAGTTTTTCAATTGTCTGAATTTTTCAGTGCATGTCCAAAATCCTCTTTTGCAAATACCGCCTATGTTTGTTCTGATTTATTTTTCATCCATTCTTCCGACTGCGTAATTCAATCTACATCTTTGTTATGTTCTTTAAGGCAAGCCTATATTTTTCCAGAATTGTATAACGTCTTCCATTGTTTTCGCTACGTCTAGTTTTTGTCTGCCTATTTCTCTGTAAAATTTCTTCGCATTGGTTTCAAAGATGTTTTTTTCTGTAGAATCTTTACTTCTTATCATAGTGTCTCTTTCTTTTAGCCTTCAGTTGCGTTGTTTGCCTTATTTTGCCTTTATCTGATATGACTTCATTTTCATTTTCGTTCCTAATTTTGTTTTTAGTCTTTGGACTCTTCTGACATTTCTCGTCCTTACATTTATTTCTCTTGACAGTTCATCGAGTCTTGATAATTTACTTTTGAGGTATTCAGTTTTTTTCGGCATTTTCTATTTTTAAAGTGCATCATCATCTCCGTGAAAACGTTTTACTTTGATAATTGTTTAGGTGATGCTATCGCTGTTGCATATTATAAACTATATATAACTCCCCATTATAGTGTTTGATACTTTTGATATTTTATTTATATTATTATTATTATTATTATTATTATTATTATTGTTGTTGTTGTCGTTGCTGTTATTATTATTTTATGAATATAATTTCTTTCATTTCATTCATACAGATCTTATCGCATATTAGTAATCCAAAGAGGCAAATAAATTGGAAATAAAATACAAACTCCTGATAAAAACAGAATGCACATTGCTTAAAGTTAGTTGTAGATTGCCGACTTATGAATTGTGATAAATATCAAGGTAAAAATAAAATTCTCAATTGCAAAAAATGAGAAATTATATTACATCTGATAGTGTAAAAACTTGCATGCCGCATTTAAAAAAATAAAATATTGTCCCTCATTAACTTATATTATTCTTAATAATTCTCATTTGTATACCTAGCAGGTAAAGCTACACAACAGAAAGACAAGGTCCTCTGAGTGATATGCATTCTAATTTCAAGTTGCTTACTTAATGTTTCTGAAAACAAAAACAGTATTTTCTCAGTGGAAAAGAACCTAAAGTAAGTTGAAACAAAGCATTATTAAAAATAATCTATTATTTTTAAAATTTTGTATAAAAATAACAACTCTCGACAATAACTCGTCATAAGAACAGTGGAATTGTAAAATGGATAAATGCTAAATTTGAATTATTATTTTACTTTAACATTTTATCAGTCCACATAATATCATCAATTTAATCATACATGATACACGTTTAGGTTATCATGTCTCGAAAGAAATGTGACAGACTGGACTAGAATATTTCCACAGTAGGTTGCCATTAATTTCTCTAGTAGACTGGTTGCCAACCAAGGCTATAAAATCCAATCTGTTTCTATTTGGAGAAGAAACTGATTAATACCTTTCCAAGAGTTATTTGCGCGTAAGTGAAGGAAACAAATTCAATTAGAATTCGAACTCGGCTATCCAATGTCTCATTTTGAACCGATATCGATTGCACCATAACGCATAATATACGTTTCTAAAAAAGGGACTTTTTCGATTTGGAATATTTGGAACTTTAATGAGTAAGAATTTAAGTAATTAATTACCTTACAGGATTAACTGATTACTTTACACATTTAATCAATCTATGAAATTGAATATTGTATAAAAAAAGGCCGACTATTTACCACCATCCACAGAAATGCAACAACTTTAAAAGCAACTGAAAAATATCAGTTGCAGTTTAATAAACGCTGGCGTAACAAACAACTTTAATGGAAAACAACGTAAGGTTAGAAACGTAATTAATTGAATCATGATATTCAGCATTACAGACAGTATGTTGCGGGCAAGATCAGGTATGAAATAAAAATAATTAAATATTTCACCAGAGAAAGAAATCAAAATTTATTAACTTATCTAATATCAGATTTATTTACAAATTGTGCGCAGATGAATAAAAAAGGTCATAATAATCTAACAATTACGCATTGGAAATACGATCGATTCAATTTAGACGTCCGAGCTATTCAACCCTAGAACGAATCATATATTATTAATTGCTTAAATTCCAGACATCTCCAGTTACGCAAAAAGATTCAGACTGACCTACATAAAACAATCCGTGAAATTCTTAATGCTTAGAATGATACAAGCAAGGGAAATAAAAGGGCGATAATTGTATACATAAGTTGTATAAAATTGCAAAAAACGTTTGACAAAGTACATTAAAAAGAACTGTTTTGAACTGGTCTGTAAAATTTCGGAATATAATGGAATAATGTAGAACGGCTGTGCACGGTGTTAGACAAAGAATTCATTAAGCAACACAAAAAATAAAAGAAAGAAAGCGGTGTAAGAAAGGGATTTGTTTTCTCCCCGGACTATTTCAACAATTAGACTGAAATACTCTTGATACAATAAAATGTCTTGTCGGGCTTCCTTATTAGAGTCCACAAAATTATTTAAATGACGCACTGTTAATAACAGACACAAAAAAAAGAAAATTACAGAAAAAAAGTTATAATATTAGAAGGGAAGAAATATCAATTGTAAGAAGACAGAATGTATGGTTGTCAGCCATAAATATATGTCAGTTATCCACATACGAGCCTGTTTCGCAGCTCATCAGTGTGATTAGACAAACCCAACTACTTCTGGCCGGGATCGAAACTCGACCGATTGGGTGTCAGTCGGAGTCGCTACTCCCTAAGCCATAAGCACATGGAATAAGAGAAGGAAATTTTAACGTGTTGTATATAAGTAGTGTATACACACACCAGTCCCCGAAAGAACTCAATTCTTTTCTGAAAAGTCACGCTTATGTGGCAGAAGTGGAAACTGTTTTTAAATTTTCTTCTCTAGAGAGCTCAATCGTAATGAGACCATAATATATTAGTCATCCACACACAAGCCTATATATATATATATATATATATATATATATATATATATAAAGACCCAAGTAAAGGCAAGCGAGAAGAAAGGACTAAATATCAATGGTTTCAGTAATCCGTCAATTGTTATAAGATATAATGTATAGCTCTCAACAGGAAGAGGGCAAGCAAGTAAATGTGAGAAGAATGTTCCAATCATCAATTGTTAGAAGACAGACTGTATGGTTGTCAGTTAGATGAAAGCTTAAATAAAGAAAATTGTGTAGAAAATAGTAAAATCAATTGTAAAAGGACAGAATGCATAGCTGTAAAAAGACAGAATGCATAGCTGTCAGTAACTGAAAGAGACAATTAAAGGAAGTCAAGAAAATACAAAACATCTGTTGCAAGAAGACAAAATGGATGGTTTTGAGAAAGAGATCAAGTAAAGGAAGCTAGAAAAAAGACTAAACATCAAATTTAAAATTACAGAAAATATGATTATCAACATTTTTCTACATTTTTCTATTTTAGCTGTAAATGCGTCCCTTTAAGTCTGATCATTGATAATTCTTTTCCTATTAACACGTTGAAATTCTACATTAAACTCGCATTTATATAATAAATCATATTTTTTATAATCAAAATAGGCATTAATTCAGTTTTTTTTATTAAAACCAAAGGCCATTTGTATATATTCTGAAATTTTGAATCTTAGACCATTTTCTACTACCTTCAATGCATATATTGATTAAAATAAACTTCTGTATTAAAACAATTAAAATAAAATGATATTCTAATCGCCTTATTTTCTGGCAACTGACTCTTTATGTTTTCAATGTATAACATATGTTTTATAATACTTTTACTCTAAGCAAGGCCAGGCCCTCTATTGGTGCGTAGAGGGATACAGAAATTACTCTGAGTCTTTACCCGTTGATTATATTCCTCAAGCAGAGAAGCATGGTATGATAATGCAGTTATCAAATTCCCATGTTAAGCGATAATTTTATTCTGGAGCTTTCTATCCTTCGAAAGCTTATCAATAAATTCCATTTTCCTGCACAAAGAACTAATGCTGAATCTGTGAAGTTTAGTAAAACGGAATCAGTGACAAACAAGTAAATATTCTCAAGTTTGAAGAAAAATTTAAAGACGATGTGTGACATACACGTGATTGCCTCTGTTTTTGAAAACTGCAGTTTACCTGTTATCGTGATGTAACGTGGGAATTCGTCACGAAGTCGCCTAGGCGTATATTATCTCTATAAGTTTCAATCTCATAGACAGATTGACATCCTGGCGGCTTAGTGTCAAGGTCTGTTATCTCTTTCTGAGACATATCCCTTTACTCTTGCTGAAAGGTGTAGATTGAGCGTCTCACATTCATCACCAACGATTGTAATGCATGAATTGATTTGCGAGTAAAAGATTTAAGAGTAAAGATTGTCAGTCAAAAAAAGATAATGTATGCATTGTCTCTTGGTGGACCAGTCCTGTGTATGACGATAAATTATATCTGGCAGTATGGGTTCTGATCGGGAGTTTTTAAGGAGCGTAGAATCAACTCAATCCTTTTTGTTTTCAGGTTTACTTTGACCCAAGTGGTAGATTATGTTAGGGTCCCAGCAATGGAAAACAGGGAACACCCAAACAGAATCAAAACACTGTATATCTAGAAAAAGTATTTCAATTAGCATATTTATAGGAAACTAATCAGCAATATATTTTATAGCAAAATTACCAAAATATATCTTATATATAGCTGAAGTCATGCAGTTGAGTTCAAAATATATAGATTTGGGCTTAAAAGAACTCGTAAACAAAATTAAACAGTAAAATCGTGCTACACAATTTTCTCGCCAGTTTATTTAACTTACATATTTATAAGTCAACTATTTGTACATGCTTCAACTAGTAACGCCACTTATTCTTTTGTTCCACTTCTATATATTTAAAGAGGCTGGATAAAATCCGAAGGAAAATCCTCAATATTAGTTTTCCTGACCTGGCATCTCAGGTTCAGTTACTTTTCCAGTACCGTAATGGAGCTTCCCTGTGCATTTATTAAAAACAATTTAATGGTTCTGATAAATTTTCCACTCAAATTTATAAATGTACGCGCAATATTAGATGACAATAAGGTCATTATCCATTTATATAATAAATATATATTCAGGGAAGACATATCCCAATTTCTTTTTTTTTTTAATATGTATGCCAGTCGTTATAAAATTATGACTCTAAAGTGAGACAAAAGGAAAACTAATTACTGTTTTCCCCCACTCAGTTGTTCAACAAAAAAATAAATAAATAAAAACCAAGATTTTTTGTCGTACGGTATTGAAACCTAATTCAACCGAACACTCATAACTCGTACCTCCCTTTTTGTCCTGTGGGAAGGAAAGAAAACTGGAAGAGTTAAAGTTTACATTTAATTCTTAAAGGTTCAAATCAAACAGCAAAGAAAATCAGAATAATGATTGCAACGAATTGAAGAACTATTCGCGCAAGTCTTAGCAAAAATTTCGAACACAGAAAATAATAATGCATTCTCGCAGGATTCTATTTGGAATGCAATAGACAATTTCTGATGAAGACAAAACGTTTGCTGCTTACTATAGAAGGTATGAGGATTTCTTCAGTATTGATTGTAAAAACTGGACTGATCAGAAGAAAGTCCGTTTGTTACTACGTAAATTAGATACGGTAGAACATGATAAGTTTGTGGATATTATCCTCCCGAGGAACACTTCTGAACTAACTTTTACCAACACGGTAAAACTCCTTACAGAACTTTTAGTCCAAAAGCTTCTCAATTCCACAAAAAGTGAAAATGTCTAAACCTTGTAAAATATGACGCGGAAGACTTCTCTACTTACACAGCGGTGGTTAATAAACAATGCGATGAATTCCGGTTATCAGACCTTAGTGCAGACAATTTCAAATGTCTAATTTTTGGACAAGTCCTTACGACAAGTAGAGAGTCAGAAATTAGACGGCGTGTACTGGAGAATGAACCAAATCTGACATTACAAATGCTGACAGAAGATTGTCAAAGAGTTGAGAGCACGAAAAAGGATTTAAAAGATATTGGAACTGGCATCACTCACGTAAAGAAATTATCGAGGCAATCAAAAACTTCGTCGAAGAACAACACCGAGTACAGAAAAACAATAATTAATCGAATCCTCATGCTCCTAAAGCAGGATTCATAAAAAGAAAAATCCACCTAGGGCATGTAACCGATGTGGAGGATTACATTGGGTAAAAGACAGTCTATATTTATCCAGAAAATGTTTGATATGTAAAAAATAGCATATAAAAGTTCACACTGTAAAAATAAAAATAAAATCAAAAGTCGTGTATGTCACACACGAACCTTCGAATATAACGAAGAATGCTTACGAAAATATGTCATAGTTTAAATCCTAGGTAAAGAGATTAAGTTGCAACTCGATTCAGGCTCAGACTTGTCAATCATTAATGTACATACGTGGAAAAGACTAAATAGACCCACTATGTTAAAGTCACACAAAATAGCCAGAGCCGTTAATGGCACAAAAATAAATTTCGAAGAAGAATATATCACTAATGTCGCACTACTTGGTACTACAAAAAAACTAAAAGTCTACGTTTTGAAGAACACAGAAAAGCTGTTCGGTACTGACTGGATACAGGAATGTATCTTGTGGGATCTGACAATGTCTACCTTCTGTAAAAAAGTAGAATCGCTGTCATCTGAGACGGAAAAACTGAAATCCAACCTAAGAAAAGATATTGCTGAGGTGTTCGCACCTGGTCTAGGAAAATGCACCAAAATGGGCTGCTAAACTAGAGTTGAAACCAAATATTCAACCGGTTTTGAAGAGAAAACGCAACGATCTTTTCGCGTCTCTAGAGAAAATTAATCAAGAATTAAACAGACTCGAGAGTATCGATATTCTATCAAACATCGAATCTAGTCAATGGGCCGCCCCCACCGTCTGTATCATAAAGAAACTAAGGGCATCCGCGTATGCGCTTTCTCAACCAGTCTGAATCCATCACTTGAAAATTAACACTATACTCTACCAAGCCCTGTGGAATTATGTACCAAATTAAACGGTTGCAGGGTATTCTCAAAAATTGACCTGAGTGACGCATGTCTGCAGATTCCTGTCAATAAAGAAAGTGCGAAGCTACTTTGTATAAACCCTCACCGAGGCTTATACAGATACGAAAGGTTACCGTTTGGAGTCAAGCTCGGGCCTGCCATTTTTCAGCAGGTCATGGGCACCATGCTGGGCGGCGTTAATTTTGCCATCGCTTATCTTGATGATATCATTGTAGGAAGCAGAAACATCGAGCAATATCAAGACCATATTCATGAAGTGTTCAAGAGAATACAAGATTAGAGTTTTAAGATCAAAGTGAGCAAGTGTGATTTCTTTTTAGAAAAAAATAAATATTTAGGCCAGATCATAGACAAGAACGGCAGACAATGGGAATCTGATAGGGCCGCAGTTATACGGGATATGCCGACTCCCGGAAATAGGACTTAACTTCAAAGTTTTCTGGGACTCGCCAATTATTATCAAAACTTCATTCCAAACATGCATGAACTGCGTGCACCCTTAAAACAACTTTTGAAAAGGGTTAAACCTTGGATCTGGACTACAGAATGCTAATCAGCGTTTGAAAAAATAAAAATAATTCTGAAATCAGAACTTTTTTTACCGATTTCGATAAAAAACTGGAAATAATAGTCTCTAGCGACGCCAGTTCTTATGGATTAGGCGCATGTTTGCTTCACAAGATGCCAGCTGGTTCTAAAAGACCAATAGGCCACGCATCAAGGACACTGCTTCCAGCGAAGAAACAACACTACCAAATTGAAAAAGAAGCTCTCGGCTTTATATATGCTATAACAAAATTTCATCGTTACCTTTACGACAGACGTTTCACTTTACAGATTATGTTTTCAAGTTGGAATACCTCTCGTCTAAGCAGATTGCACACGCTGACGGACTTTCAAGATTGATACCAAAATAAAACGAGCCCCTTGAGGACTAAGTAATTGCCGCATTACGCATTGACAGTTAAATAAAGACCATGATATGTAACACAATTTGAGAACTACCGGTAACACTTCAAGAAATCAAATCCGAAGCAGTAAATGACGAATTTATTAAAGCCGCAAACAAAAGCTAGCACAAAAATAATTTACCTCAGACATCTATTCTGTGTGCGATAATGTTTTGCTATACATAGAGAGCGTCATCATTCCGAAAACCTTACAAAAAAGATCCTTCAGGATTTTCACATGGGCCATCCGAGTAATAATCGAATGAAGAGCCTTATGCTCATCTTTGTGTACCGGCCAAGTATGGACCAGGACATTACTCATATGGTAAAAGCACGCAAAGTTTATGCCTTGGCAGCTAAGGCACCACCCATTATCCACAAACCTGGCTAAAGTCCGAACAACCGTGGTCCAGTGTACAAATGGATTTTACTGGACCACTTCAAGATTTCTAATATTTGATAGTGGTGGATAGCTTCTCTAAGTGGCCAGGGTTTCTAAGATGTAGGAAACCCACCACAGCAGTATTCGTAGATTTCCTTCACGACTTGTTCGCGAGGTTCGGTGTTGTTGACTGCCTCGTCACTGATAATGGCACTCAGTTTACGTTGACTGATTTCAAAGTTTTCAGCGAGATGTTTCAGATCAAGCACTACACAACACCACAAACACCACAATATCATCCCAGATCTAACGGACAAGCGGAGGGATTTGTGGATACATTGAAAACGGCCTTAGAAAAGGCATACGGCTCACCTACTGATATGGGTCTACAACGTTTTTTACAAGTGCATAGGATCACTCCGAATCCTTACACATCATCAGCTCGATCTCCGGCGGAAGCCATATGTTAGGTCAAAAAATAAGTTCGATTTTCGACAAACTCTTGCTGGGACAAACTAAGCTACGTAAAACGTTTACGTTACCAAACAAACGTTATAATCCTGGAGATAAGGTTTATTTCAAAGGCTATAAAAATAATGTTTCTTTTTGGGAGAATTTAAAGAAATGATTGCAAACATGATCTATATAATCTAGGGACCCAAATTTGTACATAAGAGACACCTAAATCAGATACGCAAACGTCTGACTGAGGACCAAAATGATATGTCTCAAGAAAATATAGAGGCCATTTAAACCATCTCTAACACATTTGATATTAAACCCCCCTCAATCTACGCCAGAGCCACTTCGATCTTGAAGGAAGAGGAAATTTACAGATCCGCTCATGATTAATCCTAAACAAAAGAGATACCGATACTCCTTCGGAATAACAGCTTGGGAGGAGGGTGTTGTGGCGGACCTACCCATTTACTTGGTAATGGATTAACCCGACCTGCACATATATAACATGTGACTAGTAGTCATCGAGGAAGCACTAGTCTGGTGCGAGTCAGACAATCGTAGAGTGACTTTGTGATATCCAACACCGCTTTCTCGACAGCTAGACAAACAAGCTGGTATCTTGTAACTTTACCGTATTTTATAATACAAATTGTTTACTCTAATCCCGTGTTCTTGTTTTTTTTTGTGACCCCATAAAACAGGGTTACAACACAATCATTTACACAAGCTTGATTTGTAAGTTACTTTCCTCTGTTCCTGTTGCTTTCAGTTAATGATATGTATCTTATTGTTTCTGTTGTGGATCTTCGTCCCCAATTTGTTGTGCAGTTGTGGCGAAACTTTGCCGCAAAATTGTAGTGACCTGTTTGTGCCGAAAGTAAGCCACAAAGCACGAAACAAGAAGTTCAAAGGAAGCCTTAATAATAAGTAATGTAGAAATAAGTTCGAAGGTATTATTACGCTGCCTGACTAGTAGCTGTCGTCAACTGCTTCCGTTAACTGCTGTACTTGACTGCTCCTAGAGGTTACGCAGGTTATTTATCTGTATAGCAAGAAGAAGAGTCCATTCCATGTAGGAGGGTACCATAACAGTTTCCAAACAATCTTTTCTCATTATGTTCTCTAGAAATTTCAACTGTTGCATTCTGAATCTAAATTTACATTTGCTTTTTGCTTCCATTTTCCCTAAAGCTTTTGTTGCTTCAGCCAATTTCTTTCTTAGTATCTTTCTGTAGAACCATAATTATTTTCTTCAAATCACCTCTTCATGTTTAGATAAGATAATCGAACTGCCGTTGCTATATAAGCCGACTGATATTACAAAAGAGTTCAGTACACTTTTCTGTGTTTCTAAGAATTCGCTTAACTTTTGGAAAAAACATTTTGCTCTTCTAATGCGACTTAGTCTTTGTGACTTGTGTCACAATTTTTCTAAACGTTGAAGATATTTTCTTTGTACTTAAACTTGCTTAAACAAAAGGAGCAAAATGATTAATACCAGAATAAATTTTCACGCTGTATTCATTTAGTGTCGATTCTTAGAGAACTAATCCATTTAAAATAATGATAAAATTTTCTAAACCAAAATGTGATATAATCTTAACAATAAAAGATAGGTGACTTAGGATTAAAAGTTCAGTTTCTCTTAAATCAGATATCAATAGAGAGCAAATAAAATTATTTACCTTTAACTTTAAGAAGGCGGAATGTGTGGTTATTAGAAAGAGTTATATGTCTTAGCTTTGAACTGATGACATAAAAATCAAACAGGCAGAGAAATTGGTCAATGTCGTTAGTGTAGCAACATATAACGGAATCTTTTCCTAAATCCAAAGACACACTAGCGAAAAGCATCGTCTAGTAACTAGTACTACATTTCCCAGTTCCACCTATTCGAAATCTTTCAGTCAAGACTCGCCTTAGTATGGTGGGGGTTCATTTTGGACATCCTCTTATCAAGATGTGCTGAATTTTGGAACAGAATTTTGAGAGGATGCTTTTGTGGTCATTACAATCTTAATACATTCAATTGATTAATTCGTTTTCCATGACTTATGAAGTCTTTTCAAGTTAGTTAAAACCAGACATTGTATTTATTTTAGATAATAATTTTTTTACTGATACAAGTTTTACTAATTAATCCATAGCTTGGGGAGTAGAGGTAGGTTCATACATTTTCCATTTGTATTTGCACATAAGTAAATATAACGTAAACAACTTGGATTAGGTGTTTGCTCACCGATTAAAACCTGCGAGTCATTCTCCATTGTAAATCACACATAAAGCTTACAACACTTGATATTCCAAGCTGTCACCCATCTTGATAGTGACAATGCCTAACCTTGCTTAACTTTGATGATCATGGTGAGAATTGGTGTTTCAATATTATGTGGCCGTAAACATTAACCACTTCAACTCTACGATCAACCATTATCTGTCTTTCATAACACCATGATCTACAACTACAATTCTTACGTCCATAAAAAATTATCCTGCAACCCTCTATCTTGAATGACTCTTAAGCCTTATGCTTAGCGAAACAAAGTATTAAGACAAAGAAATATTTTCTTAGTAATATATCTATCATCCAATACGACAGTAAATGGCGGTCAAGTTTCTTTACAGATGAGAAGGAAACACTAGATCAAATGTGTCTTTCTACAAATAAAAATAAGAAAAAAAGGTTTACTGACACTGATACTGAGAATCGGAATGTGAGTTCAATTTTAAGGACAGTTAATGTTGATGGCTAGATTGGAGAAGTTAATACTCGTAAGCAATTTTGCAGGAAAAACTGTCAGAGGAAAATATATATTAAGCTAACTAGTGTGTTTTTGTAAATAAATGGTAAAACAAGGAAAAAGCGCGGTGCTAAAGAAACATTTGTGGTTCAAGTGCAACAAAAGACAGGAATCTGTAGAGAGCCATGATTATTTCGTTCTTGAAAGAAAACGGCATATAAAACAAATACTTTAAATATTTCATGAAGTGCCCTCAATATTCTTGGCGGTATTCTGTATAGATTGGAAAAATTGAGTTATATAAATCTTAACTTGGAACACATTACCTTTCAATACATTTCTAGTGTAATGCCGAAAATAGTCCAGTGTTTATTCACAAGCTAAAAAAACAATTAACAAAAAGAATTACAACCATTAACACACAGAATATATATATATAAAAAACCTTCTTTTGAAAATGTATCAATAGAAAGAAAAATGTCCTCTATAGTTTCAAAATCTAATCCATTTATATATTATATACGTCTCCATTAAAATCTAAGTTAGAATATTAAAGGCTTCAGGCACGGAGATTTTATGTTAGAATTTATATTCAAAGGAAATAATTTTTTGATACATATGACACCCACAAAAATGTATAATTATTTTTATCGCATATAAATATTTGCCGACAAAAGATAGAAAAATTATTGCTAAACGTTATAAATGGACGAAACGCATGCGCAAATTGCGTTTTATGTTTCTATAGAATTACAAATGTCATGTACACCGAAATATACACACTTCAACTACTGAAAACTGAGAAGGTGCTGAAAAATGAGGAAGTTCTGAAAACTGAGGAGGTGCTGAAAACTGAGGAAGTGCTGAAAACTTCTTCGCACAGCCAACTTCCCAAAAATAAACGAAATAATCAAACATAACTATATTTTGAAGGGATGCATCATAATCACCGCAGGTTTTTAGCATATATTTATTTAAACTGATTTAAAGTTTTTACAGTGTTTGTTAAAAAAGAAATTTTCCATGTCAAATTCACGTGCATTCTTTCAGTAAGTTAAGTACCATACGAGATACCAGCTTGGGCGATCATATCTCGAAAAAACATCAGTGACTAGGCACAAGATTTTCCCGCAGTAGGTTTTTATTACATTCTGAGGTAGACTATTTGCCAGCCAAGGCTATAGAACCCTGTTAATTAACTCATAAGTAGAGAGAAAAGAGGGATTAATACCTTTCTTAAGGGTATTTGCGCGTAGGTGAATGCAAGGAATTCAAATGGAATTCGAACTCGGCTTCCAGATTGCATTCTTTTTGCGATTAATTTAAAAAAAAAAGGTTCCTAGTAGGCTTATCGGCCTTTTGGATCTAAAGATATAAACATATTTCACAGAACATTTTCAGAAAAATGTGAAGAGGAAACTAGAAATTACAAAATTCAAATCATGGTAATACTAAAGGGATGACAAGTCACTTGTTAATATCTCAATTGGAGACGCATGCTGAGGCACATTTGTATTTATTCAGTATCTAGTTTGCGCTAACTCATCCCATCTCTCTCTCTCTCTCCCTCTCTCTCTCTTCACCCTCTCTCTCTCTCTCTCTGTGTACAGACACAAATATTATTTGAAATGCACTATTGTTATGAATGACGAGTGCTCAGTAACGAAAAACACTGAATTAGTCGATGCAATTAGCGTAAACGTAGAAATCAAAATGACATTGTGTTCGGAAATATCACTCCACTAGTGATTCTCAAGTTAGAGAGATAATGATAGCGCCTATATTTTAGGCCTTAAAATGAAATAGAAAGAACTGGACACACGCACGCGCACACACACACGCACACACGATGGTACATGCGCAAATATATATACGTATTCGTGATTTAATTATTAAACATGAATTGAACAATTTTCGAAATATTCAGAATACAGAGAACTGAGTAAAACTACAATACTTAGATTTTGAATTCAGAGTTTTCAATTCATCTAGATGGATTTTGCTGTTAAATTGCACTTAGTACTGTTCCCTTATCACCTGATAAATATTTATATATTGATGTAAATTTGTGCGTATACAGATATACGTATACTTATTTACATTCACACACAGACAGACAGACAGACAGACGCACATAAATATATATATATACATATATATCAATAAATTATTTTATTATTTTATAATATTATTTTACATCAAAGGCACCACTCGGAGTTTTCTTGCATACGCAATGATCAGATACATATAAATTGATAGTTTTTCGATTCGAAATTTTGCTCATGTACAAACGCTGTTTAAGATGATTATAAATTTTAAATATAGATTTCCATTTATATACATACACATACGGTGAAAAAAAAAGAGTGAAATTCGCTAAATGAAAAATAAATGAGTAAAAAGAAAATAGTTGAAAATTGCTGAGGAATAAATAAATGAAAGAATAAATTAATAAACAAAAAGAACAATTGGGACTATATGGGTTAGTCAGGGTCTAAGTATTTAAGCAGAAATTAAGGTCTATGTCTGCTTGGGGTCATTAATTCACTACTTTTGTTTAATAAATTTGGTGTTTCAACATAATATTTTCTAAAAGGCATAAGTTATTGGTTTTCGCTATGATTTCCTGGGGTTTTGGGGGTTTTTTTGTAAAAAAAGATATTTTGAAGAAAGCAGTATTATTCATGTATTTAATGTTATTAAAGGCAATTTATGATTATTAAATCTCAATTTAGAGTTGTTGTTAGTAGGTCCAAAACAGAACATAGTATCGTCGTCAGAATGCTTTGTTGATTATACATGCGGTTATATATTAGCCGTTAAGTCGACAGCTTGTGCTTTTTCAGCACTTACAATATACTTTTTGTAGAGTTATTATTGATATATGGGTTACTATTTCATCGCATGTTGGGCACGTTTTATTTAATTGTGTAGGGATAAATATTTATCAAAGTTCTTGACGCAACTATAATGAACCTTAGCATTGTTTTTGTTGAAAATCTATTTTAGTGTAAAGGAATGTCTGAAGGTTTTGTGGATTAAATTGAGAAAAATGTTTTCGATGTTAGCTATGCGTTAAAATTAAAAGGTGCGTTAAAACATATGATGTTACGTTTGCTAGAATTCAGTATTTCTTTACCATGTTTGCTTTTATCTAAGTAATCTAAACTTACATTGTGTTTACTTTTAGCTAAGGCCTTAATATATTTAATTCTATTGTTATCAAAATGCCTTATTACTAGAGCTAGAAGATAATCTAAATTGGATAAGTTTATGAATATTTTCAAGTAGTCCATAGTAGGGGTTAGAATCTTTGTGAATATATTCCTAGTTGTTAGAGTTTTATTATATGGTTTGCATAGGCCCTTATTTAGGTCGAAAGTCACGTTAGGAATTTGATCACCTTAGTGTTAGTGGTGGTGGTGATTTTAAGCTCGTGAGCTTTAATGAACTTGATCAGATCATTTTCTTAGTAGGTCAGTTAGTTGTGGGTTAGTATTTCGTAGAAAGATTAGTCAGTCGTCTTTGTTTTTTTGTGATTTGGTTTTGTTTTGTCTTTTATCGAAGGTATAGCTAAGTAAAAAAATGCCGACCAGTCCACAGAGAAATTCACAGATATTAATTTTCTTTATTAATTAGCGATTTCCATTATGTTTTTACCGCATATGTGCATATATATATATATATATATATATATATATATATATATATATATATTGATTGTTTAGTTTTTGGTCATAATAAAATTAAATCAGTGCACATTCCTATTAAAAAATGATAAACACAATTGTGTTGTAGAACGTTTCAATATTTTTCATTTGTAAACTAGTTATTACGCAACCTAGGTTTCTACTATGTGGCGTCTTTGGGCGATTTGCAATAACTGATTTTACCGTTTACCGTTATTTTAAAAACAGTCACGTGACGATGTTCTTTTTTTTGAATGCTCACGGGATGGGGAACATTTGAACGCACAATTTTTAAAATTACAAGAAATAACGTTTTTATTCATGGTTGTATCAACATAATAGGTCCTTTTTAGTATGGTTACACTTAGCCATAATTTTTGTTCTTTCATTCAATAGTTAATTTTTGTTTGGGAATATCATAATCACTAACTTTTCTTCCTAACACTGTTACATATTTTGTCAATGTCTTTGAAAGGAGTAAATATTTTTGCCCCTGCAGTTGCATTCTTTATTAGTGATCTTGTTTTGTACAATGCTATCTAAATTTCTGGCGTTTTGATTTTTTATGGAAGTATTTGAATTACTAGTACAATTATAACTTAGCTTGATTGTGTTGCTACTGAAAATTTTGTTTAGTTGTGAGCTTTTTGAAAGTGTCTATCTATCAGTTTATTTGTCCCATTTTGGTCTTTACCTCTAAATTATATGGTGGGTTGTACAAGATAATGATTCGTTTTCCATTATGTTTTTTTTATTTGTCTCTTTGTTTGAGCATTATATTGTTTTTATGGCCAAGATTTTCTTAGTGCATCTTCAGAAGAAGTTATATATATATATATATATATATATATATATACTCAAAGCGGAATGTTCAAACCACCAATCTTGATGCATGGCCGGGATCAGCTCATCATCATTTTCGTTTAGGATTATCGGAGAGTATCTCTTTCTCATCATCTATTTTGATGCCATACAAAAATACACTCCTTTTCTGTCGTTGAAGCAACTGTTTCCACGTTGGAAAACTCCCGATTTCAAATCGTGCGCACCCAATTTCTTTGCTTTTGAATCATTCTTAATGTTTTCAAACATTTCAAAACTGTTGCATAATCAACCCCTAATAATTTCGCAAGTTCAGCGTGCGCCTGACATGAATCTTCATGAAGTAATACTTCCAATTTCTCGGCTTCGAAATTTTTAGCTGCGAGAAAGTGTTTTTCATCTTAAACATCAAAATTATTATATTTGAAGGGTTTTAATCAATCTTTGCATGTTATATTGGGCAGAGAATGGCTGTCGTAAGTGTCAACAAGAATTCTGTGTACTTCAGCTGCCGATTTCTTTAAATAAAGTAGTACAGTAAAATTCCTTGCAAATACACTTCCTTTGACACCAATTTCTACATGACGCTATTAAAAACATAGTTGTTTACAATTTGACGAATTAACACACACTGAATTTCAAGCTTGGTTATGGTACTTACTTACTTACTGATGCGTTACTATATATATATATATATATATATATATATATATATATGTATATATATATATATATATATATATATTCTAACTAGGATGATCATCCGATTTTACTATTTCTAAAATTCCTAAAATCTTCCAACATATAAATAGAAGATTGAAATAATGGATGAGTCAAAACTAGCGAAATACTATTTTGCTTACTTTCATCTGTGTTTGTACGATCTCCAAATATACTTTCTATTGTGTATGCATCCAGACATTAATCTTGACCAATTATTTGGCAGCCTTTCCTGTTCTGGAAAGAATATAGCCAACTTTTCTTCTTTGCATAATGTGCAGACGTCACCAACTTTGAAATATCTGCCCTTTCTTAATATACTCTAGGTTACATAGATATCTTTTGCCCTTTTTTACCATCAACACATAGGTTGCTAGTTTGGTAAAATTTTCTAAGTCTTTCTAGATTTAATTTTGGCTTATGCTTATACCGTCGTTCTTGAAAATTGCTATCAATACATGCTACGTATATTTTATCTATGCCTTTGCAGTTTTAGAAGTTTAAGAAAATTGAACAAAAATAAATTATAGTAGATTATGATGGATTTACATTAAGTCTCTCTTATGCATTCGGGAATTTTCAAATCTTAATTTCGTTCTGAATTGAACAGAACAACATAGAGCAACTGGATCGACATCCAGATCATCAAACCTTTTGTCATGTGGCGTGTACTGAAAGATTTTGTTGACCATCGCACTCAGAAAACAATATCCGAATAAAAAAATAAATTTTGATAAACGTTCCGAAATTAATGTAGAAATGAATGATATGTTGAATTGTTTCTGATATTTTTCAGCGTTGTATTGAAAATGAATGGGAACTTTTTGCACGTGTTAAATAGATTGATGAACATAACAAATCATGTTGGATTGATGTTGCAATTTGTATAAAATTTGTTACATTAGAATAACTTCATTTGGTTCAATAAATTTTAATAAAGAAAAAAATTGCTTTTGGTTAGGGAAAACATTTGACAACTCACCATATATAGATATATTTCTTAGAATGAATATGATTTTCTATAAACATGTCTGCAACGTATTTTTAGGAATATAGTTTTTAGCATATGTATCAGTCAGTTAATGCCATGCGTAATACTAGTTTAAGCCATCATGTCTGGGAAGAAACATGACTGATTGGGCAGAAAATTTTCTCGTAACAGATTGCTATAACTTTCTCCACTAGACTGGTTACCAGCCAAAGCTATATAATCCAATCTGTAATGATATTTATACTTTCCCAAGTGTATTTCCGCATAAGTAAATCCAACGATATCAACTGGAAATAGAACTCTTTTCTCAGAATTATAGTTGAATTCGTTGCATTCACTTAAACACATAAAACGTCTCCTAAAATAAGTATAAAATTGTTTAGAAAAATACACTTATGTCAGGTTTCGTTAAGGATGTGCGTTGTCGAGTAATTGATATGTCTGCATGGTGACATGACAAGTTTCTAAATCAAATGACACATTCATTTAATGTCTAAGAATATAATTATATCATTAGTAAATTCAGATGATACAGCTGCATATATTTGCCCACATCTTGACATTCAATATTAAGACCCTCCATATAACGTATATTGGAGTTAATCCTCGTCATCTTTTTCGCATTGCACTCAAACGAAGAAAGTTCTACACAGAAAGATTCTTCCCAATTTGTGGAACAAACTCCAGTGGACATGTTTTCCCAATCATTAGTATATTAATCCCTTTATATCTAAGATTAACTGTTACCTTTCATATACATCATAATAAAGCGCACTTCTTACCTCCTCATGTTACGATAATGTAACAGACATACTCAGTAATCCTTTGCGATGAGAGACTCTCGGTCCTGATTTATGCGGAACATCTGTAATAATAATAATTGCTGGTCGCTAGTATTAGGACAAGTATTGCAACCGCTTGATCAGGCAACGGCTATACTGCAACTATATTAAACGGGCCTTAGTTACACTTTCTGGAAGAAAGAGCATTCTTTGGCACTTTCAATAGCATGGACAAGCTCAGCATGCTTAGACCCTTAGTCAATATAACTTTTGACTTGTTTCTAGTACGAAGACGGCTTCCGTCGATTGTTGAATGCTATTGTAAACCAGTAACAATTTATATGTTTCTGAACGGTTTTGACGTCATGCAAGAATTTGGTGACTTCGAAGTGATGTAATGGTTAGCAACCTTGTCTGACTAGATCACTTACGAATGAATAGTGTTCGATCTACACTGGGTAAACTATATTTTCGGTATTGTGCTACACTGGAGCTATGCTTATAGAATCACTATATGTAAATCTCTAACGAAAGATGCTTCCTAAATCTATGACACGATATTTTTGGTTAATGCTTTGGTCTTGTAGCAACTTGCGGTTTTTATAGAACCTACCACTAGCACGTTGTGGTGTAATGGATAAACGGCTCGGAATAAGAAATCCGATAGACGAGTTCGAATTCCAGTTGAAATTGTTGCATTCACTTATGCCCAAATACCCTTAGAAAAGATATTCGTTAATCTCTTCTCCTATTTATGTCGAGTATCAGGAAACAATGAGTTCTATAATTGCCTTATAAAAGACTAAGTTCCATGATTGTCTTCGCTTCACCGACTGTGTGCCAACGGCAACACTATGACGAGGCCTGAATCTTGGGCACGCAGCTAGACATCTGGAGGGAGAGCTCATCCGTGATGTCCTCTCCTCTTTTCTGTTTTGGTGGGCAGCTGAAGACTTGGCCGACGACTATCAAGGATGACCTAGCAGCACTACTGGGCTTACAAGTAGTTGGTCTTCGACGATGGAACCGCGTTTGGCTCGCCATTTTGTGTGACCTAGCCCAGGATCGGCGAACGCGGGCTGCAATGGTGAGAGATGTGGTTCGCATTCGGTTGGAAGCCTGCTCAACCCGACCAGGGTGAATGCCAAAACAAGTACAAGGAAGTAAGAGTTCTATAATTTTGGTTTGCAACACTCTACGCAAAAAGAAACGGAAACCTACTGCGTGAAGATATGCCTAGTCAGTCATAGCTCGAATGTGACATGATCAGGCAAGCTTTACCACGTTTGATATTTAACTGACTGACCTCTAGCGCAGCCTATTCTATATTCAGTTTTCTTTTTCTATGCTAAATATGACATAACTAATCCCTAAACCGACGTATTTGATGTGTGTGCTATTTATTAAACTAACATTTTTCTGGTGGATTTAGGTCTGTGGCACCATTGCTCTCATTCCACTTTTAAAAAGTACTTTTGAATATATTTTACCTGGGTAGTATTTTTCGGGACACTTTGTAAAGGATGTAGATGTTCTGGTCACGATCATTCTTATCTCTGCTATGAATACCTATGTCATCAGCATATTCCTATCTCATGACGGAACCCGGCATTTTTACTTTTCTTGGTAGAATTATTTGTTATGTGACATAGAATTTTTAAATAATTATTGTTTTTAACTTCCTGTCTGTGTTTGTAAGTGTGCAGCGCATAGTCAAGGAATAGATTAAAGAGTCTGCGGCATTTATTTTTATGTATCGTACTCTATTAAAAATACATACTAATGCATATAAAGTAAAATTAGATACTAAAATTAGATACTAAACTAAGACCATAAATAATGAAATGGTTATTTTGAATGATTTCAGAGCAATTCAGCAGGAATTGCAATAATGTATGTAAATTTTGATTATCTTTTACATATTTTACTCATTTAGATCATTTCAGAACAGAAGTAATCAATTTTTTTCTCATGTATTTGAATTAACATTTTTTATTTCCACTCCCCAAAAAGACATTTTCAGAGTTCATCGTGACATCTTAAGTAACGAAGACAACCGTCTCTCGAAGCGAATAAATTTTTTACGAGATTCACAGCCAATCATTGGTTGGTTTTAGACTAAGAGAAGAAAATGTGTGAATAATATGGTGAAAAACATGTAGAAAATGCAAAAAAACGTCTATCAAAAGTCAAGTTATTTGTATAGAAGAGGGAGCGTTTACATGGTTTGATATATTTTCCTGCAAATTGTCAAAATGACAACTGCGTAAACGAGATAATGTCACGGAAAAGAGTTGAACTTATAAGAAGTGATACATAATTATAAAGAAACCTATTTCTTTCTTTTAATTATTGATTACTCTATATTAAATCAGTATTTACGTGAAGATAATTCTGATTTTTTAAAACATATTAAGCGGCTGATATAAATACATATGAATTCTAATATGCGGCTTCTTTTTCATTCAGAAGAGAAAATGAATGTAAATACTGTTTTTTTTTGTGTATGAATGACAACTTTTTTTGTAACTGAATGACAAAATGCGACAAAAACGTATTTTTTACGTATTCAGACCAACAGTGATTTCGTTGCTTGACTGTTAGGGTAGATAGATATAATATAAAGCAAACATATATTCTTATAACCATATTACACCATACAAGACAGTAAAGCTACTTAAACACAATGGTTTACAGGGTGGGGACGAATTAGGAGTTAGTGTTAATGCGCAGGAAAGCAAATAATTAATCAGGAAGAAATTAGATAACATTTACATTTTATTTAAACTTTTGCACATTAAAGTTGGTTGAAAAGCATGAAAGAGTAAGAGAGAATTAAGTTATGAGGAGATAGCTTAAATTTTTTAAATCAGTTCGTTTTTAGAATGCCATATGGAATATTTCAAAATCTATAAAAAAGAAGAAGAAAAAACAGTAAATAAATGCTTCCTACCCGCCTGGTGAGCAACACACTGTTCCACCTTGGCCTTACATTTTCAACTAACCTGAAGAGGAAAAACCACATCAAATCTATAGCTGCATCTACTGCTAAAAACATTGGTTCACTGAGTCATGCCAGAAAGTTTTTTCTCGTCTGAATCCATCTTGCATATTTATTAATCAACCATCCGTCCATGGACTGAAGAGTGTTGCCATATCTGGTCGTATGCTTCTACTATTCATTTTGAAATTCTTAACAAAATTCAGAGAAGGACCTGCAATGTAATCGATACTGACCAGGCATCTCGATTTCAGTCACTTTCTCACGTAACGTGGCCACCTTCTATCTTAACAATCTCATGGCAACTATATGGCAAGTTTCATTTTTCCTGGTTCCCCGACCATATGAATTTAGTACGTTACTAGATTGGCATCTAAGTACCACCTTTTTACCGTTGAAATTGTTAAATGTAAACGCCGCTTCTATTTTCTTTCCTTGAACTTTCTTCCAGTGGAATTCTCTTCCGTTTTCTTGCTTCTCTGATAGTTTCACTCTGCTAAAATCTAAATGCAACGTCGAATGCTATCTTCTATTTTCTTGAATTCCGTTCACCTTTTATCCTTTTTTCAAACTCTTTTGTACCAGTCTTTCTCTCACTGAAACACCCGGTACACTAGTAATGGTCCCGCCTTGCTTGGGGTGAAATGATACAAAAGCATATTCTGTTTAGGTATTTTTTCATAGAAGAGCATTTATACCAGATACATTCTTGCATTCAGAATTTTTCGCGAAGATCAAACTCTTTAAAATTCACTTTTGAATATTATTTTACTACTTTCAGTTAAATATATAGTTTAAAAATGAAGTACTTTGTTGAACGCTGAAGATAGCATTTTACAAATAAATTCAGACCTAACCGGAATATGAGCAAGAAATACGTGAATCAATTTATAAACGTTTTAACAATCATAATCTGTTGTTACAAGATCCACATGATAATTTTTAAAGCAACTGCTGTTTATCGACGATTAAGCACACGTTATATTTCAGGTACAACGAAATATTTAAAGAGTGATTTTAATTTTCTTTTAATTATGTTAAAATTTGTAAAAACAGTTCGTCAGAATTTTTTAAAATTTCATTGAAATGGGTTTAGATTGATGAACATTTTTTTCGTCCCACTCCCAAAATCTTCCCAAGTTGTCATAGCTGAGCTTCAGGCCAATACCGGAAATTTTTAACATCTACAGGTGTTAATAAACTTATCGAATAAGAAAAATGCTAGGCTACAGTTATTTCATTTTCGCCTGTTAACTGATCACGCTTCTTACGCCAAGTAAATGAAACCCTATATATAGAGAGACACTGGTTTCTGGAAAACCAACTAACATGTTACTCAGGATTCATGAGTTAACACGCAATTTCACGTGCCAGACTGTTGAGTAAAGACAGCTTTTGTAACATCAATTTACTTTTCTTTTTTAAGATCCAAGAGAAAACATGTAACATATTTATTCATTGTTAGCATGCTCTCTTCTTCGAAAATCAGGTATGTTTATGAATTCCCTCTATGCAAGACAGCAAATGCACTAAAGGACAACTAATTAATGACTGTTAAATTAAAAAATACATTATTAAGGAAAGAGAGCTATAGAAATTAATCGAGAAGTCTGTAGATAACGATTCCCAGTTCATCTCAATGGTTTATCAAAATTAGTTGGAAATCCTAGAGCAGAAAGAGAGTTTCAAATGCTAGAAGTGCGAGAAAACTGTTAACATAAAACATTCGGTTACATATAGCCAATGTAATTGTGAGACATTAACAGAAATCTAGTACTGAGCTTACATTCATGAAGTCAATGTATGTTGGTCTAGAACCTATCCATAAAATTACTATTAAACTATAATAAAGTCACTGATGCCTCCTCAACAGGTGTTTACTCGTGCAACCAGACTGGCAACTGGGTCCCACCCATTCACAGTCAGGTTAGCCAAATGCAGACGACAATTCTACTCCTGCAGCTTCCTCTCTCGCACTTCCCGCCTGTGAAACTCGCTCCCGTATTCTTGCTTTCCTGACGGCTACAACCTCCAGAAATTTAAATGCAAAGTCAATACTCATCTACTAACCACTGGACTCTAGCTCTCTCCCCTCCCCTGTATAACCTTCCCTTTCTCTCCACCTATGTATCTGTCATCACACCTGCTTTCTCAGCTTTCTGTTCTTCCTTTCTAACTAGTTTGTACTCCTCACTCTTTTCTAATTAATCTTTTTACATTTATGTAACCACCTGCACCTCAGTGGCGTTTCCGCCTTGCTCGGGGTGAAATGATTAAAAAAAAAAACACTAAGGTAAGCAACATTATGTCGGTGGGGAAGTTACAGAAGCCGAAACATCCAGATCGGTACTAATAATATTGCTGATTCGTTTTTGGGTTTTATCTCTAAATAAAAGAACCGGATCATGTTGTGTAGCAGCAATATTCTAAGAATGGATGAATGGTAGATTTATAAGTATGTAAAGTAAATTCTGGAGAAAACAATTGTCTAGTAAGACACAGTGTACCAAGTTCCATAGCAGCTGACTTAGCAATGGATTTATTATAGTTTTTTTTTTCGTTACATGTTAGCCGAGAATGTTAGCCCGAAAAGCGTACCAAGTCAATCTCTTGCTGGTTAGCATCAGCCCTGGAAAACAGCGAAGAATATCTCAGATGATTAAGAGATAGTTTGTGCCCTTTTGATTTCGCCCTGGTTGTTATATTTGATGTTATCCTTTTGGACAGGTTTATGTTTCCAATCGTTACATACTTCGGATATTACCCATTATATATTTGGTTAACGTAAAATTATGATCAGATTTGATTTTACTGAATCTGTCATTTTTTTCCCAAAATTATTCTTTAAACTTTTCATCGCGCCTGAGTCGTTTTTAATAAATGATAACGATAATTTTGCATAGCAGACGGAGTTTATAGATTGAAGCAGCTATTTTTCTAATGTCTTTCTGGGTTTTCCTTTCAAAGTCAGGAAAATTCAATTATATGAAGTCTATGAAAATTGACAAAATTAAATCAATGAAACTCTCTCATTTATATATTTATTCAGAAGTATGCTGACCATAATATCAGGCAGCAAGAAATTTTAAATTTTGCTGATAGATTTTGTTTTCTTGTATAATAAGTTGTTAGCCTGATATCTTTTTAACATTTATTACTCTGCATTATCAATATTATTACGTCACTTTCTACTGCATTCTTTTTCAAGGCATTTTAGTTGCAGTTTTTTATTGTTAATGTCACTCAAAGTTTTATTTTCTGTTGGCATAAGAGTGTATGGCAACAGAATTATACAATTTAAGCTCACTTTTGTTAAGGATTCAGTTACCTTTAGTGGAACGATAATTTAACAGAAAATGATGCTACATACAGAGTGAGAAAGGTTAAACGTAAAAAAAATATATACTAGCTTATATCATTGGGACAAAACTTACCTAAACAAGACGTTGTTCAATTTAGTCATGTACTTGAACAATACATTATATTATATTTGTCTGTATCAATTGTATTTATCATGTTCTCCGACTAGGAGAAGGAAAACATAACTAATACCTATCAAATAATATATTCAGTTTTTGAAAATTCCAGACTTCTTTCACTAACATATATTCAATACATGTTTTTTCCCTGCTGTTTGTTTTTAGTGTGTTTTATACAAGAAAACTACAAGTTGGTATATCATTTCTTAGGCGCCGCCAATAGATACAAGCTACATCTAAAGTAGCAAACATTTTGTTCCTTCTTTTCTTCTGCGCACTATTCTTTTCGCTTGTTTAACCCTGTTATTTATCACTGCTACAAACAAAGGAAGAATTATACGTGTTACAAACAAAGATATCGGTACGTATCTTTCTAAAATATGAAGATAAGTGGGGGAGAGTTAGTGTTACTTATTTGCGATTTCGTTATTTATTCATTTGGTACGTTGGGAAATCAAAATTTATTTGAAATGGCCGCATGTGCGTGAATAACGAAGTAAAGTTTTCTGGTTGGAGAGAAAAATCAATAAAATTTTCAGAAAACCACCGAACGTTTCTAATTGCCCAGATCGACCTAATAAGTATAGCAGAAGAAATATGTTTGTTCCATTAGCTTTTCAAAAGGTTTAGCTCCATTTTTTTTCTTAGGCATTAATTTTTTAATGTTTTTTGTTCTTCAAAATGTTTATTAAATAAACTTGTTTCTCATTTGTCTACATTTCTGAGATAAGGTAGCATTTACAGTATTTACATTATTCGGACTGTTATCCTCATCTTTGTTGCAAACTGTACGACGTTTCGGCGGTTGTATGCTTCGGGCTTCTTCAAGTGCTACGAATTTCGAACCGAAACCTTTATTACAATCACTGTGGTATATGAACTTCATTCCTTGCTTAGTGCCTCTTCTGGAAGTCATGAGTTATCTCCCTCTAACCCTGTAAGTTACTTGTTTACCACTGCTGTACTCTGGTATTGAACTCACAACTAATGAACTAACTGTCTATAACAACTGAAAGGACACATGGCCTAGAGGCACTAGGTAAGGAATAGAGTTCATATACCCCAGTGATGAGAATAAAGGGTTCGGTTAGAATTTCCTAGCATCTGAAGAAAACCGGAGCGTACAACGGCCGAAACGTCGTAAAAATGGCAACAAAGATGAGGACAATAGTTCGAATAATGTAAATACTTTAAACTTGTTTCGCATCTAGATTCATGAATAATTCATGTCATTTAGAAAAATAAATAATACAATTATTTAATTTTCTTTCTTTAGGATAAGTAGAATGTGGTTTTAAGTAGAGATTAATATCAGTTTAATTTATTGATGAATAATAAGGTTTTTAATAATAACAACTCATGGGAAATCTTCTAACAAAGGAGAGAAAATGCGACACTGAAATCCGACGGTGTACTGGATTGTCCAATAATGCATTTAAAAAGGCTGAGTAGAGTACCGAGGGACAAGCAGGTTTCATTAGAAACAAAAACAAGAGTACTAGACTGCAATGTGATAATGTCCTCTTTTATCAGAGCGAGTACTGCACAATCTCCTCAAAGATGAATGAGAGACTCGAAGAATCAGAAATGTGCTTCTACAAAAGAATGCTTAGGATATCATGAACTGAACATATGAACAACTACAAGGTGTTAGATAAGATGCAAATGAAAAGGAAACTCACACTTAACATCAGGAAGAGACAGCTGAGGTTTCTGGGACACGTAATGTAAGATGAGGCACTGGAGACACTAATACAGAACGTATAGAAGGAAAGTGAGACAGGGTAAATCAGCACGAGACATACTTGATGGACTTGAGCATTTTGATGGCGGAACGATATCAAGATGAGCAGTAGAGAAATCTTAAGAACCTCAAGAAAGTGGAGTTTCATGATCACCTACGTCCTGAAAGAAAACGGCAAATAAAGAAGAATGTATCTCCGTGTAAAAATTTCCGACTCATCATATTTAGAATGGTCCTAATTAAAGAATGGATCACAATACTTTATTCTTGCCCGTGGAAAAAAGTATCACAACTTTCAGCTGTTTTTTCCATAGCAAATTAAAAGTAATTTAAATCAGAATTTTCCCTCTCTTACAGATGTTGACAGTCAAAGCTCGAGAGTTCACTCTGTATTGCTGTTAACCTATAGCTTGAGAAACAAGATGTGTATTATTACGATATTAATACACATCAATATCGTAAATTAATGAATATAGCCCCAATTACTTTACTGACAATTTCTATTCTAGTCCCACTTTTGTTTATGAAGATACAATTTTATTTTTCATTCTTTTTTCTTCTATTATTTTTGTTGCCATTTAACTCGAATCTCAAATTTCATGTCTTTTAACAGAATAAGTATCCATCACTGCAAGCCTCCAGGTATATAACCAATTCTGCCCTCTAATGTCTTCCATTGAGAAGAATTTGAAAAATTGTTTTGAACTAATTGCTTGGTCTGTCCTTAAGAAAGACAGTTCACTCTGCTGGGCATAACATTTGTTTTTGACAAATTCTATCCTAACTTTTTATATGATTATTAACTGTTTGTGCATATTTTTTTAATCATCTCACCCCAAGCAAGGCCTTCCACTGCCACTATTGCGCATGGGGCTACATAGGGGAAGGTAAAGAGAAGGAGTGGTTAGACATAGGGAATGTCAGGAGGAAGGTGACAGATGAGTAAGGATACCGTGGATGAGGGTTGGGCAGATGGGAAGAATGTTTGATAGAATGGGAGCAGGTTAGTGTGTTAGGAGGTGTCTATTGACCTTACATTTAAACTCCTGGAGATTTTATCCGTCGGGGAAGCAATCGTGTGGAAGAGAATTCCACAGTCGGGAAGTGCGAGGAAAGAAACTGTTGGAGTAGAAGTTGCGGTTGCATTTTATCAGTTTCACTGTAAAAGGGTGGGATCTGGTTGCAAATCCAGTATCTCGTGCAAATTCGTATTTTTCATCGGAGCAGAAGCCGTGAAAGTATTTATAGAAGAGACACAGGGAAGCCACGTTGCGTCGGTGGGAGAGAGACTGCAGGCGGTCTGCCAAGTCGGTATCTATCACATTACAGACCCTAATAATATTGCTGCAATATTTTGTCTAATGCTTCTGCTATATAACTGATGATTCGTGATAAAATCGAAAGACAAAACTGATCGGTAGTGACTTGGTATTTCGATTTTACTCGCAAGCCAAACACTGCAAAGTATCTTTCGCGTGTTCTTTCGGTTATTATATTTATGCCAAATGTTCTGATAAGCATTTAGCATTTGCTCTTTAGTTTTTTTTATAATCGTATCACCCCGAGCAAGGCGGTAATGCCACTGATGTGCAGGGGGCTACATAAGAGTAAAAAGATTAAGTAGAAGAGAGTGAAGAGGAAGAAGAACCAGTTGTAAAGGAGCAAGAGACGGATGTGAATACAGGTGTATTGACAGTTGCAAACGTGGAGAGAACTACCCCGTTCTTTCACACGGGGTAGTGAAAGAACTAGAGTCAAGTGGTTAATAGATTAGTATTGACATTGCATTTAAATTCCTGGATGTTATAGCCGTCAGGAAAGCAAGAGTATGGAAGCGAGTTCCACAGGCGGGAAGTGCGAGAGATGAAGCTGCACGAGTAAAATTGTCGTCTACATTTGGTTAATCCAACTGTGAATGGGTGGGACCGAGTTGCACGAGTAAACACCTGTTGCAGAGGCACCAGTGACTTAAGTTAGTTGGAGCAGAAGCCTTGAAAGTATTTATAGAACAGACAAAGAGAGGCCAATTCTCGTCGAGGAGGGAGTGGCTGTAATCGAGCCGCCAATTCGGTACCTGTCACATTGCTGATTCTCCTTTGGAGCCTGTCGAGAACACTGAGATGAACAGCAGGAGCGCCTGATCATATATAGAAGGAGTATTCCATGCATGGACGAATGGTTGATTTGTATATATGCAAGGATAGATTCAGGCGGGAAAAACATCCTGGACCGACACAGTGACCCAACCTTCTTAGCAGTAGATTTAACTATGGACTCAATGTAGTGGTTCCATTTGAGAACAGAGATGGTAAGGCCGGGGAGGCGCAGTGTATTGCTCTCAGGGAGACTCGCTTGGTCCATGCTTATGGGAGGCAGGAGAGGTTGCCTGTGATGATTGACAGACAGCAGCTTGATCTTAGTCGCATTGAAGTTGACAAGCCACTTCTTGCCGCAATTCACCACAGAGTGTAGATCTCGTTCAAGGTCAGCAGTGAGATTATATTTTTCTGCCACGGGATGCGGGAGTAAATCGTGGTGTGATCTTGGCTCTTGATCTCATCTGGGAGGTCATTTATGAAAATAAGGAAAAGCGTCGGGGTCAGGATAGAACCCTAAGGTACGCCAGCGCTTGTGCTGTAGGATGTAGAGGCATGCCCATTCAAAACCAACTTCATTTTGCGGTTATTATAAAAAGATTGGATTAGATAAAGCGAGTGTCCGGTGACAACGTAACTCCGTAGCCTGCATAGAACGCCAGAGTGCCAAACCCTGTCAAAAGCCTTGGAGATGTCCACAGCAACAGCACGAGCCTCGCCTGACTCGCAAGGGCCTGGAGCATGTACTCTGTAACGGTTGTTAGCATGTAGGCTGTGGACCTGGCAAAGCGGAAGCCATACTACCTGTCAGAGTAGAGTTTGTGGGCAGTAAGTTGTTGAACTATTTCAGCATTGATTATGGCCTCGAACACTTTCCCGAAAATTGGTAGAAGGTTGATAGGGCGATAATTGGATGGGTCCGAGGGTTCACCACAGTTCTTAAATACAGGAACGACTGAAGAGATCTTCCAGCATGCAGGAAAACAGGAAGCAGAAAGGTAGTAGTTATACTGTTTAGAGAGGACAGGGGAGAGTTCAGGAGCAGTAAGTATGAAGGCATCAATGTCAGCTTTCACCCAGGACGAAACTTTAGATGCACAGTCATCAACTATGAGATCGAACACTTTTCCCCAAGGGACTTCGCAGAGGAAATCTCGAAAGGCGTCCCAGTCAGCTTTTTGGTAGCAGTAGGAGGTCCTATAGGTAGGAGGCTCCTGGTGGTAGTGAGAGTGGAAAGAAATATTGAGAGAGACAACAGCATGGTCCGTGTTGCCGAGAGGGCAAAGCTGAGAGACTTGAAAGCCGTCAGGTGCAGTGGTAAAGCATATATCTAATAGCGAGGAGTGTCCAGAGGGAGTGCTTGGAAAGCGAGTGGGGAAGTCCAGATTGGTAAATAGCAAGGTCCATGGCGTGGATGACCGCTGAATCAGTAACAGAGTCTTTAAGCCACTCAGAGTGAGGGGCGTTAAGATCTCCGAATACAAATATGTGAGCGAATGGGTGGTAGGAAATAGCCTTATCTATGCTGTCAGCAATGCTATCTAGAAAGGAGCAGTCAGGAGAGGAGGAAGAACGGTAAAGAAAGAAAAGGTAACTAATCGAACGGAGAAGAGACAGACGGAGACATACATATTGGTGGTCAGTAGATTCGAGTGATGTCACCCTAGCTATAGGGAGGTGTTTACTAACGTAGACCCCCCAGCCCATGCATGTGGACAGTGGAATCCTTCTTTAAGAGGGGGAGATAACCAGGGATGGAGAAGTCAGACGAGGAAATTGATGAGTTGAGGTTAGTCTCACAGAGCGCTAGGATGACAGGGGACTTTTCGTGGTGGAAAGCTTCTACGCTAGGAAAGTTAGTACGAATGCCCCGGATATTAGTAAAAGAAAAGTTAAGGGATTTTGGTGGTTTGAGTTTGGCAGGTTTAGGATATTTTCTTATTTTGATTATCATGTTATGTTTTGTTGATAGGGAGGGACCTAGAGTAGAGGATACAGCCAGTCATTATCTACGATCTGTGCTGGGAGGGAAACTGGCTCGGGCTGCAACAAAGTGTGGCCTCAGGGTTACCCACCGAAAGCGCTTGCAGGGACACATCTATGCGCGACATGGCACTACAAGAACCTCGATATTATACAACTGTTGATCAGAGCAGCCGCACTTGACGCTAGGCAAGAGTTAGGGCTCCTAATTAACAGTCGGAAGCAGCAACTAGGAAACTGCGAACCTGTTACCCTCACAACGATAAGCCGTTGCCACCAACCAGACACATCACAGGAAAATCACGGAAGCACAAATACTGATGTCTGAGAAGAGAAAAGAGAAAGCCGGAAACCACATCCTAAACAGGGAACAAGGGGTGAGTCTCTACTCCTGTTCAATAGACTTGGGTGGAGTGTGAAACCGGGCGATAGTTTGGTCTATCTACTCCAATCAAAAAAAAAAAAATGGATGGTGAGTTAACTAAGTTTTAACTTAGTTAAAATCCAGTCAAAGAAATTTCTTTGAAAAAAGACAAAAACACTCGTTCAAATAGCCACAAAAAATAAAAAAAATAAAAAATAAAATAAAATCAAAATCATGACTTACTTTTAAGAATATTTCAAAGCTGTTTCCATTCCAAACACACGTGCTCTAATGCCAGTAGGTAAAAAAATTATTTTATCTTTTTGGCTAGTACGTGGTATATAGGCGAGGTGTTGGGAGTCAACTACCTAGACAATAACCGGGCAAAAAAGACGAACACGGAATTTAACAGAGGACTTAAAAAAAGAACAAAATTATCCTCCAGTCAATGAAATATCTTTGAAAAAAGACAAAAAACACACGTTCAAATAACCATGAAACTTTAAAAATTAGCCACAAAAAAAATAAAATAATAAGAAAATAAAATAACTTCACGAATTTAAGCAAAGATTAAACGTGATTGCTCAGATGTTACATTGTGGTGCGGTGAGAAATCGGAGAGCCGAGTTCGAAATATAATTTGAATTCGTTGCGTTCACTTACGTGTAAATAACCTTAGAAAACCTATTAAGTCATCCTTTCTCACTCTAGTTACAGGTTGGGCTTACGGCCTATCACGTTGAATAAACCGGTTCTCGCTCGATCGCCGAAGTTAAGCAACGTTGAGCCGGGTCAGTACTTAGATGGGTGACCGCTTGGGAATACCAGGTGCTGTAAGCATTTAGTGACGGTTGTGCGTTGTGTTGCAGTGGATATCGGCTTGGAAAGAGAAATCGGTGAGCCGAGTTCGAATTCCAGTTGAATACCCTGCATTCACTTAAGGACTGGTACCCTTGGGAAAGATATCAATCCGTCGCTTCCCTCCAGTTATGGGTTAATTAACAAGGGTAGGACTTGGGGACCCTGCCCTTAAAAAGAAATCCCAATGAATCTTGATACTCGAAAAGAAAAATGTATTACTACACGCAAAAACTAATATAAAAAACAACAATAAATTGTTGAAAGAAAAAGGTATTACCAACAATAAATGAATAAACTTTAGGTGGCAATAAATGATCCGCCTATGTTGATTTGCCATAAAAACAAAACAAAATGTTACAGGTTGAATAGCAGTACGCATTGGGTTTTATAGCTTTGGTTGTCAACCGGTCTATCGCAGAAAGAAGGTGACCTCCTGGCTGAAGAGGCACTAACAAAACTTCGCGAAGAAAACTTTTGCTCACCATGCATTCTTCTATGTATTTTACAAAACAAGCAAACTTGAGAGCAAGTTGAAATTATGAATGTGTCAGCAAATGAAACGGTGCACAATACGGCTCTATACACAATGTCTGGGACCAAATCAGCTGGCGCCCAAATGACTGTGCCACAAAGCCAGTAACCAAACGCCTTTACCCAATCATCCGATTTCCGATACGCAAACATGTCTAGTTTTATTATCACAGTACTATATTAGAATTGTTTGCTTTTCATGTGTTTTCAATTATTTGCTTTGGATTTATTTTGTTTTATGCGGTTATTTTACGTCTTTATTATTCTAAAAACAGAATTCTTGGTATCTTGTTGCACTAGAGTTAATGGTATAGATAAAATTAATCTTACAGTGAACCTTTAGAATTCTTACATGCTTTTTATTTACAATTTTTTACTTACTGAATCCGCCATAAACCTTTGGAGTAGATAGACTAAACTATCGCCCGGTTCACACTCCACCCACGTCTTTTATTGAACAGGTGAAGAGGCTCATCCCTTGTTTCCTCTTTAGGATGTGGTTTCCGATTTTTCTATTTTCCAATCTTTTCACTCTTACGTAGCCCCCTGCGCATCAGTGGCGTTTGCCTTGCTTGGGGTGATATGATTGAAAAAAAGAAAAAAAAATACACAATGCAATATGCTTGTCTCTTATTTTTCAGATATTATTTGCCGATGACTTCCGGTATCTCTCCTCGTTCTCTTATTACTCTTCGTGTTAAAAAAAATCTGTGAGAAAATCCATCCTTTTATAATTCATCTTTCTGTCTTTGCGTATTCCTTGAAATTGTTCTAAATCGGCCTGCAGGTTGTTTTTCCATAATAGAGCGTAAGACTTTGGAAGATTGGGTAACACATTTTCACAATATAATCTTTTAATGTGATTTTCTATGCTTATCTAAGCAAACATGAATAAAAAAATAATATGGAAAATTTCTAGATTAAATAAGTTTTCGAAAGGTTTTATAAACTGCAGATATATTTCTATAAACATCTTGTAAATGACATGTCAATCGCATTAGTTTCAATGAAAGAAAAGGGGGCTTTTCTTGTTCTCTTTACACTGTAAGAGAAATCACTGAGTGGTAAAATTTAGAAACTTGAAAAAAAAAAGAGTTATTTATTCGCTTCAATATGTATATGATTTTTACTAGTTTGTCATTGTTATCTTCCGTGCATCTAGATACATAAGCAAGATAAAATAGTTGTATACAATGTAAGCATGGGTACGTGTATTTGTGCCTATACTTAAATAATGAATCATAGTAATTTTTCCTTACGCTCTCATTTCTCGTGATTAAAAAACAATGAAAATAACCGATCTTTATAAGCAGCCGTTAATATATATTTTATACGTCTTAGTTTGCTTGGAAAGTTGTTAATATGTTAAATTTCGTCATGAATTAAGAATTATAAAGGAAATTATAAAGGAAAAATGCAGAAACAATATTAACGGCATTTTTAAAAGTCACTCGTTTTCATTCTTCTTTAATCACAAAAAAACGCGTGCTTAATTACTACGATTTAATATTTATGCATATGCATAAAGATACATATACATACATTTCTTCTTTCGTTTTTGAATATGATGAAACCTAGAATGGCGAAACGCGTAATCGAATCTACCTTCAATGAAACCTTTCCTGTTTGTCAAATTTATTAAAAATTTTGTTGTGATTCTGTATCCTGTTTTAACACACACACACACACATATATATATATACATATATATATATATATATATATATATATATATATCAGCATGCAGTGTGGGTATAGAAGAATCCATAGGAGTATCCTGTACATACAGTGGTAGGATAACTCTCTAAGAGAGCTCTAAACATATATGCATATAAATGCATATAGAGCAAATATAAGAAAAATTAAGACAGACACGTTATGTCATGGTAAATCGGAAGTGTGGGCCTATTTCAGTCTAACCATCGACAGCTTCCGTCTTTATTTAACAAAGGATTTTACATGAATGAGATTCACAAAAACCTAAAAAACGAATAAAAATAACGGACTGGACACCTATACGTATATATATACTACCACAACTGTTATTATCATCAAATATTTACTATCACAGTATTAGTACGCAATCATGATTAACGTAAATTAAACGTCTCTGCCGTAGTAAAATTAATACACCACATAGAAACACTAACTAGCATTACAAATTAGAATTTTTACCATTTAAATATACGCTACCACAAAAAATAAAAAAAAACAAGCTAATAACCGACTTTAAAATAAAAAATAACAATACAACCTTAAATAAAATAATACCAATTCTTACCTATCATAGTTTCACACAGAACCCATCATAAGTACATATGTACGTAGGAGAAATCGATAACTGTCCGCGCGTTGACATCGCTACACTATTCGAATTCACCAACCGAATGCGTATGTATGTGCGCAACAGCACACACACATATACATATATATGCCGAGCCCCGCACGATTCGCATGTGTATGTTTATGCAAGCCTCAGTGAGGGACCGCGCGTGTGTGTGTGCCCTTGCGCGCGTTAATGGGTGTACAAATGTATATATATATGTCTGTGTCTGTCATGACGACAGATTTCCCCCACTTCCACAAAAATACACGAATATACGCAACCCTACATATAACCAATTTTTAAAAAAATTAATCATTTTGTCCGACGATCGCAAGAGCGTGAAACCCAGGGTTACAAACTCACACACACACACACACACACACACACATATATATATATATATATATATATATATATATATATATATATATATAAACTCGTCATTGAAGTGAAAAAAGAGGGGCATCATTCTATTTCAGGCCTGGGCGCAATCTTGCAGTTAACCATGGAACAGACTGTCGCCGCTGAGTGTTTATTTACATATATACTATCCCTGATATTAAGCATAAATATATGGGCTGGGGTAGAATTGTGGTGAGTTTAAAATAAAATGAAATTAGAAAGATGAATTCGAATACCGATGCATTCAATTTCGAACAAATACCTTTTAGAATTAAATGATTCCATGATATCTTACTCTTCATCAGCAATAGGTTAAAAAAGAAGGCTGATCCTGTTCTGTGGCCTTCTAGTATGACAAGAAAATTCTATGTTTAAAACTAGGATGAAGAAGGATGTCTTCTACACCCTACTACCTCTAAGGTCTTACTGCATGCGATTCTTTTGTATCAATATTTTATTCCTTCTTCTTTTATGTCCCTTCAGGACGTAGGCGATCATTGCCTTCCACGTCTCCCTTATCCATGGTGGCTCTTAGTACGCTTTCTCCTGTAACGTCTCACAGCCCCATTTTGTCATTCACCTACTCAGGACTTTGAATATATTATCCGCTGCTTTCCTCTGTCTCTTTTTCCCTCGATCTGGCCTGTTAGTATCAGGTTTTCCAAGCCCTCCTTCCTCATTACATGTCCCAGGAACTTTAGTTGTCTCTTCCTGATGCTCAATATTAATTTCCTTTCGGTTCCATCATTTTCAAAACCTCGTCATTGCTCACATGCTCGGTCCACAATTTACACAAGGGTGTAGTTCGACAGAAAGATGCTTGTAATTGGACAGAAGATGTAAAGCAACGATAAATTATGTTTTTTTTTTAAACAAGGGCAAAATAATCAGATGTGCTTAGGATAAATGTAACCGTGGAAATTAATGAAACAAATAATGAGGAAAGATGGTTTAGATGCTTTAACACTCACAATATATATATTGGAGGCGAGAAAGGCAGAACGAATGCGTCAGTGGTTGTAAATCGATGACAGAACCCATAATGAGAGGGATGGGTAAACAGAGCTTAGAGCTACAACGATAGGAAGCTGTAAATGGCTTGATCACCCCCGTTTTGAACATACGCAGTAAATTGAAGTTTTTACTGGAATGACAGATTAATCTATTCATGTAAAAGTTGCTCGCCTAAGCTTTTGTGCAATGTTTGAGAAATCTTACAATCGTTTTGGTCGATTTTTAATTCTTTATTATTTGTGCAATCAGTAAAAGTGAAAAATACTGTTTACAAGCGTCAGTTTAAACGGGAAATTCGTTCAACATTAATTTAATGAAACAAACAACGAGCATTTTCATACTTGTTTATTTTTTACTAGATCGTTAACCGAGAGAAGACATATTTAGACCATTCTGCCAAAAGCAATATGAATAAAATGATCATGAAGAGCTTTAACAAAGAAGATTATGGTTAAGTCCAGGACATTCATCAATTCTTAAACTAAAAGAAATATGTTATAGCGGGGGCGTTCGTCTGCTTTTGGTGAAATTCAATGATAGCTCCTCAGTGCGAATGATAGAAACTGGTATAAACGGTTACTGTGTCACGTTTAAATAAAACAGTAGAACATTTCTTATGATAATAGTTATTTTCTCCCCTCTGCGAGGAGGAAGATCAGATATTATTTTAACGTAGCATGATTCAGGTTTCAAAGTCAACGAAGCAAAGAGCTAATCAGCTGTTCTAGAAAGCTCTTTCACGTGTGGATCATTCTCCTGACCTGCCAAATTGAGATGGACAATTTCAAAAACCCGTGTCTAATTAACAACTCTAACAAGTTCAAGAGGGTGATTGATTTCTAAATTATTTCTCAAGTTTTTTTTTATTTTTACTCGATTAATGACAGAAGACACGATAAGACACACTAACACACTAAATGTCTCTCTGTATATTCAACATTATATAATAATAATAATAATAATAATAATAATAATAATAATAAACAAATTAGATCAAAACACGCACCCATACCGCAAAATGTTGCGATGCCGACACTTATTACACCACAATAACATTTATTCTAAGATTGACGACGTAAAATTATTTCTGAGTCAACAGACACTATCAACACCCGCAAGAGAATCTAGAAATTTCATAGAGACACATATATGCATACTTTTCTTATTTTCACTAGCATCTTCAAGCAAAAAAACGATCACATAATACAAATACTAAAATTTTCATTAAAATTCATAAGCACACATCTACAACCCAACGCCCGAATATATAAACACGTGACATCTAAATGAAAAATGGAAACAAGAATTTAACTTAAATATTTACTTTGATAACTCATTTTGAAAGCAAATTCTGATGAATCTAAAATTAAAGCAAAATATGTTGAAATTATAAACGTTTTCACACTTCTACTTTATTTTATCATTACTTCATTTCATAGACAAGAAAACAATAGAAAGCAATATGAACAAATTTAAATAGAGAATTATTAAATTGCTTTAAAATGTGTTTCTCAGTTATATTTTAATATTATTTTGGGTGCATAAAATCAATGTTACTTATAATTTAGCAATATTATAATTATATTATTATATTGGGATCTTGAATAAGTTGTTGATTTTTCCTGATAAGTAATATTTTATTCACAAAAATTAGTATGGAACATGTCACTGAAATTATTGTTCATCGCTAGCCACTACTTTTTTCTTTTTTCATAGCAGAATTTGAATTCCACGTCGGAAAAACGCACATCTTTTGAGACTAACAACGAGTTTACCTATTTTTTAGTATCATCATAAGAATGAAAATGCTGCTCAGCAAGGCCGTGTGCCATCGATAAGAATGTTGGTGAAATACTTACCCTTTAAGCATTACAAAGTAAGATTTCACCCCTTTTGAAATCTGTAGCCTTGCGTTGTCATGTTGCAAAATCACTTTGTTGTCTCTGCTCGTAAAACGACCGTTGTTCTTCAGTGCTTGTCTTAACGCATCAATTTTAGTCGATAACGATATCCCGTGAAGGTTTGGGTCAGTTTGAGCAGCTCACAATAAGCTACACCCAGCTGATCTAACCAGATTCCGTACAGAAGTTTCGAACCATAAATATTCGGGTTTGCAGCCGATCTTCATGCATGACAGGGCTTACGTCACAATCTTATATATTTAATGTTATAGTAGCGTATTCAATTTTTATCTCCAGTCACGATACAACTTTTTTTTCTTTTGTTGAAGCACCTGTTCACACGTGACAAGACGCCGTTCGACGTCTCTCGGCTTCCACTCGTACGACATCCAGTGCATCGCTTTTTAATCATTTCTAATGCTTTCAAACGTTTTGAAACTGTTGTGTGATCAACTTCTAATGACGCTGCAAGTTTATCTTGAGTTGACATGAGTCTTCATGAAGTAATGCTTTCAATTCTTTGTATTCAAAATTTTCGCTGAGCCAGAGCGATCTTTGTCTTCAACACCAAAATTATTTTTTGAAGTGTCTAAACCAAAACGTGCATGTTGTTTCTAACAGAGCATGGTTGTCGTAAATCTCAACAAATATTCTGTGTGCTTCAGCTGCAGATTTTTAAAAGAATTTTTATAATCATTTCATTCTAAGAAAAGCGGTACTGCTACAGGTGCGCAAGATGAGATAAGAGGAAGAAGATACAGAGGGTGTCAAGAAATGGGTATGAGAATAGTGGTGTGAAGAGAGCTGCATGATAGTAGAGTACATAGGGGAAAGAATATGATACAATGGTTGTTAATGAAAGGATGCGAGTCAAGGTGATAGGAGATGGTAATTGTCCTTACGTTTAAATTCTTGGAAAATGTAGCTGTCAGTGAAGCAAGTATACGGAAAGGAATTCCACAGGCGAGAAGTGCGAGAAAAGAAGCAATTCGTGTAGAAGTTTCGGTTAAACATTATTGGTTTCACTTTAATAGGTTGCTTGTCTAGTAGTCTGAGTAAATTCATGCAGCTCAACTGAAGAGAAGCCGTGAAAGTAGAAGAGACAAAAAGAAGCGTGAATATATCGATGAGAAAGTGATTGGAGATCAGCTACCAGGTCTGATCGATCACATTGCAGGTTCTCTTTTGTGAAGAAGCCAGAGATAAATAGCAGGAGTACCAAACCAGATATAACAGCAGTATTCAATGAAGCGCGGATGGTCCATTTATATGTGGTGGATGGATTTAGGCGGGAAAAACTTCCTGACCCTACACAGTGAACCGATCATCCTAGCAGCAGATTTGGCTATGGATTAAGTGTAGTCATTCCACTTGAGGTAGGCTGATAGAGTTAGGCCAAGGAGGCGTATTGTTTTGTTTTCAGGGAGACTAGCCTGATCCATGCTGATGGGGAGGAGAAGGGGCGATTTTCTATGATGGTTAACAGATAGATTAACATTTATTTTTGAATCAATAAAAATCACGAGTCATTTTTACTCCATCCACCACAGACTGGAGGTCCGTTCAAGTACAACAGTGAGGTTTGCTTTGTCAGCTTCAGCAGATTTCTAGTTGAGGCGGGAGTAAATGATGGTGTCGTCAGCGTAGTTGTCTACTTGGTATCTGATTACATCAGGTAGATAGTTGATGAAGATCAGAAAAAGCGTAGAACCTAGAATAAAGCCTTGGCGGACACATCATTGATATGATAGCATGTAGAGCAAGTCTTCTCAATACTACCATCCTTACCCAATGTGAAAGGGACGACTCGATTAGATCAAACAATCGTCCAGTTATGTCATAACCCCATGGCATGGACACTACTCTCTGCAACATATGAGGGGATATGTATGCGCATACTATTTGGCAATTCATATAATTTTTCATTTATTCTTTTTTATATATTTATCAAATCCTCTATAATAGAAGATAATATTATTATCCCAATAGGTTGCCCTTACTTTGTTCTATGAGATTCCCAAATATGTGGTTTTAACGGCTACGGTTGCAACATATAAAAGAAGACAGTTGTTTGCGACATTATTTTTTCACAGTTCTTTCTGCTCGATTTGCTTGGATATCTCTATCAGTCGAAACCTTGAATCTTCGAGAGGACGATATACTCTTCACTCTGTACATTTTGTGGTTGATTATGTTATTATAATTATCTTTCGGATGGAGTTTTAACACGTGAATTATTGAGTAATGAATGTACTAAGAAACCCTGTCATATTGTTTAAAATAATCTGTTAGTATCAATCAGCCAAACCCATATAATATGCTGTCAGTTTTCTTTTTTACCAAACCTTATTCACAGATATGTCAGGTCGAAATTACGTTTCAGGACATTCATGTTGTTCACAAATATTATGTAGTTTTTTTTTTAGATCATATAACAACGCCCAAAACTTTAAAAGTCACTTCAGTCTCTCCATCAAAGAACTGAATTTCAGGACATTACATTAGTTGGTTCTGGTTGGGGAGCAGAAATCCTGAGCAATACTTTAGTCATTATTATTATTATTATTATTATTATTATTATTATTATTATTATTTTGTGAGGAATCATCTTGCTGAGAATGATTTTAAGTGTTTCTGCATTGAGTTTTGAGAAAATGCTGACTGTAGGAGAGTTATCTATGCAGATGTTTTACTTTTATTTTAGATGCTGATGAGTTTTGCAGATGTCATGTGTAGTTCTGTAGAAAGTAATCTTTTGTAGTTCTGAGATGTTGATATTATTATTATCTTTGATTTCTGCTCTATACACATTTCCTTCCGTATCGCAACAAGACACCTATGATCGGATCTGGCCTCATAGCATTTGATATTTTCCACTGAGCAATTTTGTAAAAATTGAAAAAAGAAAATAGACAACATAAGATCAAGCGCATAATGTTCGTAATGTGTGCGCCATGATTGCCTTTGGCTGAATGGTTTAAACGCATAAAAAAAACTTTTAAACTTGCATAAAGTATATATCTAAATACCTATGGTATTAAATAAGCTTTACTTTGCGACTGTATGTAAACACGGAAGAAGCTAGAGATGTAAATGAATGTACAACATCCGGACTGTTGACACAAAGGCAGTTGGTTTTTAACACTGACAAACCTTTCGCAAATCCTACATTCATGCTGTTCACAAATGTTATGTACTGTTTTCTTTTAGATATAGTCGATACGGGCAAGGTGCAGATATCTTAAGTGGTTTTTGCAATTACGGCCATCATATAACAACGCCCAAAACTTTAAATTCACTTCAGTCTCACCATCAAAGAACTGAATTTTAAAGAACAATTCTCTACCTTTATCTCATGCAATAAATAGACACCTATTATTAAATTTCTCTAATATGTGTGTCTTTTGTTTAATGTCAAGTTTAGATATTTTTAAACTCTGACTGAAAGCTTATTTTGAAGAATTTGGTAATTGAAAGGTAATAAACTATATTTGTACTTATTTTACAAAATTGGTGAAAGGGTTTTAAACATATTCACATGACTTCGAAATAAAATGAAGAATGACAATAATTCCTTCTTCTTCTTCTTCTTCTTCTTCTTCTTCTTCTTCTTCTATGTGCCATGTCCTTTCAGGACGTTGGAGATCATGGCTTTCCACGTCTCCCTATCTCAGGTAGCTCTTATCTCGCTTTCTCCTGTTACCCCACCCAAACCCCACTCTGCCATCCACTTGCTCAGGCTCGTAAAATATGTTATCCGCTGCTTTCCTTTTTCTATATTTCCCTATATCTGCCCTGTGAGTATCAGTTTCTTTAAGCCTTCCTTCTTCATCAAATGTTCCAAGAACTTCACCTGTCTCTTCCTGATGCTCACTATTAATTTTCATTTCGTTTCCATCCTTTCTAAAACTTCATCATTGCTCTCATACCGGATCCATGATATCCGCAGCATCCTTCTGTAGAACCACATTTCAGTTGCTTCAAGTTTTCCTTTCATCTTTAATTATATTGTCCAGCATTCACAGCCATATTGAAGGACAGACAAAACAAATTCGACAAAATGAGTTACAAAATTTTATTACCAATTTGTTTCTTACCACTGCAAGCTTATGTTCAAAACTAGGGTTAACTGTTATCTTCCTCACTTATCCTCTTAAACTGCCTCTTACGTAATCCTTTGGCCGTGTACAGGGTGAACCTCTCTGTAAAAAATTAAAAAAGTAATGCACAAATATTTTCGTAGAAAATATACATGATGTCATGGAAAATTTTCTAAATTATGCAAAAATGAAACTAATTCTGGCATTCCATTTTAAACGATATATTTACAAAAGTTCCACAAAAATATCTTGAAATAAAAAAGCTAAATTATCTCAATTAAATAAGGGATAATGTGATTGCAAAAAGTTATGATGCGGTTGCTGTCTTGACTGGCTTCTCTTGCTTGCATTGCATGGGTCAAAGCCTTTTGCAGACACAAACTCTTCCAGCATCTACCTCTTGACTCAGGGCAATACTGTCTTCTCAAGGCACTTGATGCAGGCATCCGTGTCGAATCTGTGGTCCTCATCAATAACTTCATGAGTTCTGTCTTTATCGGAACGATCATAGTGAGTTTTCCAAAATGCCGTACCTTCATAATCATCATTAGACTCATCAAACTCTTTCCGAATCCTCTGCACTGTCTTTAAATTAACGCCCAAACACACTGAAATTTTCCTATTGGAACTTCGGACGCGAATGCAAAGTGATACAGCATGCAGCTTATAAATTTTTGGTGGAGTGAATTGCGCCTAAGTGATCTTTTTCTCACATATATTCAACTGTACAAGACAAAACTCAAACAATTCTTGACTCAATTCAAATTGATATTCCAGAAGCGCGAAATAAGCAATGAAAACAAGACATTTTTATTGAAATATAATTTTCTGTATGACAGCAGTGCAGGTAATTTTGCAAAAATTATACAAGCGTTATTATTATTACTTGAAAACATGGCTCGGCGGCCTTGTGGTCAATTTCAAATACTTTTCCATCATACCGCGTGAAGTTTGCGGATTGTAATTGTCTATATACAATGCCTCAGTGAGGACTCCAATGCTGTATCACCAGACAAAAAAAACAATTATAGCAATTTTTGCTTTATTTTAAATTTTGTTTATTTTATTCTCATGGAGTATGAGCGTAGAAGTTGTTGTTTATCGGAGGACTTGAGAGAATGAGAGAAAGAGAGATAGAAAGAAAGAATGAGAGAGAGAGAGAGGAAAAGACTACGTATGTCACCAAGTCTGCAACCTAATATCTTCTGTACGTGCTTGTATTCATCGGAATATGATTCTCTTTAAAGTCCCGTCGTTGCAACATCTGCACAAAGTAATTTTATAACAGAAAGCTCGAACAAGTATCAGAGTTCTTAACATTTCAACTATCGCAGCCGTAGCTCTAATTTTTCCCTGTTTTTCAGGCTTGTTTAAAATTGAAACAAAAACAAACCATCACTATTAAGTACTTTTGAGACAGATTATTAGAGCCGAAGAGAGAGATTAAAATATATAACATACGAAACCGGATCCTTATTATTCAGGTCAGTTTAGTGTCGTACAGAATCCCTATGGTAGCATCTCCAGTGAGTATGACACTCAGTACAGTAGCTTGTAGTCATGCGGGATGTTTTTTTTTAAAATGACTTTGCCTGTATTAAATACAGAAACATAATTTAAGCATTAGGAAAAAGGTTATACTGAATATTAAAAGAATACTCCATCACTGTCTGTTATCAATGTATCGCATTTCTGAAGTACGGCATAATTGATTGGGTCAGCTTATATTAAAATTCCTTCTCAAAAAGGAAAGAAAGAAACGGAATGTGGATTCAGTGAAATGAAAAATCAGCAGTTACCGAGAAAACGAGATTGCAAACACTAATAGGACTTTCTCCGTCAAATTTTTTCAGTGAGAGCCTTTCTCATGGAGTGTGTTTGTTTGCAATGCTAGAATAGATGAGTTTCTCTTACTTCCTAATTACCTTCTCAGTTACTGACAAGTAGTCGACATGATTTCTATATGGAGGAACAATAAATTAGCCAGTGCATATGTGCTGTGCTATTTATTAGTACAAGTAAACCAGTGGAAATGGCTGCTGATTTGACTTGCAGTAAAAAACAGAAAAAATTCAACTTAGGTGTACTGACCTGAAGAATGATAGAGACGTACACAGCAAAACAACCATGACGACACACTATAAAGCAGTGACCGTAGTCTTCAATCACCAGTTAGAACCATAAGTGACAGAGTGAAAATATAACTTATTATGCTCATTCAGGCTTATCTTATATTTGCTCTCGTGAAATGTAAAAAAACATTTATTTTAACACGGCTCCTGTACTTCCCTAATCAACCATTTATGAAAATTTACTCAAAAATGTAAAAGTCAGAATTAATCAAATGAAATGTTTTACCGTGAGAATTTTATTTAATGAGTTGTGATTCCGGTATACTGAGTATATATATATATATATATTTTAAATATCATTCAACGAAATTTTCTTTCACAAGATGGCGCTGCATTAAGATTAAATATAGATTAACCTGCCAAAGAATAAAGAAAAGAAAAACGAATATGAACGCACTGAAGAAAAGCTATGACTTTAAGCAATTATAGAAGATCGCAGAAGTACAAAATATTATGACGAAAAACATTCAGAAATAAACAGGATAAAAGCTATTGCCTGTGTAATATATTACCTTGAAATGGAAATATATGACTAACTAATATATCTGGTTGTGTATAGTGGCAGCGGAATGCAAACCAAAGGCTGAAACACAGGAAACAACAGGCTTGAAAGACGATAGACAGCAAAGATGATTGACAGATGTATCTGGCCGTCGATGACGTAAGTTAAGCGAGAACTTTAAAAGCAAAAATGCTTAAGAATTTTGGGGTTCTTTTTTTGCCAAAGAGGAAAACACGTAAGAAAGAAAGAGAAGAGAGATTTGCGCCGGCTGAAGGAGCAGAAACTGATTAACGCCTTTTCGACGCCTCCATATTATGTGCACAATCTCTCTCCGGATACTCTTCTGTCCCACAATCATCACCGGGAAAAATTTAAAAATATAAGATTATATTTTTAATATACGTGTTTGTCGTTGTCTGTCAAGAAAATCTTTGTTTTTTTGCAGAGGGTAACTGTTATAGTAAATGAATGACATGAAAATAACGAAAATAAACCGAAAGAACAAATAAAAAACAAAAAACAATGACTTTGATTGATAAACTTTTCGCATTTATTGTGGATAGACAAACAACATAGAGTAGACGCGAATGGGCTACTTCATAATTGCGTCATGGTACAAATATCTTCCATTTACATTGACATCTGTTCATATAAACAATATTCTTTCTTTGGACATTTAAAGAGTCAGTTTTTAAATAGGAAAAACAATCATCATCAACAGGATGTATAGAATTCAGGGATAAAACGCTCATGTTAGACAAAGGTAGAATACTTCAGCCAAGGGACGACTATGTATAAGATCTCTTCCACGAAAAAAGAGAGCAACAAGCTGTTATGTCGTGAGCAAGAATAAATAACTCAACAACAGGAATAGGTTAATTGTTGTATTCCGTGAAAGTAGTATTTACAAAGGTTATTAGTATCCAATACAAGAAGAAAGGTTAATCGTCCCAACCGTCGTAAGACGTAGTATGAGCAATGGATACTTCCGGGTCGTCAACGGAAGTCTACGACTGACTTGTCGATCGGCTGCTCGGCACACTCTCCTACGTAGATGCCACCATTACTTTACATATTAATGGAATAGTCCATTATAGCAAATAGGCGCGGGCGTCCCAATACAAGCAATATATAAAAATACTGACAAGCTGGAAATATTAAAAAAGGAGTGGAAGCTGCACTGTCTAAATTAAATAGAAACAAAACAGACCTAAACAGATCGATTTTCATGGCACTGCTTAAAAAGCCAAGCGCTATGAATGAACTCCCATAAACAATCAGCTTAATAAGCCACATAGCAAAACCCATCACCCAGATTCTAGTGAATAGAGCGCACAATAGAACCAGGTATGAGACAAGAACAGAGTGCGTTAGTCATGAACGCTGGAACAAAGAACGAAATATTGATGCTTATAATATTATTGAAAAGAGCAAAACAAATGCAGAAGGAAGTGTACATGTGTTTCATAGACTTCACGAAGGCGTTTGAGAAAGTACGCCACAAACCATGATAGAGATGCACAGCAACCTAGACATATTCGGGTAAGAGATCATCTAACAAATAAAGCAACATTTAGCCAAAATCCGAGTTAAGCTATCAACATAGTCTCGTTTTAGGGTGATACACTGATTTCAACGCTTCTCTAACAATTCAATAACTTGTTGTAGTACGATTTTTCATTGACCTTAAAATTTCCGATATTGCTCCTTCATTGAAGCCATATCTCTTTCTCTTTCCCTGGAGGAAACTTTTGAGGTTTAGAATCAGCCTTTAATCCCTGGAGGCTAGATCTGGATAATAGGGTAGATGCGGAAGCAATACGAAGTGCAATTCATGTAGTTTTGCCATCGTTGCAATCGACTGTGAGATGGTGTGTTGTCTTGGTAAAATATTGTGTGTTTTCTTTTTAATTTGTGACAGTTTTCTGGCAAATTATTCATTTAAACGCGCTATTGATGTTTCTTGCTTCCTAAAGGTAATAGATCAACAAAATACCTTACGTATTTCAAAATACGGAGACCAAATATCTTAACTGCTGATGTTTGCGTCTTTGGTCGTTTTCAACCGCTTTCTCTTGCTGTTGTCCACTCAGCTGACTGCCGATTTGACTTCGGAGTGATATGGTGGATCTATATTTCATCCATTCTCACATATTTACGCAAAACTCCTTGCTGTATTGAAACAGTTGCTCTGAATCCTCGGCAATCAATTGTGAGCAAATGCGGCCCCCACTGTGAACACAGTTATCTCACTGAAAAATTGTCATGTAAAATGGTGAATACACTGCCTTCTTATATGTTCAACTCTTATACTATCTTGCGCAACTTCAATTTACGATCGGCCCAAACGAGTTTGTGAATTTGTTGATGTTTCCGGAACACCTACCGATTTGGGGTGACTTGAGGTATCAGCATTATTTGTGTCTATACGACTGTGTTTAAAATCAGCTTAGCACCACATAACCATGGTTTCCGACGGAGCAGAATCAGAATATCTCTTATCATGCCATTGCTCTGCTTAAACAGTATTTTCCGTCAGAAACTAATTATTTATCAACACACGAAATTCAGAATTTTCCAAATTTGCAACAGGAGATTCACTTAAATAATTAATAATCCGATTCAGCCCAAATTTTGTTCCGAGCGATTGCAACGTTACTATTTCATGAAATTATACGGATTTTTTTATTAGCGGTGCCATCTATATGTAAGGTCCGGGACTTATTCAGTGATGAGTTAAATTAATTCAAAACCTGTACAGGCAGCAAAGCACCTGAAAGAGTGGAGGAAATGAATTCAGCACACATACAACATAAAAAGGGTTGTAAGACAAAGATGTGTCCTCTCACTAAGTCTATCAAGTCTTTACAGCTAGGTAATTATGATAGTGCGTTGTGGTACAGTGGATATCGGCTCGGAACGAGAAACCGGGGAGCCGAGTTCGAATTCCAGTTGAATCCATTGTATTCACTTACGCGCAAATACCCTTGGGAAAGGTATTAATCCGTCCCTTCCTTCCAGTTATGGGTTAAATAGCAGGACAGATTGGGTTCTATAGCCTTGGTCGGCAACCAGTCTACCGCAGAAAGCAATGGCAACCTACTGCGGGATAATCTTCTGCCCAGTCAGTCATGTCTCTTTCAAACACAAAAATCGATAGGAGGCTGATAGGGCAATAATTAGACAGGTTCAAGTGTTCTCTAGAGTTCTTAAATACAAGAACCAGAGAGGAGGACTTCCAGCAGGCAGAAAAGCAGAAAGCAGAAAGGCAGTTGTTATAAAGTTTAGAGAGGACAGAAGAGCTTTCAGTGTCCATTTCCTCATGACGATGATTGGGATTCCGTCACCTCCGCTCGCCTTATAGGGGTCAAGCTTTGAAATTATGTAAGAGACCAGCAAAAGCGTTATGCATAAGTCCCTCAGTTGAGCCTCAGTTCTAGCTGGGAAGTCAGAGCAAAACTTGCAGGCTGCTATAAGCTGCTTCATTCTATCAACAAAGTAAAGCTTAGCATCATTATGAGCAGATGCAAAAAGCGCCTATCATAGACAAAAGCGTGACTTTGATATAGTCGGTAGAAGTGATTTTGGTAGGCAGTGGCGGCGGGGAAGTCAGGAGAGAAGCAAGGGGACAAATGAACTTTAAGACAGGCATTCCTGGCCGGGATGAAAACATCGGTGCTAGTTTTCGATCAGAAGAAGACCTAAGAGACGCAGTTTTCAACGGGGAGGATAACATTCTTCTCAAGGGACGACACAGAAGATCAATGAACGAATCCCAGTCTGCTCTTTGATAGCACTGAGAAAGTCTGTCGTAGAAAGTTCTTGAATGGCGTGCGAGTGGAGAGAAATATTAATGTATAACACAGCATTGTCAGAGTTTTAGAGAAGACAAAGCTGCATGGCTTGTCACGAGTCAGAGATAAAAGTGAAGATAAAAACAATTAAAAATTACCTAATTAAATAATGTCATAGTTTTGATTTTTTTTTCATTTTATTATCCGGAGCAGATTTTCAGTTAAAAATAATATCCGTTTGAAAAACAAAATAGATGTTTCACATTCCCGAAAGAGTACTAATAAAACAAATTTTGATGAAAGAATTTAATTAGTCTCTGTAACAGAAGAAAAATATTACAAAGATTTTATAAAAATAATATAAAAAATGAATACATTCATTTGTAAATAAATCCTGAAACATTAAATAAAATCTGTCAATTATTTGGTTTTTGCGAGAATTTCAAAATTAATGCGTTATTTCATATAAAGGCGCTAAAATACATTGGGATCATCGTACACTGCTGACAAAAAAGCAACAAAGATTTTTAACCAAAATTTAGAACTTGTTAGAAAATGATTTTCAAATATTCAAAAAATAATTTTGCAATACTTTGGTCTTTATTCTTTATAATAACATACACATTTTGAATATAGAATGTATTTTATGTAGTTTGGTGCTTTTTTATCATACTATGCTGTTTTTTTAGAGAAAAAGTAGAGATATCTACTATGGAGAATGCTTTATTTCAGAATAAGTTAAATAGATCAAGTTGAAAATGTCAAAAGAAGTGTGTATATAGAGGATAGAAGAATACAAAAACTTGAATTCTACTACGGATGTTTTATCTTTTTTTGGTGACTATAGTCAAACTGAAGTATGTAAGAATAATGACGAGGAAAGACACTGATCATCATTAACGAAACCAGATAAGGAATTTAGTTACAAATTTGCACAATTGAAATTTCAGGACACGTAATCAAATATTAAACGTTTGGAGTTGAATAGTCAACAAGAGAAATGTTTAACATCGGACCCAAAGTAATATTCCAAAGTCATTAAAATAAATTGAGAAAGTTCGTTTCACATTAGAGATTATGCGGTTGTATTCAACATGAATAAAAAGTTATATATTATGGTACTTAGCTTAACAGTTGAATAGAGTTCTTTGAATAATATATAGATATCTGATAATATATCAGAGTATAATTTGACACCGGCGTTATTCAGGCGTGTGGGACTCTGCAATTTTCTTTCACTTCTAACCTTTTCTTTTTTTCTGTTTTCTGTTTTCTTTCTTCTTGTTTACGGTGAGTATTTAAAGAGGAAGAACGAGTAATAAAGAAAGCAGAACGAGGGAGAAAGTTATAGTGTAGTGAATGTGGGTCGGCAGCAAATTATCGTTCGATCGGTGGCCTGAGAATCTTCTGCTAAATTGTGACTGGCTTCTCTCTCAGTTCTTTGCTCTTTTCTCTTTGATTCAACTTTATTTATTTTTATCAAAAAGTGATTTGACATCAGCTCGTTACTTTTCTGATTAGATATATGTGAGCTTTATTTTTTCTTTTTTATGCTGCACTGGATCTACTTCGTATTAAGCGCTTTAGTGTTAGGGTTTTCGTCTAGGTTTTTTTCTTTCCTACGACCATTTGACTTTTTGTTCATGTACTTCGTTTGTTTCTTTTTTTACTTCACCTTTTTTTTTCCTCTGAGTTCGTCCTCGGTGGGTTGTTCAAGACGATTTCAATTATAGCTTAATTAGCACTAGTTAGTTCTGTTACTATTGGTATTGTAATTACTCTAGTTATTATATATATATATATATATATATATATATATATATATATATATAAACCACTAATGCTGTGTACCGAAAACTTACTTTCACGGATGTGTACACCAATTAAAATGCATTTATTCCCAAGTTACGTAAGATAAACCTGATTCCTACCATAGTTTACCGCGCGTTGATATATTCACCTTGCAGTTTTTATAAAGAAAATGGGTATCCTGAGAATGTCATCAAGCACACAGTTGTACGCAAACTATATGCATTTGTGTACCGGTAGTTTTAGGTCATACCCTGTGTTCTGTATACACAAAATTGCTTTGGCTAGTCAGGAAACTTTGCGTTTTCGGTGCTCATTTCACTTTTTCCTTAGTTTATCAAAAAAGTATTGTTTATTTTTTAATCGATATCACCATAAGAAATACAGTAAGACCACTAAAACGCAAGTAGTTACAGGACGTTGAATAATTATAAATTATAAATTATTTATTATCACTTGATGAGATCGGTCCAGATATACGAGGGATTGGTATGTAATAAAAACCAGATTTAAGACCTCAGCGACAGAGTGTAGATTTGAAAATATTAATATATATGGAATAAATATAAGATTACAAGTACGTAAAAAAAGGAACGAAAAATACCAGTTGACTGGTATTTCAGTAGCACGATAATATTCGTGCTTTATTATTTCCACGGGACGATATTTTATTCATCTTCCACTTGGTTGAATTTGGACTGACCGTGTCTTGCAATATATCTCTCTCGTTTTTTCTAGCAGCAGGATTTGCTTCGGCCCTACTGTATTATTCAAACGGCTATTCACTTGCCCCAGTTAATGACGACTACTATCTCTTTCCTATCACCAGGAACAACTAACTAATTTCGTCTTGCACCCTGGTTTTGTTAAAGAGTCACCCAGATCGGGGTGGGAAAGTGATATATAAGGTTTCCATTTTTCTCACTGTATAACTCTTAGCTCGTAGTATAACAATTAAATTTAACCATTCACCTTCCAGGGAAGTGGGTGAAAAACAACTTCCTGTTATTGTCTGCCTGTTCGTGCCAGGCGTCCTCGTAATCTGTGCAGAGGAAATACTCAAGGCCGTATTTTGACGTGGGGGCTACATGTCATCAAAACGCATCGACAAATATATTGACTAGAATTGCTTTGATAAATTTGCTGAAAAGAATTTGGCACTCATTGTACTTTGGACCTGTATTTTTCTATTTGTGAAAATTTTTGCTACTTTATCCAACAAAAATAATTGTCTTCTCCAATTTTAGAGAAATTTTTTCTCATCTTGAAAATCACTTAAAATTAATACCAATCATCTGAAATAGAGTTACGGAAAAAAAACCGTGTAAATTGATGTGATCTTGACACCGGTCTAGTGTTGTGCTTAAATTTATAAAGTCTAAGAACTCAAGAAGGTATTTATAAAAACAAAGGTAGAGAAAAACAATCTCAAGGCGGTGAGCCATTAGATCATAACCAATAATATTGCTGATTTCTTTTTGGATTTTATCAAGGTACTTAAGGAGAATGGCAGGGACCACACCATATATAAGAATGATATTCTACGCATGGGTAAATGATATACATATAGATATGTCACATTCCGTAGACATAATGTCTTGTGCAAAAAGAACTGACTATCTTGGCAGCTGGCGAGCAATGTATTCATTATGATCCTTCCAGGTCACGTAAGCTGAGAACGCTAGCTCTAGAAGGCGCAATGAGTCACTTTCCTGAAAGATAACATCAACCCTGCTAATGGAACGCAGAGAGGGGTCTCTCAGATTAATGGACAGTTTTAGCTAGTCTAATCTTATTTTGCTGTATTTTTTTAATTTTTTTTATTCTTTTTTGGTTCTTATCTTTTTTTTTCTCTAATTTTTTATTTTGTTCTTGTTTTGTTACTAACCTAAGTTCTCTACTAGTTGCTCTTGTAATGCACTGCGACTATGATTGTGTAAATTATTTTTAATTATCAAATTTAGTTTCAACTTATACGAAATTAAAAATTAGTAAACTTCAGTCACTCTTTTTTTTTAAATGGAGTAGATAATACCTACTATTGCCCGGTCCCACACTCCACCCCCTTCTTTTGGACAAGAGTAGAGGTGATCGCCTTTTTTCTTGTTTAGGAAGGGGTTCCCGGTTCATCTCTCTTTTTCGGTCTTGATGTCGGTTCGGCTGGAAGCTTTTTGCAGTTGGTGAGTATGGCTGCAACGTCTCTTCATTCTGAGGGTACCGGGTTGGCAGTTTCCTGGTTGCTGCTTCCGACTGGTAATTAGGAGCCCGAACTCTTGCGTAGCGTCTTGAGAGGATACACTGATCAACAGTTGAATAATAACGCAAGTGGTGGACTTCCCCACGCGTTTCTCTCATAGCCCTAAAGGAAGGGACTCTTTACTCAACCTTTGCTTTACTTCTATTCCAGACTCCTGCACTACTAGGCAGCTCTGCCCCCTCGGAAACTCTGACCAAGCCGTAGTTTCCGTCAACATCTCAATCCGCGCTAACTCTACCCAATAAAAACAGACCAGCAGAATATCATACTGCTACCAGAGAGCAGACTGGGACTCGTTCCGAGACTTCCTCTGCGACGTGCCCTGGAACAACGTCTTCGATCTTCCTATCGAAGACTGTGCCACAGAAGGCTCCTCTTTGGTTAAGCCTGGCATCGATGCTTTTATCCCGGCCAGGAAATTCCAGTTTAAATCCCATTCGTATCCTTGGTTCTCACCCGCTTGCTCGGCCGCCATTGCTCACCGGAACCATTTCTTCCGGCTCTATCGAGGCTGCTCGTCGAACAGGCGCCTTTTCGTCTCAGCAAGGAATAAGTGTAAAAAAGTACTGAACGAAGCTAAGAGGGTTTGCTACCAGAATGAGGCAACGCATAGCATCCTCTAAGTTTGGCTCCAAAGATTACTGGCGACTCTGCAAAAGCGTGCTCAACACGAGCAAGACTTCAATACCCCCACTAATCAATGAATTTGAAGGTCCCACCTCCCCAGCGGAGAAGGCTGAATGCTTTGCCCGTAGATTCTCCACCAATTCGACACTGGACTCGTTAGGAATATCTACACACGACTTTTCACCCAGAACTAATTCTCAACTAAATAACGTCCACATTACACCCTCGCTAGTCGCCAAGATAATTGCACAACTTGACCCACACAAAGAGAGCGGCGGTGACGGAATCCCAGTTATAGTACTGAAGAAATGTGCCCCAGAACTCTCCTCTGTCTTCTCTAAACTCTATAACTTCTGCCTATTTGCTTCCTGTTTTTCTGCCTGTTGGAAGTCTTCCTGTGTAGTTCCTATATTTAAGAATTCCGGCGAACACTCAGACCCCGCCAATTAGCGTGCAATTAGTCTCCTTCCGATCTTTGGCAATGTTTTTGAAGCCATTATAAACGCCGAGGTGATTCAGCATCTCACGGCCAACAGGCTTCTCTCTGACAAACAGTACGGGTTTCGCTTCACCAGGTCTACTGCTGATATGCTAACGACCATTACCGAGTACATATACCGAGCACTTGACAAGAATGGCGAAGCCCAAACCGTTGCCTTGGATATCTCCAAAGCGTTCCACAGAGTCTGGCACGCTGGCCTCTTGTGCAAACTGCGGAGCTACGTGATAACTGGACATCTGTTTGACCTCATCCAGTCATTCCTCTCTAACCGCACATTGAAGGTAGTATTAAATGGGCATGCCTCCCAAAACAACCATACTAACACGGGTGTCCCTCAAGGTTCTATCCTAGATCCCACGCTCTTTCTGATCTACATTAATGATCTCCACGAAGCCATTACATCTCAAGTTGGCATGTATGCCGATGACACAACAATCTACTCTCGCATCGCTCAAAAACCAGGTGTGGGCGACAAAGCGAACATTGCTTCCGTACTTGAAAAGGACCTCCAATCCGTAGTGGCCTGGGGTAGGAAATGGCTAGTAAATTTCAATGCTTCTACTAAAACGAAGCTGTTAGCAACTAACCACCATAGACAATCGCATCTATCTACCATTAGCATGGGACAGGCTTGCCTTCCAGAGAGTAAAATACTACCTCTCCATGGCCTTACACTTTCGGCAGACCTCAAATGGAATGACTATATCGAATCCACTGCCAAATCTGCCGCTATGAAAGTCGGTTCTTTGTGCAGGGACCGGAAGTTTTTCCCACCTGAATCTATTCTGCACATATACAAATCTACCATCCGCCCGTGTATTGAATATTGTTGTCATATCTGGTCGGGTGCCCCTGCTGCTCTCCCTGGGCTTCTTGACAAAATACAAACGAGGATCTGTAACTTGGCAGACCGGCTGCAACCAGTCTCTCACCGGCGTGATGTGGCTTCCCTGTGCCTCTTCTACAAGTACTTTCATGGCTTCTGCTCCGATGAACTTAGAGCACTGGTGCTGCCTAAGCACGAATTTAGAAGAGATGCTAGATTAGCAACTAGGTCCAACTCTTTTACAGTTAAACAGATAAGATGTAACCGTAAATTCTGCTCCAACAGCTTCTTTTTCCCGCCTGTGGAACTCCCTTCCACAAGTCTGCTTTCCTGACAACTACAATCTCCAGGTGTTTAAATTTAGGGTCAATAGACACCTCCTATCATATTAACTCCCAATTATTCTCAGAACACTTTCATCTATCCAACCCTCATTCTCGGTATCCTTACCCGCCTATCACCCACCCTCTGACATTTCCTATATTTAATCATCCTTTCTCCACTCTATGTAGCCCCCTGCGCAGTAGTGGCAGTGACATGCCTTGCTCGGGGTGAAACGCTTATATAAAAAAAATAATGTTTAACTTTGGAGGCGTTGCCAAGGTATCATTTTCCCTAGTTAACGACGGTCTTGATGTCAATTTTGACATCAGCTACTATTTTGACATTATCAAACTGATCAGCCTTATTAACTAGGCAGGGTAAAAGATAGTGCCGTCGGCGTAGATTCAGTTGAGAACTGATATCATCAGGAATTTTGTTAATGAAAGCTGAAAACAGCGTAGGACTAAATAGGACTGCATGAGTAAGAAAGCATCTAGACGATTGGTCGTCCGACACTGTATCTTTGAAGCTTGTGAAAAAAACCAGCATGGCAGGCCATGGTACAATTCTTTTAAGACATTGTATGCTAGAGCCCGGCTTTCACCGTTTTTATCTTGAGCATGACAGACTATTCCCGTAATTATTGTTACTACATCAGCAGTTGACTTGTAGAAAGGAAAGCGATATTGCTTGTCTGCGTAAAGACTTTACGACGAGATAACATAAACAAATTCAGCTTTGATGAGAGTTTCTCAAAATTTGTTAAAAACAGACAGAATGCTGCTAATAAACCGTTAGTTCGATTGGTCAGATGGCTTACTAGGGATCTTAAAACTGAAACATCATATGATGAATCCCAGTTGTTAGGAAACTTGGAGGTGTTTATTATACACTTTAGAAAGAATAGGTGTTCGGAAGAACGTATTTTCATGCATATTACAGAGATACTATCGAGTCTTCATGCTTTGTAGGGATCTATAATAGGTTAGAGATGTTAGCAGACATCATGGAAGATGACTCAGTTCTATGAGAGATATTGTTAGGCAGAACTATTGCGGATGAGTCAAATTTGAAGAGAATTTACGAGCAAAGCATCCACTTTAATCAGCAGAAGTTGATAACATCTTCAATTGATTGAAAAGGGGGTACAGAAACTTTGTATCTATTAATACCCTATTACAGAACCACAGTAATTACGCGAGCCAAAGTTGTTAGAGGCCATGCAGTGTCTTATTCTCTCGGCAGACTTTACTTTTTCAAGGACTCTCTTAAATGATATTACGAGCATTAACGAATAGGCATCTGTTATGAAAAGAGCTGTCACACTGGTATAGCCAAAAATAGTGGTTTCTGTATGTTAGAGAGGTTGAGCTTGGTGGTTAAGGCAATGATTGAAATTTTATCTGGAATTTCCGAGAATTTATGAAGGTGTCCATGCCGGTTGTGACCTAAAATGAAACCCCAGTGGCGCAATTTACAATTAGGAAGATGAAGATACCAGTTCATGCGACATCACGAAAATACCACGGAGTGAGTTCCAATCAGAATGGTGGTAACAGTAGAACGGTGTCATGAGCTCGGGCAATGGGAAAATTTAATGCCTGGATACGGGCAACATCAGTAGTTTTACAATGTTTCAGCCACATGTCATGGTGAGCATTAAGCTAACTGAAGACAAAGGTAGTTGCACTAGGATGTAGATAAAATTTCTTTTTCTATATTCTTATTTATTCATGTCTAATAGACTGCAGTCCTGGGAAAAGTGAGAGACATAAATGAAAAAAAAAATTAGTAACGAAAGACGAAATCAAATAAAGGAGTAGTCAGTGGACTCGAGAAGTAAGTTCTTGGCTAATCCGTCTCTATATATCAAATGCCTGACTATTTAAGACGAAACACTCAGCGACTCGAAACGTAGATCGGATAACATTTTTATATCAATATAAAACGGGATTTTAAATTGAAGGATGCGTTGTTCTCAGTTTGTTCACAACTGGTCAAAATGTGCAAGATAATCCTGAGTGTGCAGAAAGACATAATAACGATTCGTTTACTGTTTGTTCAGAGCTCGACACGTGCTGCATTTATTCATATTATAAGCATTTTTTTAATTACATCATTAGTCTTAACAGAATGTTTTTTTTTTTTTGCTCTCTCAGTCTTTTAAGACATACGTCGGTGATTTTTTTTTTTTTATTTTATACCTACTAGGAACCTTTTACATTAGTTCTTTCGGCAGGATATTTTCTTCTATCTCGTTTTTTATTAAACAATTGTGTATTTTAATATGTTGGTAAATATTAAATTGATAGAATAACAATTCATAATGCGAGAACAGACATATATAAGGGGGAGAAACAATTTGTATTTTTGTTGCAATTTCTCGTTTCTTTCCCTTATATATGTCTATCCCTTATTCTATCAATTTAATATTTACCAACATACTCTTCTGGTAAAGTTTTTGTTAAAAAGAATACTTTAAAAAGAACGCACTCCTGCCTTTTCAAGTCTCTTTTTCTATCTCTGTCTCTCTCTCTTTCTCTCTCCCTCTTTCTCTTTCTCTCTCTCTCTCTCTCTCTATATATATATATATATATATAATTGGTAGAATTTTCCTCTAATAATAAAGCTAATAGAATTAAGAAATTAATACATAAAAAATTGAAAATCTAAATTTAAAGTTAAAGTACCATAAAACAGATCTCACAAAGTTAACATCCTAGATATAACACTTGATTTAGTCGATAACACTTACTCTACATAAAAATCAACGATAATCCTATATACGTCTATAGTGAGGAATCTTATCTATCCTTTTCTGCTAGCTATTAATGGAGAGTCCGTTCTAGTGAAGGGTAGCTGTATACTGTTGCAGGTTAACGGACTTTGGTCTTGTTGTAGATAGCTTACTATAAGTCATAAAGAAAGGTTATAAACCAAGAAAAGAAAATTGAGTTGAAAGATAACATTTTATATATAACACATATCAATTAATGTTTTACAATTGAAGTAATACATTAAATATAGGTCCAACGGAGGTTAAAATGTTCATGGCAATAAAATGCTGAAAGAGAATTAATGCTTAGGAATTTGGGAGCGTGTAAGTAAGGAATGTCTTTGATGTATTCGCTACTTAGATCAGTAAGTAGTTTTTAAGGCAGGGAAGATGGAAAGAGGTAAGGGAGCCGACCGTAGTAAGCGACCTGACGTCGGTCAAGGGAGATACTAATTACTCTCTTCGTCAGTCTGCCTGTCGAAGCTTCCTGTATCCGCTTTTTATACCTTCATTTTGGATCGCAGCAGATCACTTGGGATTTCAAACTTGTATTTGGTTCTAGGCTTCCCACTGGCTGATAAATAAAATTCGCGTAGGCTCGCGAACTGAAATTTAATATTTAATTAATTTTTATTTTTCAACCGGAACATCTGCGCGAACCCGGATGGACAACGACGACTATTGGTCATTTACTTTTTGGTTGTGAGAGCGCAAACATCTGGTCCATCGCTTTTGCTCGGTATCATCACACGTTCCCATTAATGTAATCATTTTTTATCAATAAACAAACACATACTGTTTTCTATTGAAAACATAATTAATTTCACTTTAAACTTCATTAACTTTAATGAAGATGTCTTTTACAAACACAGACAATCTTTTGACACTGCTCTAAAAAACAGCTGCGTATGCATTAAATGCAACAATAATAAAAATAATAACAATAATAATAGAAATACAAAAATTGTTTTACATACATCCCCCTTTAACTAAATTATTAGGACAAAATTAGAGCATAAATTCCTTGAATTAGTTGAGAAACACTTCCCTGAGAAACCCTTAGCAAAATTTTTAACTGATATATCTTAAATATTTTAAAACAATATAAAAACCTAAGTAATTAAATCATTTTAAAAAAATAATCATAACAATACCAATACATTCAACAGATTAATTATCAATGACAAAAAATGTCTAACTCCATAGCTTGCATAAGCACTATCTGTAACATAGAAAATCCTACAGTAAATAATATTTTATATCGAGTGCACCAAGAACCCAATTAAAACACGCTATTATCAACATATCTTATCTTTTAATAAGGCATACTACAACAACACATCACTTTCCACACACTATTAGCAAATAAATGAAGTCAATAAAACGCATATTGTAAAAAAGAAAATATTAAAAAAACTAGAACTTGTAAACTTTACATGAACCATGTTTTCTATGTTTCAAATTATTGAATTCCCTAAATTACACCTGTTAAACAAAGGTAACAAAGTAACTTCCATCTGTCATCATCTCCAAATATATGCCCTATACTATATATAATTTACTTTCTACTATAATACAACTAAATCCATTAATCTCTAACCTACTACCTCGCATAAATATACTGATTTTCCAGTTTGGGATGACACAGAAATGAAACTACATAAACTCCGACAGAAGGTAGTTGAAAAAGGTGACAAGAAAGGACTACAAATAAACTGCAAGAAAATCGAATGCATGGCCATCAGTAAAAATGACAACCCAATATGCCAAAGACAGGTCAGAAATACTAGAATCAAGCAGGTACAAAAATTTAAATACTTTGGACAGGTTATAACAGAAGACGGAAAGTGCAACACAGAGGTCCGAATGCGAATTAGCATTGCGAAGGAAACATTCCAGAAGTTGAGTAAAGTATTAACAAATTGAACAATTTCACTAGAAACAAAGAAGAGAGTACTGGATTACTTGTCAATTCTTCAATATGGCAGTTAATGCTGGACAATATCATCAAAGATGAAGGAAAAACTTGAAGCAACTGAAATGTGGTTCTACAGAAAGATGCTACGGATATCATGGATCGTGCATGTGAGCAATGATGAGGTTTTGGAAATGAGGAGGAAATTAATACTGAGCATATGGAAGAAACATCTGAAATTCGTGAGACATGCATTGAGGAAGGAAGGCTTAGAGAACCTGATGCTAACAGGCCCGATAGATGGGAAAAGGACAGGGGAAAATAACGGATAACATTTGAAGGACCTAATCAGATGGATGATGGAACGACGGTCGCATGGTGCAACTGGAGAAGGCGTGCTAAGAGCCACCAGGGATAGGGAGTCGTGTCAAGCCAATGATATCCTACGTCCTGAAAGTACAGGGCACATAGAAGAAGAGAAAGAAGAAGAAGAATTTGTTTTGATTACCTAATATATCATCTACTAGGTTGACTACATATGTTTGATGTGAATTATATTTTAACGCTTTTTTGGTTCTCATGGCAATTCCACTACTTTTAGTGATAACAAATTTAAAGATTCTAGAACCATTTCACAAATACATCTGACACCATACCTGACATACCAGGATACAAATAAATGCATCAAAATGCTTCATAACTGACTCCACAGAATCTGGTTTTCCATGACATCTCATTCCCCCTATCCATCACGACCTAGCTTTCTATTGCTTAACCGATCCCCAACCTCCGAATTTCACCTCCCTCTTACTTGACTGGATATTATAACAATTGTGTTTTTTTTTTCAAATTTCTAAATATAATGAAGAAAAACTATTTCACTCAAGACGAGGCGTTAATAAAGTAGTACCAAAAAAACAAAGGCACTTGGGTTGCAGTTAAATATGTTTTTCATTATATAAACTTATAATAAAAATATTACTGAATAGGATAAATAATTATATAGAGAAGTCAATATGTTTACATGTTCGAAGTCGCAGTTTTATCTAATTAAAATTGATAAAGAAAATACCGAAGTTTCTTAATATGGACGAAATCTGATTTTTCTTCCTTTAATTTACTAACAAACCATATAACACAATTATATAAGGGAATTGGTGTGATCAGAGTAACTGCAGTTATTCTTTGATTTTCTGAATCCTGTGTTGTTCGGCTCAGTGTTAATAGAAATATGACTTTTCTCTTTTCATTATCTTTATTATTCTAACGAATACCTCTTCTTTTTCTTTTCTGTGGCAACAACATAATACAGGCATCAGAAAATCCATTATCATTCATTTATAAGACCGGCTTCTTTAGAATATGAATAATGGACATGAAAAACGGTCGCGTAGATGATCTTTTTGAAGTGTTGTATTTCAGTCCCCGGATCAGGTCATCCCTAATTATACATCGACGCGGTGAACATGGATATTAACTTTAAAAGGAAGGCCTAACAGTTACGTATTCTGCAACAGCGTTTGATGACACATACTTCGTCAAAACAAGCTCACATTTTGGATTTAACAAAAGAAACCCATTGTCAGCTTTGTCTATAGCAATCTCAAATCTCATTTGTTCTTATATTCATATGAAAATTGATATTTTAAATCCTATGCTTTGTTGGATCTTATTTCATCATAATATTTTATTAATATTTTCAACATAAATCTCTACTACTTTGCCATGTTGAATATCGTTCTATGCTTATTAAGTTTCCAGTATGAATGCTTGTTATAGTTCTCTTAAGATTTCAATGTTTTCAACGTAATAGAGAAATTGCTTTTACAAAGAAATATAGTAAGAATCAAAAGTCGGTTAAGCAATTTTGGCATAGGACAACATTAAAGGAAAGGAAATATGAATGCCTAATAAAACAAAACAATGACTCAGCCTTACAGCAAATCTTTATCAAAGTAAATATTTAATTGAGCAGATAATTATTAAAATTCGAAAAAAATTGAAAACACTGTATGACAAAAACGTAATGGATGTTCAGACCGCATAAATATCTAGATGTCAATATATAGAAATAAATTAATAAGTCTAAACTGATGCTTTTTAGTGTAACACCCGTATGGTTTACTTAGTAATGTTTTAATACTTTCTCATAAGATTTACTTTCACTGGGGGATCTTTTAGTGTTGTCTACTATCAAACTATTTTTAACTTGAAATTTGGAAATATTCCTAAAACGTGATGAAGTAAAGGAGTAATATAAAATTTAAAAAAACAGAAAAAAAGAAATGAGTGGAAATAAAACACACACACAGACAACACACACACACACACACACACACACACACACACACATATATATATATATATATATATATATATATATATATATATATATATATTATATATATTTTAATTCAGATACTTCAATCCAAGGGAAAAAAGCAGGAAGGTAAATTCCAAAAAAAGTTTCTGAAAGGTTTTTTCTGTTGCTGAGGTGATGTGTCGTCCCCCGTGGGGATCTTCATATCGAAATGGCCATTCAATATCTTTGAATTAATCCTTTTTTAATATATATATATATATATATATATATATATATATATATATATGTTCATACGTTCGACATGCGCATTATAACAAAACAAAGACAAATACGATATCTTTTTTCGATTTCTGAAAAAATATACAGTCAAATTCTTTAACATATCCGGTTATCTAGTGTCTGGTGTTGTGTAAGATTAAGTACAGTATATTCTGGATGAATTCTTAAGATTTCTTGTACGTTACAAGAAATCCATGATGGAAAAAATCGGCCAAATAATGTGCAGCATTAAAAAGTCACTTGCAAAATTGGCCAGTAAAATGAAAGTAGCTCTGAAGAACAAACTTTTATATAGGCAATATTTATTGGACTGGAATAAATGGTCTGATCACGTAATTTTATTTTATACGTGACTTGAATACATGACACAACTATTCAAAAAGGTGGTATCTGAATGCGTCTCTCTGTACAACGGATATTGCGAATATTCTGACAATATATCGTTTGTAAATGTTAAATGACTTTACTTTAAAAAATATATATTTCTAACTTATCCTCCACTTCAAACGATTATTGATGGATTCGTTTTTACGTCTTACCAATGTTTTATAGTTTATTTGAAGCTATAAATTGTTTTATAATTGTAAGAATAGTTTGGTGATAATAATAATTATAAAAATAATACTAATTAACCATATGAGAGACGATATATATTTATACCATTCCAAAGGTAAATGTAACTGAATTTAATGAACACAACGAGAATTGAAACACTGCTCTCCGGTTTTTAATTTCGACCTGGCATCCAATCTTACAGCACCTGATATCACCAAATAGTCACCCACCAAACTCATGACCAAACCCCGTGTCGATTAACTTCAGTGAATTGTAAGAAAGTAATTATCAGTGAGGTAATTATAAAAGAAATAGAAGTCCTACCAGGATTTATCATTAGTGAATAAAATCTTTACAACGTGAGGTACATAAATAACAGCGTGTAGATGACAGAAAAAAACAAATGAGAACAAGTGAGATAAGCCAATGCATTTTTGACGTTTTATTTAATTTCATACATGTAATATTACTAGACACGCATATATTAATAAAATATTATGATGAAATATTCCTGGTTATTGAAGTATTCTAATATATGCATCATTCCATCTAACCAATTATGTTATTAAAATATATAACAAACATTGTGAATGAAAACACTCTGATGAAGCTTTATAAACAGACAGTATGAATTTTACTTAGCATCATGGAAAAATTTGAAAGGAATCATTAATTTTCTTTAAATCAATTATTAAAAATATATAATTTGATGTTCACCGCATGAACTCCGAGGAAAATAAAATGAGAAACAACATGGCATATAATTTTGTTTTTGCGCAGTACTTCCTTCAGTCATGTAATTTATTTTAAGTGTTATGAAACTGAATGACCAATAGTAAAAAGAGAGAATAGGTGGTTGTAATTAAGAGAAAAATGGCAAGATGACAGTTACAAATTAGAAATATTATAAATATGTAAGGAGAGAATCTGGGAAGTATTTTAAACGACAACTGAACATATGATGCCTCCCAAAAGCAAAACGAAATATTAAGAAACAGGAAAACTTAGTAAGAAACAAAAACGGTGCTGAAATGCTATATAATATCATTTTTCTCTTATGTCAATAAATTCTGTATCATTACCTAACAGATGAAGAAACTTGAAGCAAAAGAGATTTAGTTCTACAGAAGGATGTTCAGAAGGCATCTTTCTGTCCATCTCTTTATGTGCTGCTGTTTTAAGGGATAGCTTCTCGTAATAAGAAATCGGAGAATCACATCCGAAATCCAACTTGATTCCTTATTTTCAATTAAGGGCAAATACCCTTGGAACGGATAAATGAAATTTATTTCCTAAGCTATGAATGAAGTTTTAAGATTGGTATTTGGATAGATGATTGTGATTGACACAACAATGCTAATGTAATATTCACTAAAAAACATTTAAATCAAAAATATGATTCGCCTTTATATAACACACAAATGGTTAATAAATCGCAAAATCAAAAATCAATCCAATGCTACTTCGTATTCGTGGGTCCTGTTTTCGGTTATCTGTTATAAGACTTCGCTGAGATTTAAATATCTATAATGAAAACGACTTCAATCTATCTTGAACAGTGGTCAGAAGATACTTTATTATTTAAAACACCTCCAAAACTGAACGACTCTATTTTAACTGAAAGACCTCTCTCTGCTTTTTATCTGTATGTCTGATACTAATCTCCAGGAAAGCGTGTCGTCTCGTCTTCTCGGGCTAACGTTCTCAGTTGACATCAAGGCGAACGACAATATTGAATCCATTGCTAGATCAACTGCAAAAAAGACGATTCACTCTATGTGCAATACAATTTTTTCTCCAGAATCTATCATACATATCTATTAGTATAATATTCATACATGCCTAGAATATAAGGTCCGGCGTCCCTGCCATTTGACTTGAACTTCTTGAGAAAATTTAAAGATGATTCTGCCATAATTCTGATCATCCGAAAGAAAGTGGTGTGCTGCTCGTATAGATTCATATTTATACTAATACCCTTTCTTGATATATCAATTTTATCTAGCAATTCCAACGTTTTTGTGCCATATTTTATCAAACGCTTATGCGTGATCTATAGAACGGTTACACATATTTCTGCATTTTTATTTCTCTTTCTGTAATAAGCCTGAGCAAGGATAACTTATCAGTTGTTTTAGTGTTTTTAACGAAACTGCACTGCCCTTGCACTATTTTAGGTTTGATTAGGATGCGGGCACTTTTTCATCAAAATTAGTATGATGTTTTGCTATATGGCTTATTAGAATAACATTCATTTGACCTGGGTTTTTTGGTAATGCTATGAAAATAGATCTACTTAGGTCTTTCGATATATCATCATTGTTTTGTATATTATTCTCTCTTCTACTTTTTTTTTTTTTATAAGCGTTTCACCCCGAGCAAGGCATGTCACTGCCACTACTGTGCAGGGGGCTACGTAGAGTGGAGAAAGGCTGATTAAATATAGGAAATAACAGAGGGTGGGTGATAGGCGGGTGAGGATACCGAGAATGAGGGTTGGGTAGATGAGAGTGTTGTGAGAATAGTTGGGAGTTAGTGTGATAGGAGGTGTCTATTGACCCTACATTTAAACACCTGGAGATTGTAACTGTCGGGAAAGCAGACTTGTGGAAGGGAGTTCCACAGGCGGGAAGCGCGAGAAAAGAAGCTGTTGGAGTAGAATTTACGGTTACATCTTATTTGTTTAACTGTAAAAGGGTGGGACCTAGCTGCTAATCTAGTATCTCGTGTAAATTCGTGCTTAGGCGGCACCAGTGATCTAAGCTCATCGGAGCAGAAGCCATGAAAGTACTTGTAGAAGAGGCACAGGGAAGCTACATCACGCCGGTGTGAGAGCGGCTGCAGCCGGTCTGCCAAGTCAGTATCAACCACGTTACAGATCCTCCTTTGTATTTTGTCAAGAAGCCCAAGGAGAGGAGCAGGGGCACCCGACCAGATATGGCAGCAATATTCAATACACGGGCGGATGGTAGATTTGATTGATTTACTTTTTTCTTTCTCCTCTCGTATTTTTATTTCTTTTTCTTTTGTTTAATATACTTTTTCTAGTTCCTTTCTTTTCTTCTTAATTAATTTAAGTGCTTTTCTTTAAATGTCTTATTTATTTCCGTTTATTTTTTCCTCTAACTTTTTATTCCTTTTTTATCACTGTAGTGCAGTTTCCACTTTACTTTTAATGACGATTCCTTTCTTGTGTTTACATTTCTTAAGGCTTACTGCTACATTACGTTGAAACACTGATTCCCGTACGAAAGTTAATTAACGTCTTGCCTGATCAGTAACTAGATGTCTAATCACTTGGGGATACCATGGGTGAAAGAGGAGTGTGATTGATAATGGTTCGATCTTGTTAATTTGAGATCTGAGTTTCAATTTCTGTTGAGTTTGTTATAATTACTTACGCGCACATAAACTTGGAAAAATGATAAATTTATCAATTCTCTTTCCGGATATGGATTAGTTAACTAAAAATCACTAAACCGTTATTATCTAAAAAGTAGTCAATTATTATATCATATTAAATCAATATCTTTCGCTGATATTTAGTTCTGAAAAAAGAGTAAAAAGATAAAAAAGAAATTTGGTTCTAAAAACTGAGGAATAAGATAAAAAGTAATTAGGTTCTGTAAAGTGCGGAATAAGATAAAAAGAAATTTGGTTCTGTAAAGTGAAGAATGACCAGGTAATCACTAACAACTGGTTCCAAGAACACCCACGACGTTTATGGACATGGAGAAGCCCAGGAGGCGATACGAAAAACCAAATTGACTATATAACTATAAACAAGAGATTCAGGAACTCATTGGTCCAATGCAAAACATACCCAGGAGCCGACTGCGGAAGTGACCACGTCCCAGTCATCTGCAAATTAAGGGTGAAACTTCGAAGACTGAAGATGCCAAGCACATCCCCAAGGCTGCAATACGACACACTAGAGAATAACCTCACCCTGCATAAAGAATACAATAACAGCGTGAGGAAGAAATATGAAGAACAAATTGGAAAAGGGCACTCAAAATGGGAGTCACTAAAAGAAGCGAAGATGAAATCAGCGAAAAACATAGCCCCAAAGGAAATTAGACGTAGAAAAAAAACGAGTGGATTACCGAAGAGATCCTTCACATAATGCAAAGGAGACAAAAAATAACGCCAAGACATGGAGCAGAGTACAAGAAATTTCACAGGGAGATAAGGAACAAATGCAGACAAGCCAAAGAGGAATGGCTCAACAACAAATGCGCAGAAGTAGAGAGACTGAGCAGTAACAACAAAGCAGAGATGCATAAAGAGATAAGAGAACTGACAGGACAAAAAAACCTGCTCCTCAACAGGATGCATAAAATCCAAGGATGGAACAATCATATTAGAGAAAGAGGAAATAATCCAACGATGAGAAGAATATATAAAGGATTTCTTTTGCGACAAGAGAGAACAACCGAGAATACACAAGGAGATGGATGGACCGGAAATACCAAAATCCGAAGTGGAAGCTGCAATGGCCAAAATGAACAGAAATAAAGCAGCTGGTCCTGACGGCATAGTGATAGAGTTGCTGACAGCCTTAGAAGAATATGGCATAGAAAAAATTACCGACATAATAAACGGGATTTATAGCAGCGGAATAATACCAGACGACCTGTGCAAGTCGATATTTATAGCAATGCCGTGGAAACCAGGTGCAAACGAGTGTGAGCTGCACAGAACTATCAGCTTAATGAGCTACATTACCAAACTGATGGTCAGAATCCTGATGAACAGAGCGAGAAGCAGAATCAGGCCAGAGATAGAGCAGGAACAGTGCGGGTTCGTCAAAGACACTGGAACAAGGAACGCCATATTCATGATTAGGATGCTCTCCGAAAGAGCAACACAAATGAAGAAAGATTTGTACCTATGTTTCATTGACTATGAGAAGGCATTCGACAAGATACTGCACAAAGAATTGATGGAAATGCTCGGCAGCATAGATATTTTCGGCAAAGACATAAGAGTAATCAAGACTCACTACTGGCAGCAAACTGCATGTATACGGACAGGTAACGATTTCAGCAGGTTTACAAAGATAGAAAGAGACGTAAGACAAGGATGTGTCTTTTCACCGGATTTGTTCAACCTATACAGCGAGAATATCTTGAGGACCCTAGATGACACGCCAAGATTTGTTGTTGGAGGGCACAACTTGAATAACATAGGTACGCAGACGATACAGTTCTGATTGCGGACAGAGAAAGGAAACTACAAGACATCATACAGAAGGTATCTGTGGAGAGTGTCAAAAAAGGACTACAAATAAACTTTAAGAAAACTGAGTGCATGGTCATCAGCAAAATGTACAACCCAAAATGCCAAATAAATGTGGGAGATACCAGAAGCAAGTAAGTACAAAAATTTAAATACCTAGTTAGGTGTCCTAACTGGAGATGGAAAATGCAACACTGAGATCTGTAGGCGAATTAGCATGGCAAAAGACGCGTTCCAGAAGCTGAGCAAAGTACTAACACACAGGAAAATCTCACTAGAAATAAAAGAAAGAGTGCTGGACTGCTAGGTGATGTCAGTTCTTCAATACGGAAGTGAATGCTGGACAATATCATCGAAAATGAGGACAAAACTGGAAGCAGCGGAAATGTGTTGAAAAGAATGGCAACAAAAAGAAAATTGATACTGATCATCAGGAAGAGACAACTGAAGTTCCTGGGACACGCAGTGAGGAAGGAGAGCCCGGAGAACCTGATACTGACTGGACAAATAGAAGTAAAAAGAAACAGGAGAAGGCAGCGGATAACATATCAGCAGGGCCTGATGAGGTGGCTGACGGAACGGGGGTTGACAGGAGTAACGGGAGCAAACATACTAGGAGCCACAAGGGATAGGGAGACGTGGAGAACCATGATCGCCTACGTCCTGAAAGGACAGGGCATATAGAAGAAGAAAGTGAAGAATAAGATAAAATGAAATTTCGTTCTGTAAAGTGAAGAATAAGATAAAAAATTTCGTTCTGTAAAGTGCGGAATAAGATATAAAGAAATTTTATTCTGTAAAGTGAGGAATAAAATAAAAAGAAATAACTTTTGAATAAAATAGAAAACGCAAATGCAGACATATTACAAATTAACTCAAATAGTTCTTACTGTGAACAAAAGAAAACGGACAATAAATTAAATCGTTATATATCTTTCCTATGTTTATACTTTTATTTACAACGCCGACATCGACTCTCTCTTAAACATTAAGATAAGCCGAAAATGCCAACTACTAATAAAAAATTATATTCGGACACATCATCTAAACAGCTAAATCTCAGAACTAATCTTCTGAAACATGCTTAGGTATCTAACACCATGTCCATAAATCATGTGACCTTACAATGAGACGAAAACCACGACGATCAATAAATATCTCATAATTCCCGCGTCCGTCAAAATCTGTATAGACTGTATGCAAATCTGGAATTTTACAATGCGTAAAAAAGTAACCAAAAGATGTATTCAAACATTGTATATAAAAACTTAAAAATAACTTAAATACCAATGATTAATATAATATCAATAACTTTAGGTAGGATAATTTCCGCAGCAGTCTGTCGTTATTTTCAGCGGTAGACAGGTTGACCAGCAAGATTATAGGCCTTGTCTACCCTTTTTATTCACCCACCTGCATATGAGCAAGGGAAAAGCGAACAATTTTATCCATTTACACACTTCTTTTCATATAGGCTTATGATAGATCGGTCGTCTAAGGGCAATCAGTTCATTTTGGGTATAGATCCTAAAACAGCAAAGCTGTTTCTTTATATTTCTCAAACGGAAACATATATTTTAATCGAGTTTATTCTAAGCAAGGCAATAAAGCGACTGAGAGCCAAGTGATTGAGGAAGAGTAAAAACAGAAACATTGCTAGTGTGCAATAACAGGAATAATATTCGAAAAGAGATGACAGCAGGTAGTAATTCATTCGTAATTCGTTTAATATCTACTTTTATAATATGATATGCATTACTAAACTTTGTACTAATATTAACAATCCGTTACATAGCGAGTAAGCGTTCATGTCTGGATTTTGATTGATCAATCGTTTTACGATCAGTCATTTTTTATTTTTAAAATTAATATGTTTTGTTTTGCTTTTACTTTATTTAATTCAAGATAACAAGTAATTCGTATACTATATTGAATAAGATACTTTTAATTTCTATTTCACTTTTGAATGTGGCATTAACAATATACTCAAATGGTGCAGTAATTTTTGGTATCAATCTTCAAGAAACATCCGGATGTCATACTTTTTAGACGGTTGGTGATCCAGCCTAAAATCGTAATTTAGTAAGCTACAAAGGGCGGAGGAAATCTAGATGTGCCAGCTAACTAAGGGTGGTGTCTCAATAAATCACCGTGGTGAAGGCAACATGATACCACTCCACTATCTACTTATCCTGCGTCTATCATGGGTTTACAATACAAAAATATCAAACTTAACGGTGTGAAGGGGGTTGCTTTCATAGGAAGCAACTCATCGCCCGGTAAGGACCGACATGGGCTACAGGTGTTACCTGAACGTCATCCGGCGACTGTTAGCACCAATGGCGTAAAGGGGACGCTTTTCGCCCGGGAAGGAAAGACATGAGCAACAGGTGTCTCTGGATTGTTATCCGGTGACTGTTCGCAACAAAGAAAGTATTACCTTGGGAACAAGGAATGTCAGGGCGCTCAACACCTTTGGACAAGTAAAGAATGTCAAACATAGATGAACAAAGCTGAACATCAATATTCTGAGAATATGTGAAACCAGATGGTCAAACAATTGAGAACTCAGCAGCAACAACCATAGGATAATATACGCAGGAGGAAAAAATAACGAAAAAGGATTCGGCTGAATACAAGACAAAGAAATGAAGAAATGAGTTCTAGGATATTGCCAGTTCTCTGAAAGAGTTTTCCTGGTCAAACTGAAAGGGAGATCGTTAAACATAGCAATTGTAGTTGTCTATGTACCAACAACGCAAAGCACTGAGGAAGAAATAAAATCTTTTTACTCCATTCTAGACAATGCCAAGGCTCAATGTAAAAGCCAAGAAATTAGAATCATCATGAGAGAATTTAATGCCAAAGTAGGCAAGTAGAAGGAAGGTATGATAACTGGCAACTTTGGTTAAGGAATCCGCAACAAACGAGGAGAACAATTGATGCAATGGTGCACAGCAAATGGCCAGATAATAACTAAAACCTGGTTTCATAAACACCCACGACGTCAATGGACATGGAGAAGCCCAGAAGGTGACACATACCCATACCCATAAACAGGAGATTTAGAAACGCAGTGGTTCAAAGGAAAACCTATCCAGGCGCCGACTGTGAAAGCGACCACGTCCCAGTCATCTGCCAACTAAAGGTGAAACTCCAGAGTTGGAAGATGCCTAGTGCAGCACCAAAAGTGAAAGACAACACGCTCGTGAATGACCTCAACCGAGAGAAAGAATACAGCGTGAAGATCCAATACGAAGAAAATGTTAAAAAAAAGGACAACCGAAATGGGATTCACTAAAGGAAGCAATAGTGACATCAGCAAACAACATTGCCCCAAAGGAAATTAGGTGCAGAAGAAAGAACGAGTGGATGACTGAAGAGATTCTCGACATGATGCAAAGGAGTTAGAAAATGATATCGAGATATGGAATGGTGTACAGGGAACTACACAAGGAAATAAGGAGAAAATTCATACTGGCTAAAGAGGAATGGCTCAATGACAAATGTGCAGAAGTAGAAAAACAGAGCAGGCATAATAAAGCAGACATGCATAAAGAAATAAAAGAACTGACAGAAAAAACCCTGCTCTTTAACAGGATGTATACAATCCAAGGATGGAAAATCATATTGAAGAAAGAGGAAATACTGCAACGATGGGAAGAATATATAAGAAATCTTTTTCACGACAAGAGAGAGCAACCGATAATACACAAAGATATGGACGTACCAGAAATATTAAAGTCTGAACTAGAACCTCTAATGGCCAAACTAAACAGAAACAAAGCAACGAGACCAGACGGCATAGTCATAGAGCTGCTGATAATCCTGGAAGAATTTGACATAGAGAATATTACAGAAGTAATAAATGAAATTTATAATAGTGGTGTAATACCAGATGACCTCAGCAATTCGATCTTCATAGCGCTGCCTAACAAGCCAGGAGCTAACGAGTGCGAATCAGTTTAATGAGCCATGTAATAAAACTGATCGCTCGACTCCTGATAAATAGTGCGAGAAGCAGAATCAGGCCAGAGATAGCACAAGAATATTGCGGTTTCGTCAAAGTCACTGGAACAAAGGACGCACACATTTATGATTCGGATGCTCTCTGAAAGGGCAATACAAAGGAAGGACTTGTACCTATGTTTTATTGATTATGCAAAGGCGTTTGACAAAATACGCCACAAAGAATTGATAGAGATGCTTGGAAAGGGCTAAGAATAATCAAGAATCTCTAACTGGCAGCAAACTGACTGCCTACGGACAGGTAATGAATTCAGCAATTATACTAAAATTGAAAGGGGCGTAAGACAAGGATGCATCTTTTCACCGGATCTATTCAACTCATACAGCGAGACTATTCTGAGAACCCGAGATGTTATGCCAGGATTCGTTATCAGAGGCGACAATTTAAGCAATATAAGGTACGCAGATTATACAGTGCTGATAACAGACACAGATAAGAAATTACAAGTTATCCTACAAACGGTAGCTGAAGAGAGGGACAAGATAGGACTACAAATAAACTGAAAGAAAATCGAATGCATGGTCATCAGCAAAAAGGGCGGCCCAAAATGCCAATTTACAGGTGAGGGACTCTAAAATCAAGCAGAAACAGAAATTGAAATACATAGGAAGTGTTCAAACAGAAGATGGAAAGTACGATAATGAGAACCGAAGGCGAGTTGGCATGGCGAAAGAGCATTCCAGAAGTTGAGTAAAGTATTAAGAAACAGGAAAATTTCACTAGAAACAAAATGGAGAGTATTGGATTGCTATGTGATGTCAATTCTTCAATATGGCAATAAATGTTGGACAAGATCTTCGAAAATGAAAGAAAAAATTGAAGTAGCTGATATGTGGTTCTATAGAAAGATGCTGCGGATATCATAGACCGAGCATGTGAGCAATGACGAGGTTTTGGAAAGGATAGAAACAAAAAGGAAATTAATACTGAGCATCAGGAAGAGACAAGTAAGATTCCTGGGACATGCAATGAGGAAGGAGGGCTTAGAAAACCTGTTACTAACAGGCTAGATAGAGGGAAAAATAGACAGAGGCAAGCAGCGGATAACATATTTGAAGGACCTGATCAGGTGGATGACGGAACGAGGTTTGCATGTTGCAACAGGAGAAAGACTGCTAAGAGCCACAAGGAACAGGAGATGTGGAAAGCCACGATCGCCTACGTCCTGGAAGGACATGGCACATAAAAGAAGAAGTAAAACTCTTCTCTGTATTTGTAGAGATTCCTTATTTAGATACAAAAATTTATAACAGAGGTTTATTATCTGTAATTACACGAAAACCGCTTTGTGAATATTTTTACAGCAAATATTATTCCTCACACCTCTTTTTCGATCTGTCTGTAGTTGTTATCATTTCTGCTGGTACTAGCGGACGGAAAGCATGTGCACCGGCTTTTATGTTATGTATAATTACGCTTCTATGCCATAGTACTTAGCTTCTAAAGCCAATACGATTTTTGCTTTTTGTTCGTATTACGCTAACAATAAGTCTGACTTTAGTTGTTTCTTGATTTCTTCAAACGCCCTTTCATATTTAGCAGTCCAGTTTGAACTTTCTCCCTTTTTTAGGTAAATTTTCCAGTTGAGCTCTGAAATTCTGCATGTTAGTCATGCAGATTTGATAACAGTTAGTCCTATAAATATGTCACCTGATAACGTTTATTGGAGGAGGCAAATTCTTAATTGCATTTGCTCTCAATGGATCTGGATGAAGACCACTTTTGGCAACAATTTGTCTTAGGCACTTAGTTTTACGCAAAGATAATTGACACTATTCCACACTGAGTTTTACAACTTATGCATCAGTCGAGATTTGGCGTCGAAGGAATTTGTCCTTAAAGGGTTTAAATAAGGCGTGTGCTGCATACGTCTTTCCCATTATCATTTACCGGTTGTCTGTACTTCCACTTCGTAAACGACGTACGAAGGCGAACGAGCGTTTGCTATTCTTCCTTCTGTGGAGAGAACGCAAACATTACGTCGACCAACGTATCTGTGTCCAACGTCCGTGTCATGGGGTTCTGGGAATGCCGCACTTGATGAGCAACAAGCTCGCTTCATGGTTGGTTTTTCTCAAACGTGCATTGTTGCAGGATTCATTGCTGGCGAGGATATTGAAGGACACGTTCCCTACCCTTAATATCACTTCTCCCATCTCGAGGCGGTGCTGTAAGCCTCGACGGCGATCGAGTTTTCTCCTCAAATGTCGTGCGGCCTTGAGGGCCATTCCTCATTCCAGTTACCTTTCACAGCCTCGGGAAATCTTGTACCGTGGGTTAGTAGAGGGCGTCGCGAAGGATTCATTACGTGATGTGCTTCGCTTGTCGAAGGATGAGTTTCCCTCTTTATGGTCTTGGGCGCCAGGTGCCGATTAACTCAGCAACTCTGATGTTTAGCTTACCTGGAGATGGCTCGGAATCAGTTCTCTTTCAATGAGAAGCTTTTCATATGGGGCCCAGCGGATTCGCCAGATTGTGAACGCTGCATCCTTGGCTTGGAAGAAACGGCTTCGCACGCTTTCTACCATTGTTCACAGCTTCGCCCTCTATGGGATCGTGTCGACAAGCTGACTGGTCGTATCGCGCCGCGTGAGCTCGTGCCCATTGATCATGCATTCGCATGTGATAATGTGTCTCTGGAATGAAGCGTATGGTGTTTCTCTCGCTGCTGGCCATGGCTCGAATAATGATATGGACGACGCAAATGGAGGAAGTCTTGCGAAGTCAGTGTCTTTCACATCAAGATCTGATCCGATATTTTGAACACCAGCTTAAAATGAAGATTAAAAATGATTGGAAACGTTTGACTTCGACAGCCTTCAGAAAAAGGTGAGGAAATGTGGCGAGCCCGGTTCGCCTGAACGGGGCAAGCCTTGATTTTCTCTTTTAGATCTGCTAGTTGCATCGGGATGGATTCTTTTGGAACCCTCCCCTGGTTAAAATAGTTTTCTCTTGTGTCCCCAGTTAATATGAATGAATGGGTTCCTAGCCTCTATCCGGCTCTTTTTTTTTTTTTTTTTGTTATGATCCAAATCGAGATTGCCAACCTTCCCAGTTTATTCTGACCTCCTTTTATCTCGGCTAAGTCAGCCTCTGATTTCCCCCATTCCATTAATTATTTTATCTTCTCACACTCCCTTAGCGAGCTCGTGTCTTGATTTCGTCGCTTGGCAGAATACAGCAGCCACTCATTTTTGTGGGATGGACGGGTCTTACTAACATTGTTTAATTTTAGTTTTAAAATTATGTTGTATTTTAGTTTGTTTTTTTTTTTGTTTTTTTTGGTTCATCCCACTCATCATTTCATTTTTCATTAAATCTTTTATATATATTATATTATTGTCTGCATTCTTAATCTGATGGGTTGTTTCCCCTTTTTTAGGTGCCCCTTGAAAATATGTTGGTAATCTGGTCCTTAGATAAACTTTTAATCCATACATCACAGTGTTCATAACTTGTTAAAGTATAGCTAGAGCCAAATTCATCCGAAATTAAAGCCGGTTTTAATTACACCATTCTTGGTGAGTATTTATCATGATTAACTCTGGACATTATTTTTCAAGTTGCTTTTGAAAATACGTCTCAGAAAGTTTCAGCTCCGAAAAAAGTGTCTAGTGTTTAATTTCTCAAACATTTCCTCTGGACGTGGTAATGGGTAGATATGGGGATCTAAACCTAGTCAAAAAATCAGCGCACACACAATTTTTTCTTTATATTCACTGCTTGTACTCCCTATGTCGAATGGTAAAGTTTTTCAATTGCACCCATTTTTTCAAGCTTGTTTGATTCATCGTTGATCTAAGGTTGCCAACTGTACGCTACGTTTATGTTTAAACATTGGAGTCAAATCTTTCTTCTCTTGAAATGTTGCTTTTAATTTTGAATACCGACGCAACACATTCAACAGATAATCAGGAAAACATGTTTTCAATTCTTTCTTGAAATTTTCCCATTGTTTTCTTTTATTCTAAACTGGTCACCTGTCCACTTATAGTTTTGTAATGAATAATTTAAGGTCAATTCCATAAGTCGAATAATCCCATATAATCAGTAGCGAATAAAGAAGTAGTATGTTTTTATACCTAAGTCTTATCTTTTACGCATTTGTTACGAAATGAATCGTTGCAAGTTGTTTCATCAATAACAAAAATTTTCAACCCATCAAGCCTCGTTTTAATATAGGTTTAACTTTTGATTTCTGTGTAACGTTGTTGTTTATTTTGATATCACTAGAAATGTCTCGTGGCATTTTCACGACACATTAAACAATTTTACACAGGAAAATGTTATTTGGGTTTCTGTAATAACATTTTCCGTCTCAATGCTTTGTTCGAATTTTTTCTGTGATAAATTTTTCTCGCTTTAGATTTACAGTGTCACTTTTATATCCTACTTTTCCACACCTGTACCAGTTTCCTTTCTTAAAGGGGCGGTTTTCTCTGAGTTGGAAAATTTGATGTCTGAAACATAGATTATTATTTATATTTCGACATTTTTCTTTGGCGTGTGTATATGCGCTTTATTTTCTTTAATTTCCTCTTTATCGCGTCTCAGATCCGACCGATATTTCTTGTTGCGTCTGGTTTTTATTTTGTCGTAGTTTCGTTAATATTCTAGCACGTATTTCTGCGTCGTTTTTTGCCGTTAACTCTTAAACGAAAAATAATTCTTTAAACGTGTCAAAACTCAACTCATTAATTTGAAGATTTTCAACTCCATGCAACGATTCCAACATATATAACAAAATATTATTCTATTTTCGTCAGATTTTTTTCACTACCAACAAATATTGAATAAAGGATTTTTCTCGTTAAAAATTTTAGTCAGAGTATTTATCGTTTCTTCAGAATATAATTTTTCTGTTTTTCTCGGTAGTCTAAAATTACAGTATTTTTTATGTGCGACTAGTGCTAACTTTCTAAAATAAAACTTGTTTTTTCTCCTTTTATAAGTCGTCCTATTCTTCTCTGAGAAGTTGCTCATAGCATATGAAATACACCGAAAAAGTAATTCCATTATCTGAATTTTATGTGAATTTTATTATGGCATTTACCACTTCGTCGGGAATAAAAGGATTTGAAGAAATTCTCGTTTTTTCTTAATTATTAACATTTGTCGTTGTTTCAATTGTTGTTGTCGTGGCTTTTGTTGCTATTGTCATGTGCGCCGCGACAAAAAGTTTAGATTCCTCGTCGCCACGGTTCTTCTTCTTCTTCTATGTGCCCTGTCCCTTCAGGACGTAGGCGATCATGGCTCTCCACGTCTCCCTATCCCTTGTGGCTCTTAGTATGTTTGTTCCTGTTACTCCTGTCAACCCCCTTTCCATCAACCACCTGATCAGGGCCTGCAAATATGTTATCCGCTGCCTTCCTCTGTCTCTCTTTCCTTCTATCTGGCCAGTCAGTATCAGGTTCTCCAGGCTCTCCTTCTTAATTGTGTGTCCTAGGAACTACAGTTGTCTCTTCCTGATGCTCAGTATCAATTTCCTTTTTGTTGCCATTCTTTCCAACACCTCATCGTTGCTTGCATGCTCAGTCCACGTTGCTTGCATGCTCAATATCCGCAGCATCATTGTGTAGAACCACATTTCCGCTGCTTCCAGTTTTGTCCTCATTTTCGATGATATTGTCCAGCATTCACTGCCGTATTGGAGAACTGACATCACGTATCAGTCCAGCACTCTTTCTTTTGTTTCTAGTGAGATTTTTCTGTGTGTTAGTACTTTGCTCAGCTTCTGGAAAGCGTCCTTTGCCATGCCAATTCGCCTTCGGATCTCCGTGTCGCACTTTCCATCTCCTGCTAGACCACTTTCTCAAGGTTATAACTTGCTAATAACAGTTGTAATTTTATATCTTGCCTGACCTTTATGGTAGTCTAACGTACACTCTATCAGAATTCTCCCGAAAAGTTGTGTATTTTCTCAAGTCCACCTCAAAGTCAGTTTTTAAATTGGGATTTCTGAACGCATACACTCGATTAAAATTCAGATTCCGCATACGTGCTAGACTATTTTTCTCTGTCCGTATGTTTGTGACTAAGAAAAATAGAAACAGTTCCAATGTACCTTTATCAAAATGTGAAAAAGTCAAAATAAGCGGAAGTAATATATGACCTAACAATAAAATTTTTTCTAGGTAAAACAATTTTCTAAAATGCAATGCATGCAGCTATTCAAGATAAAGGTTTACTGTTAAACTCGTTATGATGAAAGAAAAAGAAGTTAGCTAGAAGAGGCAATGATGGAGATAAAACGGTCAGATAAAAATTGACAGTAGAAGAGATTATGTTTTTAATATACATGTAAAGATTCATGCGGTTCTTTGAGAAAATGTTGTTAATATAGAATTTATTCTTATATTTGCAACAAAAGGAACAATGAAAATTATTCACTTTCGTGGAAGTATCATTACACGTCCCATTTTTCATAGTATTCATTGTTTAAAACTAAAGAATAGGGCTCATCGAAATATTTGCCATGAGATAACGATTGTATGGCGAGAGGCTTGCGATGTTTTTTCTGTATGAAAAAGGTTTCAGATTGGAAAATAAGTGTTTTTCTACTAGACGAGCAAAGCATTTTCGAACACTATCATGGCTAGCGTTGTGGTACAGTGGATATCGTCTCGGAACGAGAAACCGGGTAACCGAGTTCGAATTCTAGTTCTATCCATCGTATTCACTTGCGCACAAATACCCTTGGGAAAGTTATTAATCCGTCTCTTCCTTCCAGTTATGGGTTAAATAGTAAGACAGATTGGGTTCTATAGCCTTGGTCGGCAACCAATCTACCGTAGAAAGCAATGGCAACCTACTGCGGGATAATCTTGTGCCCAGTCAGTCATGTCTCTTTCGAGACATGATCGCCCAAGCGTGTATCACGTATGGCACTTAACTGACTGATCATGGCTAGAATGTGATAACTGAGCAACTCCAGCACACTATATCGAATCAATACACCGTTTCTGGACCATTCTAACACACGTCATATAGTGTCAGTTGCTTTCTTGAGTAATATAATGCGCTGTTCATTTGAATTTCATTTGAAGTCCGTAGTAATTTTGAGGCCCCAACAGACATTCAAAACATTGAGAATCTTTGGGATTGCAACTGTTCATCGCGTTTGAAATAAAATTCAGTGTCTGATTAGTGATAATGAAAAGACACTAGCCTTTTTTGGGCAAGCCCATTAGGATGTGGGAGCTCGGTCACATTAAATGTCATCTGCAAGATATTTTAGAATTTAAAAGGTGCTTCCATAAACAGTTTTATCAGTTGCATAAAACGTCTCGCTGATGAATCCTGAATTCTCCACGGTAAATCGTTAACAAAAATGGAGAACGAGAGTCGGACTAAGGTGAAGTCTATAAGCGACGCCTGCATTGACTTTATTTATTTGTAAATACTAGCCATTCACGAGTTCATGAATGTGCATAATCTTCAAGAAATGCAGTAGCTAAACTGTATGCCTAGAAAACCTCTACAAGATTAAACATGTTTGCCTGTCGTCCGTTTAAAACCTCCTCCCGGATTTGGAAGAGATTTATGGCCTGTTTCCGGCTTAGAATTAACTTTCCAGATCCAGATATCTCGTGACTCATTAGAATCGTAGCGCCAAATACAGCAGCCTAGTAAAAAAAAGTAGTGATGTTTTGGACCATCTCCAGGCTGGTTTGAATTCAAAATTTATCTTCTCTTTCTTATACCGGTTACCACTCACGGCTTTAGAACTCAGTATGTTCTGTTATTTTAGCCATAGTTTGCGGAAAGACATAGATTCATACTTTTTCCAAGCGTACAGCACGTAAGTGAATGTAATGAATCCGTCTGAAATTCGAACTCTACTTTCGGTTTCTGAAATTCGAGCCGCTATCAATTAATCTATCATGTCAACGGTTTTCGGTTTCATTAGAAGTTTTCTCATTTTCTTTTACTTCAAATAAATCCAAAAGTATGATTTTACTGGTGTTATCCCCTTACTTGGGATGAATTAATGATGCTGTATCTTGGTAAATAATTTTGATATATTTAAGGCAGTAGATGAAGGTTCGAAGATATCCGTTATAGTTCCTTTACTATATGTCATGAACTCTCCCATACTATATATAAGAAGCAGTTCTGTTTTGTAGAAAGTAGAGAGTAAAAGAGACGTCTATGCAAGCAAACAGCTCTGAAATCCGTACTAATACAATCACACTGGTGATCTTGTCGTGTTGCATCTGTTTGTACTACTGTTCCTTGTTAATATATCTGTTTAACGCTATTCTGACTTTGTGCCTTTATTTCTGGCCCCTCATCAGGCCATAAAAACGTGGCAACGAGGATTCATAAGGACTTTTGAGGACCCTCAAAAAGAATACGTGGAAATTATCAATATTGGTTCAACATTTTACGCACAGAATACTATTTTTCGTTACACTTTCCTCTATTCAACAGTCCTTGGCAATCGAGAACAGGGAACTGAACGAAAAAAATCTATTTTTGTCACACTTTGTTCTATTGAACAGTACTTGGTAATCCAGAAAAGAAAACCAAACGAAAAAAAGTGTAACTAACTTCCACTGAACTTAAACGCGAAAATTTTTGTTTTTCGAAAAAGAAAAAGCTCTTCTGATTTCATGAGTGAATAAGAAATTAAAATTATTTATTTTCAATTACTTATTCTTTTGTTACTGAGTAAGAAACTAAACTATTTTTTGTTATTAAAAAAAAGAAGTTTTTATTTAAATTGATTTTGCATTCGGGTAATCCTAAAAAAAGAGATGGATAAATATGGACAAATTTAGATCTACCATGATCGATTTTCTTGAGTTCCAATTTGCACAGCAAAACTAACAGGAACTTAAATGGCAAGAATAGCAAAAAAGAATAGAGCAATTCCAGCTGGATATACAAAAAGAACGACATGAAATTCAAAAGCAAACTGAGAAAAAACAACTTTAGATGCTCAAGAAAGCTGAAAAGAGAACGGATTAAATCTAAAAAACAAACAGAAATCAAACATCAAAAACTCGAAAAAATTCTACTTCAAACTCAACAAGAGACAAAGAAACTTGCTTGAACTGGTAAACAGGGGACAAATTAGTAAAAACGAATTTAGCAATCATAATTGTACACATTGGAAGAAGTTGAAAAAACCAACCTTGCTAAATATTCATAAAGCCAGAGAAGAAATTCAAGTTTAAGTGACAACGTATCAAGAATGTAACATTTCAAATTCGTATTAAGGAGTACGAAAAATTTAACTGTTACCGATTGGGTGGAGAAATTAAAATTGTGGGACATGCCAATTAATTTTTTTTGGCCAAAAACATAAAAACCTGACCATAAATGAAAATAATTAAAAAAAACGTTTAAAAGAAACTTTCCCGGAATTTTTTTATGGTAACTTTGGTCTGTGTAATAAAATTCGAGTTCAAAGAAAAAGCGGAATGTGCCTTTCGCCTCTTTACCACAAATAAATGAAGAACCCGACTGATAAGAAAGAACCTGGCTTTTGTCGAGAATTGTGTAATCAATGGGGTTTACTGACTGTCTATGTGAAAAAGAAGTCAAACGAGATCTGGGTTTGCGCTGATTTCTCGACGGGGTTTAATGCGGCACTCAAAACTGACATTATGCTTTACCAACACCAGAAACAATTTTTGCGAAAATACGTAGAGGGAATTTCTTTTCAAATATTGACATCAGTGACGCGTATCTTCAAATACCGGTGGAGGAAGAATGTTCTAAATTGCACTGTAGCAAAATCTATCGTGGGTTGCACAAGTTCGAATGTCTACCGTTCAGGGTAATTGTTGCTCCGGCAATTTTCAAACAATTGATGGATACTATGCTGAACAATTGTTACTTTGCGGTTGCATATTTGGATGACATATTAATGATCAGTCAAAATGTAGAACAGCATAAGGAACCTGTTCATAAAGTTTTAAACAATGTAAATACGACTTGTCTATAAAGAGGATTAAATAATTGTGTCACATTATCAGGTGTTTATACCAAATATGCGCAATTTACGTGCTCCATTAAACGAACTCTTGAAAAAAAAGTACTGATAATGGACATCTTAATACAAAAAAAGATGGTTTTCACATCAGACTTATTTCACACCTCCTATAACCCAAACCTGGACATTATAATAGCCAGCAACGCTCGCTCGTATGCCACTAGAGCATGTATTCTACACAAGATGCCAGATGGATTTCACAAGCCAATAGCTCATGCGTCGAGAATAATTTTTTCTGCAAAAAAGAATTACACGCAAATTGAGAAGGAGTCGTTCGGGATTATTTTCGCAGTAATGAGGCTTCACTGCTACATTCACAGTACTTTGCAGACAAACCATAAACCCGTACTGGCAATCTTTGGTTATAAAAATGATCTGCCTGTGCATACAGCAAATAGACTGCGGAGAAAAGGAATAATTAATTAAAATTTTAACGTTAAAATGGAGTTCCTATCGTCTACAAAACTATTATGGCAACGAACTTCTCCGATTAATCCTGAAACACCTCTTGAAGATACTGTGATTGCTTATCTTCTGAAAGAAGGAGAATATAAAATATATTGTGTAATACAGTAATGAAACTCCCTGTTACTCTCCTCCAAATCAAACGAGATGCTCTAAACGATGAGTTTATCAGGCAAACAAAAACCAAAATTTGTGAAAAGGACCAACAAAGTTGAGATATTTTCTATTTATGCGACTAAGTACTGTTATATAATGAGCGAGTCGTCATTCCCACAACACTACAAAGACGAATTCTGAAAGATTTTCATGCTGGTCACCCAGGGATTACAAGAATTAAAAGCCTTATGTGCAGTTATGTATGCTGGACGAACATGGATAAGGATATCGAAACATCGTAAAATCCTGGAAAGCTAAGATAACTCTAATCAGAATATAGTCCTTGTCCACAACGGACACACCATGGTCTCGGATTCATATGGTTTTTTTCAGGTACACTAGAGGGATTCTACTATATTATAGTAGTAGATATTTTTTTAAGTGGCCCGAAGTTCTTAGATGTAGAAATCCCGATACAGAAGTAACAATCAATTCTTTTCAGGAACGGTTTCTCTCGATTGTTAAGTGTTAGACAATATGACACAATTTACTTCCGGCGATTTTAAGAATTTTTGTGAGTCCTCCCTAATCAGTTACATTACGATCGCTTCATATCACCCAAGGTATAATGGACAGGCTGAATTTTTCGGTGACACACTAAAAAAGAGCTCTGAAGAAAGCTAGCGCACACCCACAGAAAAAGCTTTACAACATTTCATTTAGGTGTATAGAATCACACCCAACGACAACACAGTATCACCATTACACCCATCCGAGGTAAAATTAAATCTGTGTTCGACAAGTTATTTCCCAAGCAAACAAAACCTATGAAAAGCTACCAACTTGGAAAGAAATTTTTTCTGGGTGTTCCAGGATAATAAATATTTCTGCGAAATGAGTACGATTGAAAAATAGTAAGAAAAATATGGTTTACATAATGAAAGATCCCAAGTTTACTCACAAAAATACATTTAAATCGAATCAGGAAACACCTATCGGACGATGCTTACAGCGGTCCATATTAAGAGATACAAGTAATGGATATCTATTTCGTTTTTGTGTCTTTGTTTTTGGTCCCTAACTAGGCCACAACAATATCATCAATTCCTTCTTTAGATCTTATTGAAATTACTTTATGCAAATATTTTTAATTTCCTTCTGAAAGTTATATTTTATGTTCATGTTGTTATATTAAACGCTTAATTTTTCTTGTCCTGTTTCCTCTGAGACTTAGTTTATATTGCACATCTCAGGAACCGAAAATTATTCTATGTAATCACTTCCGGTAAGATCACCGAATGCAAGTCACGTCAAACGTGTTCAGTACAGATTGCTGAGCGCTTGTGAATACTAAGTTATTGTAAGCGTAGATGTACAGATGGTGTAATGAATAATGGCTCGGAATTGTTAACTGGAGAGCAGAGTTTCCCGTGTTTCCTTCTTCTATGTGTGATTTCTCTTCAGGGCGTAGGCAATCATGACCTTTCACGTCTTGCTATCCCTGGTACCTCTTAGAACATTTTCTCCTGTTTCCCCATCCGAAACCCCGCTCTGCCATTCACCTGCTCAGGCCCTTCAAATATGTTAGCCGATATGATTTCCTCACATCACCCTTTCCCTCTATATGACGTGTGAGTATCAGATTCTCCAAGCCTTCCTTTCTCGTCACATGTCCTAAGAACGTCAGCTGTCTCTTCCTGATGCTCAGTATTAATTTACTTTTTCGTTTTCATCTATTCTAAAGCTTCATTATTGCTCACATGATTGATCCATGATATTCGTAGCATTATTCTGTAGAACCACATTTCAGTTGCTTCAAGTTTTTCCGTCATCTTTCAAAATGCTGTCCAGCATTCACTGCCATAGTGAAAGACAGACATAAGATAACAATTCAGAACTCTCCCTACTTTGTTTCTGGCGAAATTGTTCCTGTCTCGTAATACTTTGCTACTTTTCTGAAATGCGTCCGTCTTTGGTTATTCCAATTAGTCTTCGAACCTCAGTGTCGCACTGTTCTTCTTCCGTTAAAATACTTCCCATGTACTTAAATTTTGTACTTGCTTGATTTTAGTATCCTCAAATTGTAATTGGCTTTTTTGGCTCCTCTGTATGCTGATGACCATACATTCTATTTTCTTGTAATTTATTTGTAGACCCTTCTTTCTACATATACCTTTTTAGGAGGTCTTGTAGTTTTCTTTCTGTTCTGCTAGCAGCACTGTATCATCTGCGTATCTTAGGTTGTTATGATTGTGACCACTAATGACGAATCCTATCATAAGTTTTAGGGTTCTCAAAAGAGTCTCGCTGTACAAGTTGAATAGATCTGATTAAAACACATACGTCCTTTTCTATCTTTGTATATCTACTGAATTTGTCTCCTGCCCGAATGCAGGCGGTATGTTGACAGTAAGGGTTTGCCAAATGTGTCGAGGTTGCTGAGCAGTGTTATTAATTACTTGTGGCGTACCTTGTCGAACACCTTGTCATAATCTACAAAACACAGGTAAACTTCCCTTTTGTTTTGTATCGCCTTTTCTGATAGCATCCTGAGCATGAATATCGCATTCCTTGTTCCAGTGTTCTTGAAAAACCGCTCTGTTCTTGTTTATTTCTGGTCTGATTCTGCTTCGCGCTCCATTCGTCAGGATTCGGACAATGAGTTTCGTTATGTAGCTCATCCAACTGATTTTTCGGTGAGTTCGCATTCGATCGCACCTGTCTTCTTAGGCAGAGCTATGAAAATTGATTTGCTTAGTTCATCTGGTATTACACCACTGTTGTTGACTTCATTTATTATTTCCGTTTGGAAAAAGTTTCATCCAATCCTTCTCCCTGCAGCTTGGTATTGCTAGATTATTATTATCTTGCTCTAAAATTCTAAGATGTAAACAAATTTCCTGGTATTAAATAACCAGAAAAGGGTTGATAACCTTATAAAACTAATTAATAAATTATACAGTCCTATATTGATTTGTATTAGAGAAGACAGATGTCAAAAATTAATCATCGTAATAACAAAAATAAAGTTTCGCTGTAAATAAATTATTTTTAATTAAGAAATTCTGTCAACGCCAATGACATTGATTATTGTGATTCATACATTTCCTGGCCTGAAAAAAAAAACATCAGTACTAGAGTTTGTTGACTATGCACAACAATTCTTACACAGTTATTAATCATCTAGTTTCTAGAAAAATAAAGATTATTACAGCCAGTTTGATTTTGCTGCACGTTGTAGAAAGCAAATCACATGTCCTTGTCTAATCAAATAATTAACCAATTAAATAATGTTATTTAGTTCTTATAACCCAAATAATCTTTACTCAAACAAATGACAAAAAACAGAAACAAAATAAAAATTACAACAGTTCACAAAAAATCAGCAGTAATACATTATTTTGTGTGAAAAGGTGATTCTTCAAACATAGCTTAGATGGAGGTTCAAGGCTGAAAACATCGAACACCCAGTGAGAATCGTACTCAATTTCAGTCGCAATTGACCTAATGAGTCAAGCTTGCTAACCATTACAACAGATTGGTGCCGCCCATTAATTTACAAAACGCAGGCTAAATATTGTACAAGATATAAAGTATGGAATACCTAGTGAGGATCGCAGTCACTACTCATATTTTCGTAAACGGCGCGGTTAATACTGCGGCGATTTTACATAAATCGTGCTGTTTGCTAAACACAAAAGCGTAAGCTACAACTATGGGTAACACCAGTCCCTGATTGAATGGCATATTTTCCTTCGTCCGGAACTCATGTAAATTATTTGTTTTACCTCAACAAGCATTCATTATTTTTTACACAAACTAACGTTTCACTGACCGATCTTCCTCATCTAAGTGTCGTGTATCTTCAGGATGTATGTAACGATGGCCTTCCACGTTTCCCTATCCCCTGTCGCTCTTAATATCTTCTCATGTTATCCCACTCAATCCCCGATTTATCATCCAACTGCTCAAGTCCATCAAGTATGTCATACGATGCTTTACCTCATCTCTTTTCCCATTTTTCCGTTCCGTGAGCATCAGGTTCTCCAAACCCTCCTTCCTCCTCCTTCTTCTTTATGGGTCATGTCCCTTGCCATGTCAATTATACTTGACTTTTGTTGCTCTCAACATTGTTTCTTTTGCTATCTCTCAAAACCCCCGCACTACCATCTATTTTCTCACTCTGCTTTCCACTTTCTCTTTTTTCCTCTATCCGTCCTGAGAATATTCAATTCTCCAGGCTTTTCTTTCTCATTATATGCCCCAGAAACCTCATCCGTCTTTTCTTTATATGAATATGAGTTTTCTCTTCGTTTCCATCATCTCAAACATCTCGTCGTTAGTCACGTGCTCAGTCCATGATATCCTCAACATTCTTCCGTTAAACCAGATTTCTGCTATCGCAAACCTCTCCTTCAAACTTGAAGAGTTCGTCCAACATTCACTGCTATACAGAAAGATAGATATCACATAGCAATCCAGGATACACTTCTTTGTCTCCAGTGAGAATTTTCTGTTTTCAGTAGGCCGATTAGCTTTTGAAATGCCAATACATCTTTGGATCTCATCATCGCACTTTCCATCCTATGTCTATTCGCTTCCCAGGTATTTAAATTTCTTTACTGGTTTTATTTTCGTTTCTCCGACCCGTAATTGTCATTTTGTGGTCTTTTCCTGATAATCAAACATTCAGTTTTCTTGAAGTTTATGCTCAGTTCTTTCTACTTGTTTTTTTGTTACTACCTTCTGTATAAGGTCTTGAATTCTCCTTTCCGTGGGTGCTATCAGCACTGTGTCACCCCCGTATCTTACATTGTTGAGATTGTGGCCGATAATAACGAATCTTGGCAAAGGTTGTATTTATGTCAGAATGGTTTCGCTGTACAAGTTGAATAGATCCGTTGAGAAAAGACACCCTTGTCTTACGCCACTTTCAATTTTGTATTCCTACTGAATACACATTGTATCTGTACGCACGCAGTTTTCTAGCAATAGATATTCTTAATTATCGTAACGTCTTTTCCGAAGATGTCGAGGTTGCCGAGCATCTCTATCAAGTTTTTGTGCCATACTTTGTCAGTGCCTTTGCGTAGTCTATAAAGCACAGATAAAGATCCTTCCCCATTTTCTTTCTGATAGCATTCTGAGCATGAATATCGCATTCCTTGTTCCGGTATCTTTAAAAAAGCCATACTCTTCTTGTACTATCGCTGGGACAATTCTGCAGCGAGCCCTGTTCATCAGAATGCCGTGATGTGTTTTGTTATTTGGCTCATTAAGCTGATTGTTCGGTGGTGTTCACATTTCTTTTCACCTGGCTTCTTAGGTAGTGCTATGAAAACTGATATACTTAGGATCTCCGTTATATTGCCGCTGTTGTAAATTTTGTTTATAATATCTCTGAGCTTGTCTATGCCAAAGTCATCTAAGGGCGTCAACATTTCTATTACAATCCCATCGGGTTGTGCTGCTTTATTTCTGTTGAATTTGGCCCTTGGCGATTCGACTTCGGTTTACATGCTCCAAAAGCTTCAGCTGTTTTTCCTGTTTCTTTCTCATGTCCATCCTCACCAAAACTTCATCGTTGCTCACATATTCTGCCCATGGTATACTCAGCATCATTCTGTAGAACCAGATTTCATTTGGTTCCAGTTTTTGCTTAATCTTTGATGAGTTTGTACAACATTCTCTGGCATATTGAAAGACAGAAATCACATAACAATCCAATACTCTCTTCTTTGTTTCTAGTGATATTTTCCTGTCTCTCAATACTCTACTCAGCTTCTGGAATGCATCCTTTGTCATGTTCGCAGTTTTCGTCCTCTGTTAGAACCCTTCTAAGCTATTTAAGCTTCGGAATCTCTTTTAATTTTACTATCCCCAAATTTCAATTGGCGCTGTGTCATTTTTGATGCTGACTACATCGGAGATGGTAAGGAGAATTTTTCTTAATTGTTAGGTTATTCGCCGTATCTCTGCTAAGATTTTTATACAGTTCTGTAAATAAATATTTGTGTATTTTTTTTATCTGATGTTCGATATAGTTTTCTCGTTTCTATTTACAACGTCGTTTCACTTTTCATTCTTGGCAGTGTTTGGTACAATAACAATGTTCTAAATAATTCACTGGTGCCACTGCCACATGAGTTTACTCGTGCAACCAGACTGTCAACTGGGTCCCACCCATTCACAGGAAGATCAACCAAATGCAGCCGACAATTCTACTGCATCAGCTTCTTTTCTCGCACTTCCCGCCTGTGAAACTCTCTTCCATATTCTTGCTTTCCTGACTGTTACAACCACCAGGAATTTAAATGCAATGTCAATACCCATCTTTTAACCACTTTACCCCAGTTCCTTCTACATAACCCTGCATATCTTTTGCTTTCTCTCTACCTTTGCAACTGTATTCCTATACTTCTCTTGCTTCCTTCTCTGACACACCCTGTATTTGGCTCGTCTTTTTCTTTAATCTCCTTCGATTTAATCTTCTTCTCTTGTGTAGTTCCCTGCGCATCAGTGGCGTTACCGCCTTGCTTGGGGCGAAACGATTTAAAAACGCCTGTTTGCAGACACAAGGTGACTAGAATGATTGCCCTCGCCGTAAATATTAACCTTAGAAATTTCAGATTAGAAAAGTGACGTAAATAGTGAAGATATTTACTAATACTCCACTTTTGAAACATAAAGTATTTTCTAAAGGCAAATAATTAATTGCGAATTCTTAGCGAATATCACTTCAGTTGTTAAGAAAGAACAGAATAAATATTTTCTTTCTCGAAAACAAAAATTAATATTCTCTAAAATTTTCAAATAACAATCTTTTTTGACAAAATCATTATATTAAATTTAGGAACAAACGTTAAACTCACATCAAAAAATTTAGCAAATTAGATCGATTGGTTACTCGAAGAATAACAATGTCATAGAATTTGTTAGTTTAATTGTTTATTTATTCAGCAGCGGAAGTTAAACTGATTTTTTTAAATTTCATAATTGCATCAATTTCATTTAGTGCAAAATTTCACGTGAAAGATCATTTAACTAGATTTAATAAATGAAAAATGTAAAACAAAACTTTATTGTGTAAAAGAAAGTGGAAATATTTTCAAGTTTAGGGCATATGAGATACAGTGTTGTCCAAAACTAGGTTAACAGTAAATGATAACATTTGAGATGGCATATATAATTTTGTTTACTAATAAAATTATTACATTTACAATTAAATTTTATTATATACTATAATATTTAAGTTCTCAAATTTTATCAACGCAGATGCTCAAACAGTTCTGCACATATAATTATTGACATAGAACATACACATACATCTGTTCAATTCACTGCAAATGATGTCACTTTGACGACAATCTCGTATTAGTCCCAAGGAATGGAACCGGAAGAGAGGTACACAAGCGAGGAGTGCAAGAAAAATGTAAGAAAGAAGCACTTCACATAAAACTTACACTTACATGTAACATATTCACCTTTGAAATGGTGAAAGCTCGGCGGCAATCAATCCCGTATTAGGCTTAAATAATGGTACCGGAAGAGAGTTCTACAAGAAAGAAGTGCAAGGAGAGAAAATGTTAACATAGAAATTACAATGACATCTATCCAGTTCAGCTGTAAAATGCGACACCTTGTCCACAATCTCGAAATATGCTTCAATAATAGAATCAGAAGAGAGTACTCCTAGCAAGAAGTGCAAGAAATGTGCAAGAAAAGAAACACTTAACCTAGACCTTAAAAGTACATCTATCCAATTTCACTGTCAAATCATGACACTTTGCCGACAATTTCGTATTCCGCTTAAGAATAAAACCGGTTAGTTCCCCAAGAGAGAAGTACAAGAAAGGTGTTAGAATAGAAAGTGTTAACAGATAACTTACAGTTACATCTATCCAATTCAGCTGAGCTTTGAAATGATGACACCCTGCTGACAATCTCATATTCATCCTAATGTATCTAACCGGAAGAGATTTCTACAAGCGAGAAATACAAAAAGGTGTAAGAAAACAGTCGAATAACATAGACCTTACAGTTACATCTATCCAGTTCAGCAAAGAAATGATGACACCTTGCCGACAATTTCGTATATCAGTAAAAAATTGAAAAGGAAGAAAGTTCCACAAGCGAAAATTGCAAGTAAAGTTCCGGAAAAGAAACTGTTAACATAGAACTTACATCTACATCTATCTAAATACATATGTGAATTGATAAGACTTTACAGCAAATCTTGTATTGCGCTTAAATTCCTAAAGTTTAGGAACCATGGCAAAGAGCTTAACCTATTGCCATAAAAGTTTTTATGGAACAGCTACAGCACATTATATTACGTCAATAAGAATGTCATGTCATGTCAGCACCAATAATATTGCTGATTCTATTTTGGATTTTTGCAGGAAGCTCTAGATATGCAGCATATGCACCGGAATATAGTGGTATAAATATTCCAGGCATGAACGAATTGTCGTCTTATAGATATTTCAGCAATATTCAAGTGCAAAAGATTTTCTAGCAAAAATCAGTTATTCGATGGTCTGTTTCATCTCGGAATTATTTTCTTTCTCTGCTTCCAACGTTCTTTTTTTCCATTTATGAATCCTTTTCTGCCTTTGTATAACACTTTTTTTTATTCATTCTGCCTTATCAGTGCTCCTTTTTCTTTCGTTTTTTGTGCATCTTTCGTTGATCCATACTTGGTGAGTCAGAATGTATTGGTTTAGCATATCCTATATATATGATTGGGATACAGAATCCATGACAGATGAAAGAATTTCATTGAAACTAGATTACGATTTCCCTCTTTACTAGTTTTCATTATATGAAAAGAAAAAGGAAAAAAATATTCAATTGTATTTGTGTGTATGCTCAACAAAAATTGTTAGTACTTTTTTTGTTAAGCTGGCTTTACAGATTTATCAGTTATCTTAAATAATTATTGTAGTTTAAATTAACAAGAAAGCGATTCAAGATTCTGTTATAGTTGTGTATGCATCGGAAACGCAAATATAGAAAAGAAATGGATTGTTTTTACTCCAGCTTAACAACAGCGAGTCTCGGTGTAAATGACGAGAAAATATAATTATCATGAGGGAGATGATTGTCAAAGTCCGTAAAGAGACGTAAGCGGAAATAGCTGGCAAATTCTGACTAGGAACGTGAAACGAACGCGTAGAAAAATGAGCACAATGGTCCACGGCGAATGACCCTGTAATGGTGAATAGCAAATTCTAGAACATCGCAGACAACTATAAAAATGGAAAAACAGGAGATGGGAAACTAAGTCCCATGTTTACTACATAACCGAAAATACACACACACAAATTGACAATTGCAGGTCAGGGATACGAAAATCAAGGAGGTAATAATGTTGTATATCAATAAACAACAAACACGTCTGTATATAAAAATATATCAAGTGATATTTTTATTAATGACAATGAACCGTGTAGCCTAGGGAACAGAGAGTGAGAGAGCGCGCCTCTAAGGGTTGACGGGGGGGGTCGTATCTGTTGCTCCTCTGGTCTGGTCTGGCTCTCGTCTGCCTCTGTCTCTCTGCTCTCTGGTGTGGTCTGTCCGGACTGTCTCCTCTGTCTGCGTCTCTCTGCTCTGCCTGAAATCCGTGCTCCGAGGTCTTTTTATAATCTCCAAACCGGTACTTCCGGATTTTGCCTCGCCCACGCACGCCCACGTAATTCTCAGAGACACCTGTTCTGTTTGCCTCTTGTAGCCATTTCCGCTACTGCCGGAAATAAGGTCAAACAAACATCCGTTCCTTTCAACGACCGGAAAACACCCCCGCTTGCATCAGCCTTTCCTCGGGTGGGGCCAGGTTGTTATATTACAATAACAGAGGGCAGAAAGTGCGATGCTGAGATCCAAAAGAATATTCGGATGGCCAAAGAGGAATTCTAAAAGCTTTAGACGATTATTAAAGGACAGAAGATGACAGTAGAAACAAACCAAAGAATACTGAACTGTTATGTGTTTTCTGTCCTCCGGTATGGCATCGAATGGTAGGCAATCTCTTCAAAAAGATTGAGAATTGTATCAACAGCAATGAAAGTTACTCCGGATAGCAGGGGTCAAAAATGTGACCAATGACAGAGCTGTTTTTAATGAGGATAGAAACAAAAAGGAAACATATGCTGAACATCAGGAAGAGGCAGTTGGAATTTCTGGGACACGTAATGATAAAGAAGGACTTAAAGAATACTCACAGGGAAGATAGATAGAAAGAGAGACAGGGAAAATGGCGCGTGGCACACTTGAGTAAATGGATGGCAGAATAGCGTTTGGGAAAAATAACATGACGAAACTTACAAAGAGCTACAAGGAACAGGAAGGGCATTATCGCCTTCTTACTGAAGGGACAAACACATTAAAGGAAGGTATTACGAATGTGCAGACTTCCTCTTTCCCTACTTTGCCATTCAAAAAAATGCAATTTATTACAAACTGCGCTGAACATTGGCTTTGCCTAATGTAGAGTAATTTTTTTTCAGTTTTTTTTTTCTTATATACTTAGTTCTGTTGGTTTACATACAATAACAATTAAAAGGTTTCCTTTTCTTTTCTATCTACAATAATTCAGATTGTTTAAATCATTCCAAAATAGACGTCTTCATGTCTTGGTTTATGAGTCCTAAACAACTCCAATTTATCGCCCTGTCTAAATATATCAGGAGAGGAAAGGAGAGACAGGTGAAAACAACGTGCAACATACTTGTTGGGCCTGGGCAGGTAGATGGCAGAACGAGGTTGTGTGGTGTAACAACAAAATTGTTCTAAAAGCCACCAGGAATAGGGGGCCGTGGAAGGCCAAAATCGCCTACGTCCTGAATAGACAAATCACACATATATGCCTGTCCATTATTTGCATACCTAGTTTCACAGATACCTAAAATATTAACATTAAACATATCCATTTCTTCTTTCATATGCTCTTCATTAACCGGAGGTTAATCACTCTAAAAAAATCTAGTTTTATTCTCGCCAGTGTTATTTATAATTGTGCTAACAGTACGTTGATAGTGGTCTGGTGACGTCTATTGCCAACACCTGTCCATATCGGGATACAAACTATTACCAATTGACTAAAATCACTTCATTAAGTTATCTCTTCTAAGAATATTATTATTTATTTTGGTATTGATAATCGAATAGTTTGCAATTGTCTACTCCACAGAGATTATACTGAGACACTACCTTTAATAAACTAGCCCTTGAAGGAAAGTGAAACAGAAAGAAAGAAGTTCCTTCGCTCTTTGATATGTTCTACTTTTCATTCATGAGGTTTGTTTGCAACCCTCTTCACTCGCAATGAATTGAGGTCCACTTGCCGGTTTAGCTGCCGAAAAATAAGACAAATGATTTGATATATATTTATTTAAGATTCGTTTTAGTAAATTTTTTAAAAAGGTTAACTCAAATTCTTGCCTTGACATTATCAGTTGAATCATGAAATAACCCAAAATTACCAACATTTTACATTTAAAACCTCAATACTTTGTATCACAAATTTGAATTTAAATAGCACAATTCAAATTCTCTTCGTGCGTGTTTATAGGTTTGGAGGGAGACGTGAGGCAAATGCTGATTTTCACAAAATATTTTTTTAATTAACTTGAGATCACAAATTTTTAATGTGAAAATCTTCACCGCTTTCCGATTCTACATACACAATTGAATATGCAATGTGATTTTTTTTAAATTCCCGTTTTCTATACAATTCCCGATGTTTTTGACTAAAAATAAATTTAGAATTATATTTGAATGTCATAATTAACGGAAGATTTGAAAATACGCTGCTAATTCATTTTAAGAAATATATACTTATTTAAATTTTTCACCAAAAACATACATTCTTTTAGTAATATTATATTAAATCTGAGTACTTTGTTTCGAACTTCGTCTTCTTTAGTGTTTCATCTTTTATAAATGTGAGCGTTGATAGTGCTTCACAACATCCTTTTTTTGGTGCTTGAAGTAATTTTTTCACTTTATTACCTGCTATGTCCTTGGTCTGCTCTCCATTTACTCAAGTTCGTTAAATTTTTTATTTATTTGTTTCTGTTTGCTTCACTTTTCTTCAATGCAAATGTAAAATTCTGCAGAATGCTGTTCCAACATTATGTGTCGCCTTCTGGTTATAAGCATTAATTTTCTTTCACTTTTTATTCTCATAAAAAATTCTAATACAAATGCACATTTAAATTGTTTGCTTGATGGTGGTCATATGTATGCGTCAAAAATGAATAAAGTAGAAGGTTTCATATACAAATAATATTATCTTTTATTATATGTACCATAAATGACGAATGGCATACAAGTCGACCTGGCATATATGTCGAGGTAGAGACTTTAGCGCAACATTCTATATCTACCGTATAAATCGACCCCACGACATACGTTAGGCTACCAGTGGCACAAATTTTATAACTTCCAGTAAATGACGTTATACTACACTATAAGATAACCTGTAACAAAGCTATGTAAAGTAAAACCTTTGATTTATATATTGAGACATGTAATATATGTTTCTGTATGATTTCTATAGCAAACAATCTACAAATAGTTTGGTAATATTTTTGTGTCAGTTTAACAGAACATTCCAAAACTCTCCGAACTGCTGATAAGGCACATTAAAGTCAACATCCACTTCTATAAAATACTAAGACTTTGAATACCTTCTCGCTGTTTTCAAACAGATAGTTTTTCTAGAACTTTATGCTTGTCATTTCAGATCGCAACACATTTATTAGGAAGTACGACAATCAATTATTTAATTCAGTGTATATCATTCTGCCAAATGTTAAACAAGTTTGTTTTACATAGCGTTAGGCATGTCAGATTTCGTGCCAAAGGAAGTATATTTGCGAGGAATTTTCCTGCACTATTTTATTCAAATGAAATGTGGAGTTGGAGTAAACAGAATTCTTGTGGAGACTTATGGTGATCCCACTTTGTCATGCAGAAATTGGCTTAGATGCTTGTAAAATAAGGATTTTGATACTGAAGATAAAGACCACTTTGGCACGCAGAAAAGGTTTGAAGGGAAAGAATTGGAGGCGTTACTTCATAAAGAATTGTGTCAGGCGCAAGCTGAACTTGTAAAACATTAAGAGTTGATCAGACAATTGTTTGGAAACGTATGAAAGCATTAGAAATGATTAAAAATTAAAGACATTGAATGCTGTACCAGATAAAACCGAGGAACGTCGATCGGTATCTTATCTTGTGTAAAAAGCCGTTAAAAGGCAGAAAAGGACAGTTTTTTACATCATAACTTCAGTAGGGCTGAAAAGTGGATAACTTACAACAACTCCATGCGTAGAAGAAAGGTAAGCCGAGCTATGCATTAACCGAATATCTATTGTTCGAAGCTTCTGCTTTGCATTTGTTGCGATTCGCTGGGCATGGCTTATTATGAGCTGTTCAAACCGACGGAGACCATCCCGAAAGGTAGCTATCAATTAAAACCTCTAGGTTACATGATGAAAATGTGTAAAAACCTACTTAAAAACGATTAAATAATCCTAACCCACCTGCCGTATTGCTCCTCCAATTATTACTTGTCTCGACAATGGTATATTTTTATGAAAATATAAAAAATGAGACGACTCGTGGTTAATATCAAATACTTGTTCTTTTCCCCGACAGAATTAAAATGCTAAAAAAGAAAAAGATTTGACTAGCGATGGACAGTATTTTAGTGACATGTTTCTTACTAATTTTGTAAATAAAATATTACATTTCATGAAAAACCAGTGAGAACATTTCAATGTTCTAATATAAATACCCTAGATTGCACAACATACCTAGTAGATTTTTATAGTATTACTACGTATATTATCTTATTGTAGAACACACTATACACTATTTGCATCAACAGATGGACAAGATGCGTGCTGTAGCGTTAATAGCGTACTGAATGTTTGTTACTATCTTTTATTTTATATTAATGTCTGTGTTAATATAGCAAAAATATTCACCAAACAGGAAGTTTTTTGGATACATTTTGTCAGCTTTCTGAATGTACGACAAGCTGTGTACAGTAATTATTAGGAGCTTCCTTCCACTTTATTGCAATTCGGTACTAAAGTTTCACATTTTATAACCACCATACAAAACAAGCTCTAATTCTTTTTAAAGATTTTAGACTTAAAACCTCGACCTGTAAACCGGACTTTGTGATAAAAGCTCCTCAAGTTTGAGAAAAAGTATTCGGATTTCTTTAAATAATTTTATGATAGGATGTTGGCATAAAACTCCGATCAAATGCAACACCACAATTATTAATATGCATTTTATTACTAATTAGCTGGATTATGCAGTTTCATGAATTATTGTTTTCTGGTTTAGTTAACCATTTTTCACAAAATATTCTATTAGTTATGTTTAGTAACTTCATCAATTTAATATGTTTTCTTTTTTGTTGTCCGATATTTGTCTTTCGTGTGTCAGGGTGCAAACATCCTCATTATCATTATATTTATCATCATCATTAAATTCTGTTGAAGATCTTAAATCATTGCATGAACAGTCTTAATATATTTTGCTATGTCGGTGGTTCATTTACTACCAAAGCATAACAACGTGTCATCACACTTGAAACCAAACATATATACCGCTTGTACTTTGGATGCTCTCTTGAGGTTTAAGAGTTGGGCTCGACATAACATCTGCTTGTTTTGTTTAAATGAATTAAGAGATTGAATGACGAAAAGAAGAGGGTAATGCTGTTTGTAGTTTCTATGACATGGAGATCAGCAAAGATTTATTACTACACAAGGGAATGAGGAACAAATGCAGACAGACTAAAAAAAGAACGCTCAACGACAAATGAACCGAAATAGAGAGACTGAGAACAACAAATAATGATGATATGCGTAAAAGAATAAAGGAACTTGCAGGACAAAACCTGCTCAACAGTAAGATGTATAAAAGCAAAAGACGGTACACTCGTACTGGAAAAATAAAAATAAATTCAGAAATGAGGTGAATATATTGGTGATTTCTTCCACAAGAGAGAGCAACCAACATAACACAAAAATACGGAGGGACCAGAAATATTAAAAACCAAAGTGGAATTGGTAATGGCCAAATTGAATAGAAACAAAGCAGCAAACCCTGACGCAGTTGTAATAGAGATGTTGATATCCTTAGAAGGCTTTGGTGTAGACAAGCTCAAAAAATACTAAACGAAATCTACAACAGCGGCAATATATCGGAGGACCTATGCAGCTCAATAGCAATATCTAAAAGTCAGGTGCAAAGGAATGTGAATTCCACCGAAAAATTAGTATAATGAACCACATAACAAAACACATCATCGGGCGTCTGTTGAACAGAGCGCATATATAGGACAAGAACAGTGTGGCTTCGTGAAAGATGCTGGAACGAAGAATGCAATATTCATGCTCAGAATGCTATCTGAAAGCGCAATACAAATGCAGACGACGCTTTATCATTGTTTCATAGACTACATAAAGTCTTTTGACAAATTACGTCACAAACACTTGCTAAAGGTACTCGACAACCTCGATATTGTCGGAAAAGATTTTGAGATAATCGAGAATCTATACTAGCAGCAAACTGGTTGCGTACGGATAGGAAGTGAATTCAGCAGATATAAAAAATAGAAAGGGACGTAAGGCAAGGATGTGTTTTCGTAGCGGATCTATTCAACTTATACAGTAAAACAATTCTGCGATAAATAAAATCTTTGCCAGAATTCGTCATTGGCGGCCACAATCTCAATAATGTAAGATACGCGGATAACATGGTGCTGATAGCAGACATGGAAAAGAAAATGCAGAACCTCCTACAGAAGGTAGCAAAAGAAAACGAGAAGAAAATAATAAAAATACACTTTAAGAAAACTGAATGTAGGCTCATCAGCAAAACAAGGACCTAAAATTCTAATTACGATTTTGGGAAACTAATTTAAATCAAGTAAAGAAATTTTAATATTTGGGAAGTGTTCTGACAGAGGATGGAAATTTCGAAATTGAGACACAAAGATGCATTGGCATGGCCAAGGACGCATTTCAAAATCTAACCTGAGTACAGAAAGACAGTACATCTATCTGATACATGTGTAAAAACGAACCACAGACATTGTCTTAAGGAGTCTTAAACGATTTAGTCAGAGATTTAGCATTGTCCAAAGATTAAGCTGAACATTTCACATCACGTCTGAATGAACGACGTCTGTTTACTCATTTCCGAAAGAGCAATAAGTACATGACATTTTTTGCTTCTCTGTGAAAGGACAATATTGTTTTTGTAACAATATTAATGATTATTGGTTTGTGTCAATAAAGTATTTCAACTGAAGGGAGCTTAGTCATTGATTTATCTAAGAAACGATATTTGAGAGTATGACTGCACAACGTCGATAAAAAAAACATCCATTGCCATAGAAATTTCTGTGCACATAAAAGCGTATTATGAGAACATAGAGGTAAACCTTCGTTGTGATAAAAGACATACAATACAACTGGGATATATGTGATATCTTGAATGTGATTAGAATGTTGATAAGAATGGAGTTAGTATTCACAAAATATTCCAGTTTTTATACATTTGCGATTTCATGTAATCAAAATGGTCCAACTATAATCATATGAGCCGCCTGTCTTTAACGTCCGGAGTGAGCTATTAGTAAATGTAGAAAATATTCTGTCACACTCTTCACATAAAGATTAGACTCCAGAAGCAATATATAAAGATACTTGCCAGGGAAAGCTCAGAAAGCGTTTAATATGTGAAGGCTCATTTGCACGAAATCACCTAGAAAAACTCTAGAACATTTTATTAGTAGGTCTGCAATTTAAGTAAGTTCTCTAGAACAACACATTCATCAAAATACAGAATGAGATTTAAAATATTCAAAATAATCATTTGAATCTATAAGTGGGTCTGCAAAAATCTTCTGGGTAACAAAGGAACACAAGATTTTAGAAACCGGATAAAATGTCTGCTAGAATCATTACAGTAATGAACTGTCGTGTGTCACTCAAAATCTATTTCCTTGATTCACTTTTAGAATTTGTTTATACATAACATAAATATTGCAACTACATAAAATATTACAGAATAAAAGAAAGGTAAATCACTACTTTTGGATGACAAATAGTGATAAATCTGAAGAGACGCACAAATAAGTTTTAATTAAACAGAGATCATTATAGCTATATTTTATAGCCAATAGCTTTCACTGTGTACCATAAATAGCCACAAATATTTTATATTTTGTATTTCAGCAAAAGGTGCAACCCAAAATGCCAAATACAGGTGGGGGATACCAGAATAAAGCAGGTGCAAAAATTTAAATTTAAAATTTAAATATCTAGGAAGTGTTCTAACGGGAAATTGATAGTGCGACACAAGATCAGAAGGCTAATTGAGCAGAGGACTAACACATCAGGAAAATTTCACTAGAAACAAAGAAAAGAGTGCTGGATTGCTATGTGATGTCAGTTCTTCAATACGGCAGTGAGTGCTGGACAATATCATCGAAAATGAGGACAAAACCGGAAGCAGCGGAAATGTGGTTCTACAGAAGGATGCTGCGGATATCGTGGACTGAACATGCAAGCAACGATGAGGTGTTGGAAAGAATGGCAACCAAAAGGAAATTAATACCGAGCATCAGGAAGAGACAACTGAAGTTCCTGGGACACGCAATGAGGAAGGAGAACTTGGAGAACCTGATACTGACTGGCCAGGTAGAGGGAAAGAGAGACAGAGGAAGGCATATTTGCAGGGCCTGGTCGGGTGGATGACGGAACGGGGGTTGTGAGGAGTAACAGGAACAGCATACTAAGGGGCACAAGGGATAAGGAGACGCGGAGGGCCATGATCGCCTACGTCCTGAAGGGACAGGGCACATAGAAGAAGAAGAAGAAGAAGAAGAAGAAGATACCTTATAAATACATGAACTAGGGATACAAACAGAAAATCCACGGGTATCAGTGATATAAGAAGTAACTTGTTAGATAATATAAACCTAATTCAGATTCGTGATTAGCAGGAAAATTTGACAAAGAAAAGTAGTTGTTCAAATCTAATAATTAAAAATGTTTAATTTTGTTGATGAGTGTAATTTTCTTACGTTGCGTTTCTGTTGACAGAGAAAACTAAAGAAAAGATAATACTATCCAAATGCCAATATAGCACTTTCAATTAATCACCTATTATTTATGTTCCTTTTAGAAATATCACCAATTAAACATACAAACATTAAATCAATATGAAATGTAAGTAAATAATTAGTCGCATTTCTCATCTTCAAATGTTTCAATTAAACACATTTTCTAGTAATAACTTCGACGGTTTTCTTTCAACTTCCAACACA